>OX456526.1:145576822-146097019 GCA_949748255.1 Eustalomyia histrio
AGCAGAGTTTTTATTGTTTTTATGCAGGATATCGTATCTCCTGCTTATCCTTAACAAAAGTTTAATACTCGTATGTGGGCGACTTTTGGTTTTCTTTATATACGATTTTTTTTTTATATATTCTATGCAATCCTCCTAGCAGGAAGGTATCCTAACCGAAATATGTATACTAGTGTCCATTACCATTCATCATATTTATGAAAAACTTCATGAATATGTTGAACAACTTTTTAGATTTACTTTATGCATATTGATGACATTTTTCTTTATATTTATTAAACATTTCTTAAAAATGTAATGAAGAATTATTAAAAAATATTGACAAGAGATTTATGAAATTTTTCTTTATATTTATGAAAAAGTTTCATTAATATTGATGACTAAGTCCTATAATATCACTGATAATATTAATAAGCAAGGACGGATAATTTAACTAAAAATAACCTAACAGGTCAATTGAGAAGTCCGCGGCCTGACACATAGATGGCGCTACTAGAATTAAATCGATATGATTTTTAGTTAGCCCTAACCTTTAAAAGACACATGTATAAATTTGACAGCTGTTGGATCATTAGGTTATGAATTATAGCATTTTGAGTGAAGCAACTTTTGTTATTGTGAAACAAATGGATAAAAAGGAATTTTGCGTGTTTATAAAATATTGCTTTTTGAAGGAAAAATATACAGTTGAAGCAAAAACTTGGCTTGATGACGAGTTTCCGGACACTGCCCCAGGAAAATCAACCACCAAGGATTGGTATGCTAAGTTTAGACGTGGTGAAATAAGCACTGAAGACGGTGAACGCAGTGGACGCCCAAAAGAGGTTGTTACGGACGAAAACATCAAAAAAATCCACAAAATGATTTCGAATGACCGTAAATTGAAATTGAATGAAAAAGCAGGTACTCTAAAGATATTAACTGAACGTGTACACGCAGAGAAAAAACATGGTTGCAATATGATCACTGCTACTATATTGTGCTTGCTGCAATTGGATATCGTTGTTACAACCAAGTTATTGGTTTTCTAACCATCAACATGGTCTCCACCATTATTATTTAGTTAATATTTTACTATTTTGTGATTGGCACCTTCTATTTTTTATCATGATTGGCTGTAACAATACTGTGGTATCAAAAATTCTGACAATGAAAAAAAAAATATGATAATTATACAACGATAAAATGCTGGCAACAATCAATAAATAATTATACAATCAAAGAAAAAAGTACTCAACTGTAGGGACAATATTATGGTAAAAATATAGTTATTTTATTATCATAATATGATAACCATAATATAGTACGATTATGGTTGGCACAACCATAAACCCAAAAATATATGATGCTCTTCGAATATGATTGACCCAACTATGTTTTTTCTTTGCGTGTACATCATATCATTCACGAATATTTGGGTATGAGAAAGCACTGTGCAATGTGGGTGCCGCGCGAGCTCACTTTTGACCAAAAACAAGTCAGTGAAAACAATGGCGAAAATCCATGAATTGGGCTTCGAATTGCTTCCTCATCGACCGTATTCTCCAGATCTGGCCCCCAGCAGCTATTTCCTATTCTTAGATCTCAAAAGAATGCTCGCTGGGAAGAAATTTTCGTCGAATGAAGAGGTAATCGCCGAAACTGAGGCCTATTTTGAAGCAAAAGACGTAATCGTACTACAAAAATGATATCGAAAAGTTGGAGGGTCGCTATAATCAGTGTATCACCCTTAAAGGGAACTAAGTTAAAAAAAAAATAATTTTTGCCAAAAAAAAAATGTGTTTTAGTATGGTAGGCCAGGGACTTTTCAATTGACCTGTTAAGTTCAACATTAACTTTAAATATTTCTATACATATTTAACATTTATAACTATAATTAAGCATTAATCCTTGGTTACTTTGAGATAAGTTATCAAGTCTAAATCAAAGTTATGAAGAAATTTCTTAATGCAATAATTATGAAGAAATTTTATTAAATTTATGAAAAATTTTTAGTCAATTTGTTAGAAGTATTTTTATTTCATATTGTTTTCTCTGAATTTATGTAAATAAAAATACAAACTTGATGAGAATTACAAACAGCAGTGTTTTGCAACCGCATCCGAATTCAGGGCCTCAAATCAGATTGAGATTTGTTCCCATCGGCTCTAATTCAAAAGTTTTTCGGAATTTGTAAAGCTGTGTTTAATTTCTTACTTATGTGTGTATAAATCTGAAGTTTATCCATATATTATCACTTTCGCATACCTTCCCTTTTAAGTCCTTTCTGTTACTAAGAAATCTATTTCTCTTTTTTTTTTACTTTATGTTACTCTTTGTTTTTTTTTGCTAGCCAACATATCTTAGCCAATTGGTTATGTATCTAAGTATGAGTTGGCCAAAAACGAAGATGAATTACTTTTTCTTTTTGGCTGGACTTTGGCCATCAATTCGTTTTTATTTTAGTTGTAATTTTTTCTATTTCATTCTTAGAGTTTTCTTATATAAATTATAACAAACGTTCTATATATGAAGATGATTCTTTTTCTAACCCTCAACGTAAATTCTATATTTGGGTAGCACAGGTATTCCCAAACGGTTGTCGTGTACTCCTTAAAAGGGTAATATTTACACGCTGATTTTGGCTGAAAATCGGATGTACATATGTGTTAAAGAAGCCAAATCTAATTCTATAATTTTTATGTACCATCTCTAATGGTTAGGGGTAAAAAAAGTAGTTCTAAAAAGACTATTGAGTGGTACTTTATTATTCGGCAGCATGTGCTAAGACATATCATCAATTTAGTCGTCAAAAGAAAAAGTTTAATATGTATTTTGCCAATGTTGTTGCACAGGCTTTCCAAGTTGTTAGAAGAAGAATCAAAAATGGACTCCGTTGAGAGTTTGTTAAAATTCAAAAAATTAAAAATATCGGAAAAAAGGAAAAATATGGTTTTGACGGAATTTTATAAAAAATAATATATGCCCAGCAAAAACATTGTATCAACTACTTACCAGGCTACTTACTCGCTGAATTACTTTTGTTTTTAATGTCCAAAAAGTGATGGGTACTCATTATTCTTTGGCTGTTTGATGACCACCCATTACCTTGTGTTTTTTGTAAGTGAGAAGATAATGACCACTCATTACTTTTAGGACATCGCGAACAAAAGTAATTAAGCGAGTAAATAGGCTGGTGTTGAAACCCTGATTTGATGGGTGAAGATTTGACAGCCCTTGAGTTGTAACAAACTAAGGTACCAGATACTTTTTGTTTTAGTTTTTTTGTTAAATGTGCAAAGAAAAATAAAAGAACCAAAAAAGTTACCCATCGGGTTGGGACCTAACCAAACTTTTTTATTCTCTATCATATATCCGAGTTTCTTGCCAATGGGCATGTATGTACACGTTAGGAGGTTTAAAATGGGATGACAATTATTATCTTAGTGTCAAACAGCCACATTTTCTGTTTATCATATAAATAATTAATTTAACTGTTGGTTTAAGTTTAACAGTTTAAATATTATCGAGCCTTAATATTAATAAAATTATTTTACAAAATTTCGTTGGAATTTTTCCAACAAAACTTTTAATTAAATAAATGAAACTTTGCATTAAATTAACGAAACTTTTCATTAAATTAATGAAACTTTTCATTAAATTAATTAAACTTTTCATCAAATCAGTAAAACTTTTCATTAAATTAATGAATTTTTTCGTTTATGAAACTTCATTAAATTAATAAAATTTTTCATTAAATTAATGAAACTTTTTATTAAATTAATGAAACTTTTCATTAAATTAATGGAAGTTTCATTAAACAAACGGTACTTTTTATTACATTAATGAAACTTTCATTTAGTTACTGAAACTTCATTAAATGAATGAAACTTCATTAAATTAATGAAACTTCATTATATTAATGAAACTTCAATTAAAGTAATGAAACTATTCATTACATTAATGAAACTTTCATTAAATTAATAAAACTCATTAAATTAATGAAACTTCATCAATTTAATGAAACTTCATTAAACTATTGATGAATTATTAATGAAACTTCAATTAAAGTAATGAAACTATTCAGTACATTATTGAAACTTTCATTAAACTAATGAAAGTCATTAAATTAATGAAACTTTCATTAAATTAATGAAACTTCATTAAATTAATGAAACTTTATTAAATTAATGAAACTTTATTAAATTAATGAAATTTTTCATTAAATTAATGAAACTTTATTAAATTAATGAAACTTCATTAAATGAATGAAAATTCATTAAATTACTAAAACTTTTCATTAAATTAATGAAACTTAATTTCATTAATGAAACTTTTCATTAAATTAATGAAACTTCATTAAATTATTGAAACTTTTCATTAAATTAATGAAACTTTTCATTAAATTATGATAGGTATATTTATAAGAAAATCGAGAATATGGTCCAATTACGAGATACTCGTACTTACAAATTTGTCAGAATTTAATGTCGTTTTGGAAGACACTTGTCTGTGGACTAGGTCTAGACATAAACCGGTTCTAAATAAAATTCATTAAAGTATCTGCATATTTGCAATATGTAGTGTGCGAATACAAGGACAAATGGACATCACTAAAATTATATTAAAAGGCGGTTTTAGGCCAAATGTTTTTTATTGTTACAAACATCAGCACAAACTCATTATTTCCTGCTACACAGAGTGGTGCATTTAAAAATATATAACTTTTTTTAAATATCAGATTATTGTTCTTTTAACTGGGAAACTCTGACTTAGTTTAGTATATAGTAGAGTAACTTTAACAGTCAGTCAAGAGGAGGTAGTAATTCATAAGTAAAAATACTTTGTTGCTTCGAGTCAATACCTATGGAATGGGAAGTAGTACATTGTATTTTACTAAGAAATTGGATTTTATTGAACAAGACATAGATATGGGGCAGGGGGGAAAGAGGTGTGTGTGTGTGTTACTGTGTGAGTAAAGTATAAAAGTCTTTAGAGGTATACATATTTATACTTAATGATTATTTGGTTGCACATCTTTAATAATGTTTAGTAATCTAAACATTACTTTAACTGATAAGAAATAATGGTCAGTTTTAAATTAACAAACCATAGTAAAACACTAGAGACAGGCAGAATTTAAATGTTAACTGACATTGATAGAAATATATTTATATTTTTCCCGGTTAATTAAAAATAAACGCTTGTCATTACATTGCTAAATTTGTGAAAATAACAGAGTAGTATTGGGAAGATGAAAAAGCAAATTGTGCTTGATTTTTTTGGTGATATTTTTGCTATTCTTTGTTATTGAAATGTTGAATATTGCTTCTAGATGAGAACAAGAAATTCTCATTTAGTTTGTAATTTAACTTTTAACTGTGGAGCTGGTGTTAAATTTTACCCTCTCTTTACATTTTTATGTGAGTAAGAAAAGGGCTTGTAAAGAGCATGTTTTGTTGAAATGAATTAAACAATATTTTATTTTTTTTATTGAAATATTTTTTATTAAAATTTTTTAATAAAATTAAAAGGGTTAGAATTTACCACCAGGTCCCTGACTATGCCCAAAAATCTCACCTCTTCTGAAAACGTCGCCCCTTACGATGTCCTTAGGAATGGACTCAGCTTAACCTTAAACAGACCAGGATTTTTTTGAATTTATGTTAAATTATGGTATAAAAGGTTCTTGGGGAAGTCCCGAATCCAAAACCAGTGAAAAATATATTTGTTTAATTTTTTGGTTGTGCCCCCTTTTGGAGATTATATTCAAATGGCACTACGCACCGCGACCAGCATAGGTCTTTTGCCCTGCCTAGAGCTTTCCTAAAGGCCCAAGCTACCGATAAATCTCAAAATCCTACCAGGTAAAATATTCCAAATGTCGAAAGGCGACAGAAAAGCCTGGGATATTCGCAGAGAAATTGTTCCGACGTCTCCAATTCCAATTTGCAAAATTTACATCAGTGTCCGATTGATCCTTCTTGCACCGTTGATACCTGAGATCGCAGTGCCCAGTAAAGTACCCCGTCAAGGTCTTTCCTATTAATGGCTAGTAGTCGCCTCGATCCCCCACTGGACAGAGAAATAAATCTCTTGGCCATAAAATTTAGTCCAATAGTCAGGAAATTCCGACTCTCTCCACAATCTATTCCTTTCCCTAATATAGCTCATGGGCACACCACAGGCAGGTTCAGGACCGATGATGGGCCGACGAGCCTCACAGTTGGCCAGACAGTTCGCTCTTTCTATGTCCTCATGCCCTTCATGGCCAGGAATGCACCCCATGGTAAGGGAATTGTTCCTACCAAGTAGATAGAGAGCCTGAATGCACTCCATCACCAGTCTGTAAGACACCTCGTAGGCTATAAGAGCCCTGTGTGCCGCTTGACTGTCAGAAAAAATGTAGATATGAGATCTGATAGATATGTACGCCTCCGCAGCACTCTGCTACACAAACACATGAGGCGAAGATTTCAGCCAGAAAAATGGAGAGATATTTGCCCATAGGAAGAGCAGGCTTCGAGCCATCCGTGTACCATACCTGGGCTCCCAGTTCAGACTTTCAAGACTGGTTGGTCCACATGGTTCTATCAAACAACATCATGCCAAAATTCCTAATAAGAACTTGTTTCGGTAACATCCTGTCCGCCAACCTTGAGATTTGGTCGTCCAAAGATCTTGGCGATCCTCATATGACCCATATTTCATGCTGCCGAATTCGCTAAGTCTGGTCGAGCCCATAATGGCCGCCTCCATTACGGAAATATGCTACGGAGGGATTACATAGCATAGACCCGTAGGACACGTCCTCAAAGGGGACGGTTGGCTTAACATTTTTTACGCTCTGTCTATACCTACATTCGGGTCCGTCTATATTTCCGGGCCAAACTCAATCTAAATCATGGAATATTGGTTATCGTTGTAATTATCAGGATAGCTCAGACAGAAACTATTCCTATGGGTGCCCTGCTATCTTAATGAAGTTGGTAAATGTAATGGAGGAGGACAGAAAAATTAGGTTTTTGTTTTTACCAAGCTAATATTATGTTTAAAAGTCTCATGTGGGATTAAAAATTAGAGGTGATTGTTTACCGGTAAATTTATAGTTTTCAGTAGACCAGTGATTAGAGTACACTGTCTGTTGTTAGTTAATGAAAATATTAAAATATTAAAAATATGGTTCTGTAACCGTAGGCGGCAACCTGAGAAATTTTCATATACAAACCAGTTTGGCCATTAACTTAACGAATAATGATATTGAAATTCTACTGAAGATCACTTGGTAGAGCGTAAAATTATGATATAAAATTTTGTAATATCTAAAACTTGTGCTTAATTAAGTTTTCGTTAGTATTTCTTAAATAAAACAAATTGGTTATCAAATGAAAGCTACTTCAAAGATCTATCTACAAATATTAAAAAAAAAAAATAATGTTTTCAAACAATATTGGTTTTGATCCTTCAACTTGGTTACTATATTTTTTATTAACGAATTTTTTCCTTTAATAAAAAGAAAAATGTGAGGTATCTATCGGTATACTTTGTCAGTTATAGACTGACCTGTGGTATTTTAAATGTAAATTCTTACATCATCTCTAATTGTATAAGTTAAAATACAATTTAAGACATTAAAATTATCCTTTTTAATATAAAATTCATAAATTAACCCTTTAAAATGTTTTTAAAATGAAATAAAACATAAAGGGTGTCCCAAGAAGAACGCAATTTTTAAATCTGGCAACATTCGAAGTGTCATTGTTTGACATTTGAACAATTGTTATTGTTTGCTAGTAGAAGGTACGAGGTTAGTAAAAATGGAGCGCTACACGAATGAACAACGCATTCTCATTGTGAAATTGTTTTACCAAAATGGTGAAAGTTTTGCGGCTACAGTTCGCAAATTGCGATCAATTTGGGGTCACAATAATGCTTCAAAAGAGTCAACTGTAAAGAGATTAATGGATAAATTTGCCGAAACTGGGTCTGTTAGTGATGTAAAGACAACAACGCGCCATCGACCAGGTCGATCGACCGAAAATGTCGCAGCTGTACGTGATGATGCCGCTCAAACTCCATCCACCTCAGTTCGACACCGAGCTCAGCAAATTGGTGTCTCCAAATCCACTTTGCAGCGAATTTCGACGAAAGATTTGCATCTTCATGCATACAAAGTTCAATTGACTCAGGAACTGAAGCCAGCTGACCATGAACAGCGAAGGGAGTTCGTTAATTGGGTATTGGAGAGACAACATGAAAATGCTGATTTTGCCGATAAAATCATCTTCAGTGACGAGGCCCATTTTCATCTTGATGGCTTTGTCAATAGGCAGAATTGTCGCATTTGGGGTGAGGAAAATCCTCGAGTGATTCACGAGAAGCAAATGCATCCTCAACGTGTCACTGTGTGGTGTGGTTTTTGGGCTGGAGGAATCATTGGACCTTTTTTTTATGAAAATGAGGCAGGTCAAGCGCAAACAGTCAATGGTGTTCCGTATCGTGAAATGATAACCAGTTTTTTCTTGCCTAGAATTGAAGAAATGAATGTGGAGGGCATGTGGTTCCAACAAGACGGCGCCACATGTCATACAGCCAGAGAAACAATTCAATTGCTGCATCAGTCATTTCCCGGTCGTGTTATTTCGCGTTTTGGAGATCAGAATTGGCCGCCTAGATCGTGCGATTTAACACCATTAGATTTTTTTCTTTGGGGTTTTTTGAAGTCGATGGTTTACGCGAATAAGCCGACGACGACTCAAGCCTTAAAAGAGGAAATTGGACGCTGCATTAATGAAATACCGCAGCATTCATGCAAAACGGTCATTGAAAATTTCATTAAAAGATCGCGTGCATGCCAGCAAAGCCGCGGCGGCCATCTGCACGATATATTGTTCCATACATAACCTCATTCTGTCTACTTTACGATATAATAAAGTTTCACGATTTTTTTTTAAATATCTGTGTTTTATTTAAAATTTAAAAATTGCGTTCTTCTTGGGACACCCTTTATTATATTGAGTTTCTTCTGAAGCAACACGAAACCGCAATTTTTACGATGGATTTTCAAATTCAATAAAACTCTCAAAAAGTTTATATATAAGTTTTAACAAAGAAACAAACTCCCTTGTAAAGATACCACATCTTAAAACTTTTATATCAATTCATTTTAAATTATTGTCGATGTGAGTAAAGGAAAACCCTTTTTTTAAAATATGTACGAAAATAAAACCCCTCAACTTCAATTAAATTCAAACCTTTTATAAAATTTAACTCCCCCATAGATTTTAAGCAAAAGAAATGATTTTTTTTTTCGTTTTGGGAAATAGGAAAGAAGCAAAAGAAATAAAATCTAACAGTACAGTTTGGCAAGAGACACACAAAACTTGGGAACAAATCAAATAAAGTAAAATAAAATAAAAAAAACAGTTACATACCAAAAAAATAAAAAAAGAAAAGGGTACAATTTGTACAAATGGAGGACATATAAAAATGAGACACCTTAATATACCAACAGACTCTTTAAACATACAGACAAACAAACAAACTGACAACCAGGACGAAAGGACTAAAAATGTTGAGTTTAGAAATCAGAAAACCGTTTCTTTTATTTCAAATGTGACGCCAGCCAAAAAATGAAAAAAAAAACACATACAACAAATGGTACCCCCCTTTTTTCGGTAAAAGGAATTTTTTTTTTTTTTTTTGATTTTGTGAAGAAGTATGAGTAGATTTTTAATGATACAAGGAGTGAGAGTAGAGTCATACGAACACATATACCGGTGACCCTCTTCAACAAAAATGTCTTGGCTTAGCCAAAGTGAATGACTTAGAAAATAAATGGTAGTGTGTGTAAGCTTATGCCTGTGTATGTGTGTGTTTGTGTGTGTGGGGAAAAAACATTTTATGATTGTACTAGAGCAAATTTTTTTTTCATCGCTTTCTTTAGCACTAAACCCAAATACCGAACCAATTTTAAATAAAAAAAAATCAAACCATCATCATCATCACCAACAGAAACGACTACAACAACAAAAAAAAATGTCTGTTGGTTATACAGCAGTAGTCGTAGGAAGAAAGAAGAAGCAAAAAAGGGAACATTTCTTGGCATTTGTTGCCAACTAAAACACAAGGATATTCAACTGTGCAGGACTAACACCCCACCAACAACAGTAATAACGAAACTTAATTGTATGAAACCCAAGTAAGAAGTAAGAAAAAGCTGAACAAAAAAAAAATCAAACAAACTTGCGAATCGAAAAAGCAAATAATTTTTTTTTAAAGGACATTCACTGAAATAAAAGGCGTCACTAGTGAGTACACTAGTTTTTCTTTAAAATTCTTTTGTATAGAAATGAAAGACATTTTATGGACGTCATAATGTAAAGTTCCCTCTTTATACCCTAAACTAGAGTATAATAAGTTTGTGCTGATGGTTGTGACTACCAAAAATGTTAGACTTAAATCCACCTTACTCAGAATCACTTTCGGAGTCCGTGTGCCAGTGTGTCCATGTTGTCAAACTTTGAAAATATAAATATATTTGGATGAAATTTTCGACGTAAGTTTCTATTAGCCCAAGGTCGATCCCTATTGATTTTGATTGGAATCGGTCCATAGGCAGATATTCCTCCTATAGAAAGGTCCTATTTGAATTGGGCTTAAATGGAATTTAGACACAAAAAAAACGTAGATATTTGGCTGAAATTTCGATTACAAATGGACCATAAATCATGCTTCGACTTTTAAGGAAAATCGTAAGATATTTGGACCTACCCAATATACCATACAGCAATCAAACTGCAATGTTTATAAAATGTGAATTCACAAGAAGTATTTTTCAATGCTTGAGAAAAGATTATTATACATAACTTTTTCTAAAGTATGCTTATAATCAACATGCACATATTGAACAACGCAATATGACGATTGAAATAGAAATATTTTTGAATGCATTCTAGTCTTGTTGTCTTTGTTCTACGCTTATAATGCATACAACAAGTGCGATTACATACTTTTTTTTTTAATTTGTCAAACGTGTTTTGCGTGTACATTTAGTTGTAAATTTTATAAAGTGAACGTGCAATTGCATATTAAATTTAATTATTTTTATAATAATTATTATTTATGGTTAAAATGAGTTATTATTATTTATATTTAAAATTAAAATAAACAATAAATGAAATTAAAGAAAATAATTATGATTTCTCTTTTTCAACACTTAATAATATATTATATGTAAAGCTTATTCTACAGTTATGAAAAAAAAGCTTATAAATATATTGAGTCAAATAAGCTTTTCCATACGCAAGTTAATACAATATTATTTTTGTAAGCTTATTCTACAATTGCAAGAATAAGCTTATAGTAATCATACACACATAACATTTTTACGAGGGTTCCGTTTTGATTTTTCTACAATTGTTACGATAGCCTTTTTAAATATATTCTCAAGTCTTTTTCAAGCTTAAGGCTTGTGTTTTTAAGCTTATAATAATATTTTTCTCAAGTCATTTGGTATGTTGGGTAGTCCCCATATCAGCCCACCTACCCGGTATTTGCTTAAATGAAATTTTTCGTCAATTTTGTTTAGATTTAGCTCTATATTTTCTGAAATGTTCTTAAAAAAGGATTAGGATCTATCCTGGATTTTGGATCTCTTTCCGAAATTGTGTATCCTATAGTTTAGTTTTATTTAAAAAGTACAAATTAGTATAGTCATATGGTCTGAAATGAAAGCCGGTACCTATATTTACTACGGACAGACAAAATCTTAACCCTCTAATGCTCTTTCTTCCGATATCAATAATGGTTAAAGAAAAATTATGTTTCAGACATAATGGCTTTTCTATTTTTGCCCTATAAACCAGCGAAAAATTTTATAGGGCTCAATAGTTAAAAATCTTATATTATTTTTACGGATTCAAATATCATTTTACGGAATAAAATAACATTTCGTTGGAGTATATTTAAATCGCGGAATGTTGAAGGGTATTTTAAGGATCTCGAAGGGATCTGGAATATTGATTTATTTTTTTTTAATTGTATTTAAAACATTCACAATTGCAAATAAAAGTTGGACTAATTAAAACCATTTTCATATTCCTGCAGTGAATAAAAAGGACAACCTTACAAATCCACTAATCACATTTTGAAATGATTCAAAAATAAATAAAAAATTTGAACCGCTTTCGTATTTTTTTTTTTTTTTGAATAAAAAACATTTCATCATAGTTTTTGTTTTTTTTTTTAATTTTCTACCAAAATTCATTAAAATTTACAGCCGAAATTAGCTAAATGGTATAAAGGTGTATGTAATGTCACAAAACGCCCACCTTTGGCACGCACTTTTTATTATTTTATAATTAAGAGAAAAAATTCTGCCTTTTTTAAGGTACAACGTGCTTTTAGTTTAATAAAATTAAACGATATTGTAGATTAGAAAACTTGAAAAGCCCTACATTTGGCCCCCGACTTTTTATGGTAATGATTATGGAGGGCCAAATGTTAAGTTTTTGTGTACAATCTGCATTTATTTTAATGGCAAACATATTGTGGATTGGAAAACATCAGAAAAGCCCGATATTTGGCCCTTGTGTATTAAATGATTTAGGTTGATTTTTTTGTGCGTAAAATTTACATTTAGTTCATAACGCCGGCTATATAATATGGATTGAAAATGATCAGCAAATGCCAACCTTAGGCCCCTCTAAAATTTAATGAAAGTGCAAAGAATCCGCTATACGCTTAAGGCGTTCGATTTTGGAACATAACGACGAAGTACACGATTTTTCATCAAAATTGATTATGTGCGAATAGGCTCATTTTTATATCAGCAGCCACGACAGTGAGTGAAATTCTATGTTTTGCGGAACGGAAAATTTACGCAAATTGGTGTCCAGTTGCATCGGAAAAGGTTATCGGTTATTGTTTTTTCATAAGAGCCGACCTTAACCCTGTTACAATGAACAGCGACCGCTATAAAGCCATGCTGATTGAATTTTTCTTACCGCAAATAGACAATCTAAATCCAGATCCACTCAATGGGTTGGCAAGGAATACCCCTCATTGAAGTATCTAGTATGAATGTGGTTTTAATGTGTCCAATTTCTTTTTGTAAATTAAGTGAAAAAAAAATCAATTTTGCAGCACCTTCCCATGACATGGCTATACTGAAGGGAAAGATACATTTATCTATAATTCAAATCTGTTAATTTAAGATTTAACGAAGTTGCCCCCAAAATTGAGCAATAACCTATTTCTTCTTTGGGTCTGGGGAAAAAAAGATTCGTGTTTATTCAGATTCGTGTATAGCAGGCTAAAATACTTAAAAAATTATTTTAGTAGAAAAAGTCTGCACAAAAACTTTATAGAGTAGTGATCTCTATTTTTGAATACACTGATTAAAGTGGCGGAATTAATTTGTCGTTTTATGATATTTTTTCCGTTAAAGGATTTTTACTTACAAAATTTTTAAAATGCTACCAATTTTGATTCACAAAACATAAAATAAAACCCAATGTTAAGCGGTTTATCTGAATTTATTTTAGCGAATTTTATCTCTAAACTTGCATATTGTTCTTTGTGTGTAAAAAAATATTATATCTGATCAGTTTTGTTTAAAATAAAATTATATCTAACTTTAAGATATAATTAGATACGATTGAAGCTAATTGAAACTGGTGCCAGATCTGATCTATATGATAAGATATGGCATGTGATATATTTTATAAACATGTCTGATTAGATCTGTTCATATCTTAAGAAATCTGAAAAACTGGCTAGTTTTTATGTCCATATATGAGTACCTCTGGTCATATATGTTGTTACGTGATGTCAGATCTGTTAATATATTGTGCATCAAATCTGCCAAGATTTGAGAAGACCTAATTAGATCTCCCTAGAATTTGTCACCAATTTTTAGATCCAATAAGATCTGGAACAATCATACCTAATGAGATTTAGTCGGTTCTAATCCCGTTATACGGGTTAACAAATGGTCATGCAATAGCAAGAGTCAGTTAAAAAGAGATATGGTTAGGAATGACCACATTATTTGTAATTACAAATAATTTAAATAAAATATTTGTAATATTCTTTTTTAATAAAAATTTAAACAACTATTTTTAAACACATTACTTTTTCCATTCTCGTAACCATATAAGTAACCCCTTCCATTATCACCTCTAAAGTAATGGGTATATACATTAATTTGAGGCTCATCGCCTGTACAATTCATCAATGAAGTAATTCATCGGCCCCTATGGCTATGCATTACTTTACCCATTATTTGGTAATGGGTGGTTTTGCTGGGTATAATATGTTTAGTTGTTTTTGAACAAAAATTTTGGTTCTACCAAATTTTACATATATCAATTGTAAAATTCTATATGTTGTTGTTAACACATTCTTCTTCCAATTAAACTCCCTTTTGAATAAACTACGTCGTCCAAAACTTTAGTGACAATCCAACAAAAAAAAAATAAGTATTAAAAGGGAACATAATAAAAACGGAAAGCTTAACAGTGGGTGTGTAATGATGTATAGAATTGTAACAGTAGGTAACTTAAGGGTAAAGGAGTGGGGGAACAATGTTGGCAATGAGTGTATGTGTGATGTGCCTAACATTGCCCTCTTATTGTAGCTAAAGGCTGTTATGGCAGGACTGAATGCCAAAAGGGATTCGCGTTTTGGGTTACTATTGCTGTGTTAGTTATTTCTTTTTTCTCCAAAGCTTTGCGTGTAAAAATATACAAATGTTTGAACATCTAACGTTTCTTGGGGTACAACAAAAAAAAATATATATATATATATATTTATTCACTCATCATCCACATGTAGAAAAACACACTCATTTACAAATGTATTCATTCATACAATCATGTGTATATAAAAGACTTTGGGTATATTACTATTGTAACACTATGTACACAAAGTTTATGTATTTAAATTTTGATAAAAGAATAATATTCGAAGTAGAAAATAGAAAAATAGAATAAACTTTAAAAATTTCATATCAGCTACGATCATTTATTTCACTATAAAGTATAGTAACTTGTTCGCGTTTCACGTGAAAAGAAATTTTATACCAAGGATCCTATAAACCAGGATATGAACAAACTACCAAATTTTTAGCCACCCATAATGCCATAATGCCGAATGGTGCGACTACAAAAAAATTCTTAGTCGAGACCACGAAATTCTTAGCCGATTTGCAGAAAAACTTAGCCTCTAGCAAGAGTTTTACCAATTCAAACATGTATACATTCACATCACAATCACTGTACTTGCGCTACAATCCTTGCTAGCGGCTAAATGTTTCTGTAAATCGGCTAAGAATTTCTTGGTCTCGACTAAGAATTTTTTTTAATCGCACCATTCGGCATCATGGGTGGCTAAAAATTGGGTAGTTTGTTCATCCTGGTTTATAGCGTCCTTGGTTATACTGCTTATAATGAATTTCACGTGAAAATTTTGTACAATTTGTTTTCACACAAAATTTAATCTGCAATATTTTTCTAGTGAAACAGGTAACACTTTTGGTTCAATGTGATTTTCACTTCTTTATAAAAAAATATTAATTTTTACAAATTAAATTCCGATTTGAGACCACTAAAGTTTAAGTGAAATTTTTTCACGGGAAAACAATGTAATGTGCTTAAAGCAGAAATATTTTTCATCACTCATATATACGATATGAAATTTGAAATTATTGAAAATAATGCAAATATTTTGGAAAAATTTTTAATACATATTTTGAAATAAATTATGATGTTTAATTAAAATTCTGTTTTAACCCTTAAAATCCTGCGGTACTTTTTGATCAAAGTTTATATTTTATAGTTGTTGTTTTTTTTTTTTGTACTCTAAGCACATGAAGGGTTCTGACGACTCTGACGCTTAATACATTGTATTTTTTTTTTTGTGTTCATACTGATAAGACTTTTACAATGGACACATCAAATTGTGGCTTTATAGTTTGTGCTCTATACTTTCTTGTTAAGAATTCAGTAGAATTTCTACATTTTTTTTTGTGTGTTTTAATATGTCGTGGGGGGATAATGTATGCGTTCGAAGAGTGGTATAAGGGGAGGTAGTGGTAGGAAAAAAAGAAGAAAAAAAAAAATAAGGGACCTCTAATGTTACCATTCACTTTACATTCATTCATATATTCACATTCATATATGGGTGTGTTTTCTTTTGTCTGTTTAATGGGTTGGTTTTTATACCCTACACCACTACATGTGCAGGGTATAATAAGATTGTGTTGACGATTGTAAATATCAAAAATGTCGGACTCAGTAGCGGCTTCTTTGACGATTTAATGATGTCCTATCCGTCCGTGTGTCCATATAAACCTTGTAATGTATTTGTATGAAATTTTGTAGGTAAATTTCTACTGTCTCAACGACGACCCCTATATGGATTGAACAGAATCGGTCCATATTTAGCACTGCCTACACAGATCCTATCTTAATTGGGATTAATCTAGTATCGGATAGGATTTTTTTTCGAATTTGAAAGAAATTTGGTGGGTAAGTTTGATCGGAAGTTCCGATTCTAAATCCGGTGAATTTTTTTTAGAGCGCACATTTTTCTTGGTCTTGAGGAAGTAGTGGGGGGGGGGGGGGGTAAGGGTTGGTTAAACATTTTTTAAGCACTGTCTCTGCAATATGGACTTACAACTGGGTCCCAACATTATCGCGTTTGTTCATAGCACGCGGAGAAACTAAAAATTTAACACGATTGGCGTGAATGGCCAGGAAAAGCTTAAATTGTAGTTAGACAAGCAAACACGTGGGTTATGAATATTTTATGGAACCATACATTTTTACATGGATATCGGACCATTTTTAGATTCAGTCTTCATTTTCAGATCTAGTTAATATAACTACCCATGTGAAAATCGGAATATGTATATCTGAACATATATGAGCATAAATGGGCTTGTGTATGATCACACATGAGCACGTATGAACATATACGTTCTTGCATAATTCAATATATGTCCAAGATAATATGCATATATAACACATCTATGATCATATATGATCATACACCCCCATACCGTCAAATTTTAAATCTGAATATATATGGTCATATATGAGACCATGATCTCATATTACATATGATCAAGATAATATGCATATATAACTCATCTATCATCATACACCCCACTTAAATTTTAGATCTGAGTATATATAGTCATATATAAGACCATGATCTCGTATCATATATGATCATGATAATATGTATATATAATTCATGTATGATCATATATGATCATACACGGCCATACAAATTTCAGATCTGAAATGTTTCATAGATTTTCATCCAATTCATAGTATTTATGAAACATTTAATAAACTGCAAAAAAAAAAGTTAATATGTAACCATGATTTTTTATACCATATTAATGAAGTTAATATTGAATATTTTTTCTGAATTTTAATCAAACTCCATCGGGTTATTGTGCCCCTTAAAACTTAGTGAAAATTTTGGGCCAACCCTGATAACTCCAAGCCGTGTGCGCACCTCTGATGTCACAGTTTCGAAATATATATTTCGATAGTTTAGTTTTTATGAAATTTGGTAAGCTTAACATCATTATGAAAATATTTTTGGAATCGCTCGAACAGTTTTCGAGATATCCTGAAAATTTTGTTGAATATCTCGAAAATTCTTCGAGATATTTTAAAAATATTTTCACTTTCCTGGTCATCATACTAAATTTTTTTAAAAACGATATGTCACAAGACATAAGTAAAACAAATGGGATTTGTTTAAAAATTCCCAAATTTTAAATCCCAAAGGTGAATTTACGTAAAATTTTCATATATCAGATATGTACACCAATTGGAAAAATGCTCTTTTGGCAAAAATCTAAAATTGAGTTTTTAGTGATCCTCAAATGATCATATACAAGCCCATGTAAGATCATGTTTGTTCAGATATTTTCAAAGATACCGATCCACTCAGTACAACTTTTTACGTCGATTTAACAATCCCCGTCGCACAATATCTATTAAAACTTTTAAGAAGTATTTTAGGCTCATTAACACGAATCTTGAATTCAAAAGAGTACCATCAATAAATTTCCGAAATATAGGAATTATTTTTTGATCCTTGATCCAGGGAAAAATACTTTAGGGCAGTAAAATATATTTTATGATTTTGACGGATTTAAATTCTAGATGAAATCACGCATCATTTGAGTACAATGATATCAGGAAATATTAAAGGGAGCTCTGAAGGATTTTGAAATTTGCCCTTAAAACTGTCATATTTACTAAAAAAAAAACTGACTTATTAAATTTTATAATAAGGGTCAGCAGCCTTCCCGGATTATAAACCGCTTCCTACAATATTACCCAATTTATACTATGGTGTAGGGTATTCATGGACCCTTTTGGCCGACTAGATTTTTTTCTTGTTTTTTTTTTATATTTGGTCGTTGTTGTATTTTCTTTTCTAGTATGAATTTTGAGGTCCTTTGACAACAATACTTAATAACTAGGCAAAAGTGTATAAAAATGAAATTTATGTGGGATCGTTTTGAGAAAATCATGTTAGTACTTATTCATACATATTCCATATTTTTTTTTTTTAGTATTTAAGTATGTAGTTTTGTTTGTAAGTTTGTCCTTGTATTATTTATAATTTCAGAGGATTAAGAAGGGGATAAGTTGAAGGAAACAGGGTGTTAAAAGAAGAGATTTCAAAAAAAAGTTAACCCGCTGTTTTTATATTCCGCCAAAGGAATTGTTATTGTAAAAAAAAAAACAAAATTTTACAAAATAGGAAACGAGAATTGTTAAGTAATAAACATCAAAAATAAAAATAATCAAAATGTTTAAACATTTACATAATTCAGATATTAACAATAAATGCAGTAGCTTTTGTTGGTGGTTAAAAAAAACAGCTGTAAAAATCATTGAAAATTTGTTTCTAAGTAAAATAACTGAAATTGCAAGTAAAATAACTACAACCGGAGGACTATCTGAACATAACTTCAAAGAGGGTAGGATGGGTGATAGACGGTCTGGCCTAATAAAAGGCAGCAGCAACAGATAATATTTTCCCCGCCCTTTTACTTGAATATAGGAATGTGCCTCTGGCTCCCAGACCACAACACAATTTTTCACTCGGAGCTGGTAGTCCATTAAAAAAGTACCTTTGGTTAAAAAAGTACCTTTGGTTAAAAAAGTACCTTTGGTTAAAAAAGTACCTTTGGTTAAAAAAGTACCTTTGGTTAAAAAAGTACATTTTGTAAAGGTACGTTTGTTAAAAAAGTACATTTTGTTAAAAAAGTACATTTTGTTAAAAAAGTACATATTGTTAAAAAAGTACCTTTTGTTAAAAAAGTACCTTTTTGTTAAAAAAATACCTTTTGTTAAAAAAAGTACCTTTTGTTAAAAAAGTGCCTTTTATTAAAAAAGTACCTTTTGTTAAAAAAGTACATTTTGTTAAAAAAGTACCTTTTGTTAAAAAGTTCCTTTTGTTAAAAAAGTTCCTTTTGTTAAAAAAGTACCTTTCGTTAAAAAAGTTCCTTTTGTTAAAAAAGTACATTTCGTTAAAAAAGTACCTTTTGTTAAAAAAGTAAATTTTTTTAAAAAAGTACCTTTTGTTAAAAAAGTACCTTTTGTTAAAAAAAATACCTTTTGTTAAAAAAGTACCTTTTGTTAAAAAAAATACCTTTTGTTAAAAAAAGTACCTTTCATCATTTGATTTTTTAATGAGACTAATTATTCTGAGAATGCTGTCTCTTCAATAGAAAGTAAGGTTGAAGACTGGTTTAAACTGCAATGAACCTTTACTCTGGCAGGGGACGTCTAAGGTTCATATGAGTACCCAGACACTGTGGAGTGGATGGGATGAAAGGACTGACGAGGAGTTTTAGGACTAAAATGATGTTCGTGCGATCAAGAAGGTTCTGTAAAATAAATAGGGTGTTGAGCAAACTGATCAATTTAATGGAAATTCTGGCAGGCCACTCAACACTTCAGTCACACCTTGTGGAAATGGGAAGGAGTGGCTCTAGAATTTGCAGGACCTGTGGGGAGGAGGATGAGATCCTGTAGCAAAAGGCAGGACAGGACATTGGCAAGAAGCGTTATACAAATACTGGATTGTTTATGGAGAAATGATTTGAGGCTACCAGAATGACACTGAATTCTTCAGGTAGACCGGAATACTTAGGGGAGTGGATCATGAGATTGCACAGCAACGGATTTAGTATGACTTTATTTTGGAAAAAGAGTTAATCTAAAAAGAAATTATCTTGGTAAAATCACTTTAACACCCAGTACCTTAAGAATATTCTTCATATCCTTTAGCTAATGCAAGAAAAGTTTGATAACTTTTTGGTTGCCACACAAAAATCGTCACACAAGCATAGCAAAAATATATATAAAAAATATAATATAATTTTTGTTTTTCCTATACAAATTAAATATCAGCCCAAACTCTAACATATTGGTAAGTCACACATTCACTTAAATATACAGCACACATGAGAGAAATGAACCCTTAAATATAAATATTAAGGATAAAACCCCAAGAAAAAATAAATAAAAAAATAGGCATTAAATGGGTTTAAGTCGTATACACAACAAGCACCCAAACTAAACAAAAGTTTTTCCAGAAAGAAGAAGAAAAACGTAACACACAGATACTTACAAAAAAACGCACCCACTCAGTCTGTGACATGTTACCATAGCTGTCAATCAAATAAGAATCTAAGACATGAAACAAAATGACAGATAGAATGAACAGTAAAGTAAACATTACACAGACAGGCATACGCACATACATAATTTGGGGTACATATCTCATAAAATTATGGTCATATAAAAATACATTATGAAAGAACTTGCAAACATCTTCTTAGTTTTTATGGAAAGGGAGGGGATGACAACAAACAAGAGTAAGTGCCTTGACGTTTCTAAATAAGAAAACTACACAAGTATTTGAGGGTTATAAATGGCAAAAAGAAAACAAATTTATCAAAAGAAACGGTCACAAATATAATTTTCTAGTTGTCAATGGGAAAAAGTAATCTCCCATTGATTGTAATGAGCGTGCTTTATAACATTAAATTCTGCAGAAAACTTAGTAAATAAATTTGTTGAAATTTAGTAGATTTTTTAAACAATTGAAAAATTTAAAGTCTCAGTCAAGAGTGACAATATAAAATAATTGGGGTAAAATTACACAAAATTTTAATGCATGAAAATTGACTTTTACTTGTAAAATTAACTCACCAATGTTTATTTCGCTAAAAATGGTATTTCGACGCTAATTTTCATTATACCATTTTGATTTATATCTCTTAAATTATAAGATACTAAAACATAATTCTATTGGACGAAAGATAATCAAATTTTTCAGTAAGATCTTAAAAAAGTAAACAAAAAACTTTGTAAAATTAATCAAATCTTTATAATTTGTGTAAAATTACAAATTTTGTAATATAATCAATTAATGTTGTAATTGATTCAATTACAAAATTACAAATATTAACAATTTTACATGTCTTAGTTATTATTGATGATTTTTTTTCAATTTATTGAATTACAAAGTTAATTGAGTATACCTATCTTATTAAACAAGATTTTTAATTTCAGGAATTTTAGGAATATATTTTTTGTTCAAAATAACCGAACTTTTCTAGAATCGATATCAGAATTGATATTGAATTATAATACAAATTTCTTAAATCAATTTTTTATATAGAATTCTAACACACAACTGTAATCGAAAACCTTCCAGAAACCCAAAACAGAAAAGAAATATAATCATTTTTAGATATCTGCCCCAAACCATATTTAACAACATTATCCTTTACTACCTCCACCAACAAAAACCAGAGCGAAAAAAATGAAATAACACAGTGGTCGTCAAAAAGTAATTAGATTCTTGGAAATTATATAAGCCCTAAAAATACTGTCCCAGGGAACCATTTCTACAATAACAGCCACAAAACGGATGAACAACAGCAAAAAAAAAAAAATAAGGGAAAGGCAACAAACAGTTTGAAATAAAGATGAACGACGCAGAATATAGAACGACGAATGTGCGTTAGTTAATCTCACACCCATATAAAGCTCACGTTTCCGGCGTGTCTACCAACTTAACTCTTAACAAAAAAGCAAAACACACATAACAAGAACTGAAAATAAAAATTATAGATACCCCACCAACTTTATTATAGTCAGTCAAACCAAACCAACACACACACACACACAAGTTAGTGAGCAAGGGATTATGAAGAAAGGAACTGAAATGGGTAACGGAAGATGGTTACCAAAGTGACTTGTGTAAACTTTAGTAATTTATTTCATTCTGAAAAAGTACCTTTTAACAATTTCATTTTTTTTAAAGTAATCTAATCTGGGAAAAAAAGTACCGTGTACCAATTAAGAAAAAAGTACCCTACAAGAGAAAGTACGTTTCAAGAAAAAATAACCTTTTAGAAAAAGTACCTTTCAAGAAGTAACTTTAAAAAGAAGTACCCTGTAAGAAAAAATTCCTTTTAAGAAAATGAGTGACTTTAGTGAAAATGTACCTTTCAAGAAGTACCTTTAAAAAAGTACCTTTTAAGAAGAAGAGTACCTTTTGAGAAAAAGTACCTTTTAAGAAAAAGAGTACCTTTTGAGTAAAAGTACCTTTTAAAGAAAAAAGTACCTTTTAAGAAAAAAAGCACATTTTAAGAAAACAGTACCTATCAAGATAAAAGTACCTTTTAAGAAAAAGTACCTTTAAAGAATAAGTACCTTTTAAGAAAACGTACCTTTTAAGAAAAAGTACCTTCTAAGAAAAAGTACCTTTAAAGAAAAAGTACCTTTTAATAAAAAGTATCTTTTAAGAAAAAGTACCTTTAAAGAAAAAGTAACTTTTAAGAATGAGTACCTTTTTTAAAAACAAGTACATTTTAAGAGAAAAGTATCTTGAGAAAATAGTTCCTTTTAGAAAAGAATTCCTTTCAATAAGGAAAAAGTACCTTTAAGGAAAAAGTACCTTTGAAGAAAAAATACATTTTGAGAAAAAAGAAAATACATTTCAAGAAAAAAGAACATTTAATAAAAAGGACAATTTAAGAAGAAAAAGTACCTTTGAAGAAAAAAAAGTATATTTAAGTAAAAAATACATTTTAAGAAAAAGGAAAATACATTTCAAGAAAAACGAACATAAAAAATTTATCTTTTTATAAAAAGGACATTTTAAAAATAAAACACCTTTTAGTAAAAATAACTTTTTTAAAATAAAGTATCTCTTATTAAAAAAGGATCTTTTATAAAAAAGTACCTTTTATTAAATAAGCACATTTTATTAAAAAAGTACTTTTTATTAAAAAAAGTACCTTTTATTAAAAAAAGTACCTTTTATTAAAAAAATTACCTTTTATTAAAAAAGTACCTTTTATTAAAAAAAGTACCTTTTATTAAAAAAGTACCTTTTATTAAAAATAACCTCTTATTAAAAAGTACGTCTGATTAAAAAGTACCTTTTATTTAAAAAGTACCTTTTATTAAACAAGTACCTTTTTTATAAAAAAGTACCTTTTATTAAAAAAGTACCTTTTATTAAAAAGAACCTCTTATTAAAAAGTACGTCTTATTTAAAAGTACCTTTTATTTAAAAAGTACCATTTATTTAAAAAGAAGCTTTTATTTAAAAAGTACCTTTTATTAAAAAAGTACCTTTTATTAAAAAAGTACCTTTTTTATAAAAAGTACCTTTTTTATAAAAAAGTACTTTTTATTAAAAAAAGTACCTTTTATTAAAAAAAGTACCTTTTATTAAAAAAAAGTACCTTTTATTAAGTAAATACATTTTATAAAAATTTAACTCAAAGCAAACCTTCCCCTTTAAGGTGTAAAGAAAGTGAGTCAAATGCCCCAAGTGGCGCTTGCAGAAACGTAACCATATAATTTTGTAGGAGGTATTGGGTGAAGGTAGGACACCATATACAGTCATCATAGGCAAGTCATGGCAACAAACCCAATATATACAGGTGTAACTAGTAATGTTTGTATATAAAGGTATTGTATTTTTACAATTACCAACAACTACAAAAGTAAAAGTGTGTCTCTAAATGATGTTTTTTGTTTGATATAGTTAAACTCATAGTATGTATTTGTTTTCATCAGTGCCTGGTGTACAAATGTGCCTATATTTAAGAGTGTGTAGATTTGTGTCCCTTAGAACCCAAAAAAAAAAAAAACTGAATACTTAAAACCAAGACAGTTATTAGACAATGAAGCGGGTCAAACTGCTGCAATAAGAACAGTACCGATACCATTATCATCATCAGCTAGAACAAACCTTCTTAATCCCTTTTTTGTTGTTCTAAAAGCCTGCCTTACTTTCATAGTAACCGTTACTCATACTAAGATGTACACCCCCATTTCCAGTATTATTTGTTGGTTTTTTTTTATTTTTGTTTTGAAAATGAGAGCATAAACTTAATCAAAAATAAATTTTCGTTGCTTTTTTTTTGCAACTGTTATAAAGCGTTGGAAAATTTAGTTTATATATATTTTTTTAATTTCTAGAGCTAAAGGACTTATTCATACTTTAGAAAAGTTTATATTTCCTTTTTTTTTTTTTTTGGCAAGACCCATGAACAATTTTTTTTTTTGAAGTGTATCCGTTTTTTTTTTTTTATAGAAATTTGCATTTTTCTTTCTCTTTTTTTGTGTCCTAAAAAAGGGTTAATTTTTTTTGTTTGTTTTTAAAAAGTTTAAGTTAAATACTTTGTGACTGTCTAGTAAGTATAATTTTTTGTTTTTAAATGGAAAGCAGAACTTTTTGGGTATGTGTGTGTGTAGAAAATGGGGTGCATTGTTGAGGTGAACTGTAAGGCTGCCATAATTAAAAGTACCTTTTATTTCTATAAATTTTTAAAGAAAAGTTCTTTAGCTACTTAAGCTTTTTTAAACTTATACCACAGGTCGTAAAGTTAGAATATTTCAAATTAATTTAGGAATTAAAATAAATTTTGTATTTTTTTTTTAATTAACATTTTTAAAATTTGAATACTTTTTTATGGAAACGGTACTCAATTTTGTACTTTAATGCCCGTAATTTTAACGAGTCATTCTAAAGATTTTCAAAATAGGCTTCAAATACATGTCTCCATATCATTGAAAATTAGCTGATAAATATTTTACCTTTCTATGATATCTGTGTTGTTTTTTTTTTTTTGTTCAAAATTCGGTGTAATTTACGGTGCATAGCGGCTCAAAGCCAGCCGTAACAGTAATCCTTATTAGCATGAACATTTTGGGGCGTAGTCGTAGAGGTGCCATTTCCAGCTGAATTTGAGCCTAAATCGTGGTGCTATTTATTAAACACCTTTGGGGCTGTATTTTGGTACTATTTAAAATGAAATATGGGTCGTAATAGTGGCATAGTATACAGCAGAAGATGGTCCGAAATCATGGTACTATTTAAAATATAATAATAGTAATGTTTGACATTAAAGGTGTTCCATCATTATTTTTAAATTTAACATTAAAGTTGAGTTTAAATTGTTGTACTATTTGAGAAAAATTGTGGCCCTTAATCGCGGTACAATTTTAAATAAAGTTTGACACTTAAAGGCGTTGCAATTTAACAGATAATTTGCGGCATAGACGTAAATTTGTAGTCCAAAGTTATTATTTTTTAAATAAAAAAAAAATCAGTTTTAAAACTTTGCCGTTTTAAAATGTTGGCACATGTTTGGTACTTGAACTATTTCACTTTGAAAGTGACCATAATTGTTTTAAAATATAACACAAAACTCAAGTTTAATCATGGTACTATTTCTCATGGAATGCAGCACGTTTTAATATAAAATTTCCCATATAATGATGGTACTGGTAAATACGGAACCTGAAGTCTTAAATATTCAAATAAAAAAAAATCGCCCTTAAAATTTGAAATTTTAATATGTCCTAAATGAGGACAGAAAACTGAGCAGGTGCAGGTGTGTACCAGAGAACTGCATTTGCTGATTGCAAAACGTTCATACGCAATCAACACAAGAATAAATATGTGTTTGCGTTCAAACGCTGAATATACTCCAACTTACATATTTGTTGATGATTTTAAATCAATCAAACGACTTGCATATTGTTTTGTCACTGATTTATAATCATCGGTCGTTGTTAAACCATTGATTTTATTCTGTTCATTCGAGCCAACAATAATTATTTTGATGTAGAATAAATCAGAAAAAACAAACAACGTGTATGAGTGTAATCATAATTAAAACAAAAGGGGGTGGTTTTGTAGAAACACATTTCATAAATGTTATATGTATATTAGGGTTGGTCTAAAATACGTTTTTTTAGAATTTTTATTAGGAATACCAAAAATATTGTTCTCTGTGAATTTTTTTTTTTTTAATTTAGGTCGTCATCTCAGACTCGCCCAATCCGTTGCCTATTTTTCCAATCAAAAGAGATGAAAAAAAATTGAGTAATTATTTTAGTTTTCTTCGATCTTCTCTATTCATGCAATATTCCTTATCGAGCTAAAGATCCTTTATTTATAAAAAATTTAATTATAAATATTTATTTGTCCCAATATTTCGTCACCACATTGGGTGACTTCTTCAGGAGAAATTGAAATTTCCCCTGAAGATGTCAAGGAAGTAAAGGATCTTAAGCTCGATAAGGAATATTGCGAAAGAAAAAAATTTAGACAATATTTAAATTTTTCCGGATTAGGCAAGCCTGAGATATCGACCTAAATTTTTTTTCCAAAAAAATATTTATATTTCACAAAGAAGAATATTTTTATTACTAATACAAATTCTAAAAAAGCGGATTTATGTCCCACCCTAATGTAAACAATATCATTTATGAAATGTGTTTCTATTTTGTTTTAATTATAAATACACTCATACGCGTTGTTTGTTGTTTTTTCTAATTTATTCAACGCTGACTTTTTGTTGAGTGATTAAATTTGCAGTAAACATAATCGACATATGATTCAAACTGATCTGAATAACGCGTTCAGTAACATGATGCTGATTTTATTCTGCAGTGAGTTTTGTTGAATTATTAAATGTGAACAAGAATTTTTGTGTATGATTAAATTAGGAAAAAAGTTGATTTTGCAGTTCTCTGGTGTGTACTCTGTTAGCTGCCTAATCTCACCTAAAAGGTATTTTAAAAATCCAGAAGTTTTTTTTAAATTTTAGAAAACTTTTAAACAACTTTAAAATTAATTTTAACCCAATTAATTGCTTAATCTTAGTTAAATAAAATATTCAAGTCGACCAGTAGGAAACGAATGTTGTACATTCCGGGTTTTAATTTAACAAATAATCCCGTGTAAAAAATATTAGTTCTGACATGATCACATGAACTGTAATTGTACCAGATCTCATTATAATTCAAAATTGAGGACAAACTTGAGATTTAGTTAGATTAGATCCAATATGATCAGATCAAAATGAAAATAAGAAATCAACAAAAAATTTTACTTTTATATATATTTTTGTTTTTGGGTGTCTTTGAAAACGGCTCAAATGACTAAGATGTGGTGTCTGATATGAACAGAATTTACATCAGATATTATCTTATATGACCAGATTGCAAAATTTTCCAGATCTGCCACTATATCTGATTACAGGTTGGTTGTAAAGTTCTTGCGCTCACCAATTGATGGCACTGCTAGCTCCAAACTTTTTTTTTTTCTCAAGTTGGTATAACTGTCCTGAGAACACATGCAAAGTTGCAAGTCATTCTGTCAATTCTTTCTTTGTTTACAAGCCATTTGAAGTTGACGTGTCATTGATTTTTTTTTAATATGGAAAAAATTTAATATCGTGCAGTCATTAGATTTTTTGTTTTGAAGGGTTTAAAAGCAAAGGAAATTTGTGAACAATTGTTAAAAGTGTATAAGGAGTCCTCACCTTCAAAACGCACCGTTGAATTGTGGGCTGGTGAATTTAAACGTGGTCGTACCAGCCTTAAAGGCGATCCACGCGAAGGACGACCAAAAACTACAACCACATCAGAAATCATTGAGCAGGTACATAATATGGTTAGTGAAGATCCAAGTTTGACTAAGCGTGAAATTGCTTATCCCATAGACATCTCAGACGAACGAGTACTCCATATTTTACATGAAGAATTACGTATGAAAAAACTGTTTGGAAAGTTAGTGCCGCACACATTAACAATTCAACAAAAACTGGATCGAAAACAAATTTCTCAGCGTAATTTGGAGCGTTTTAAGCCGAATAAACCCGACTTCTTGCGTCGTTTTATAACTACGGATGAGACTTGGATCTACCACCATGATCCAAAATTGAAACAAGAACGTTTACAATACTGAATCTGGTTGTTCAGCTCCAAAGCAGGTGAAGTCACAACGATCAGCAAAGAATGTTATGGCATCAGTTTTTTGGGATGCAAAACAAATTTTGTTGATTGATTTTCTTCAGAAAGGTAAAACAATCAACTCTGAATATTATTGCAGCCTTTTGGATCAGCTGGATGAAAAAATTCGTGAAAAAAGACCTGGTTTAAAGAAGAAAAAAATAATTTTTCATCAAGACAATGCACCTGCTCACAAAAGTGTTTTGACGATGGCTAAATTCAAAGAATCAAAGTACGAATTGCTTGAACATCCACCGTATTCACCAGATTTGGCTTCCAGTGACTACTATCTCTTCAGAAATCTCAAACAATTTCTTCTTGGAAAGCATTTTTCGTCGAATGAAGAGGCCATAGGAGCCGTAGACGGTTATTTTGCAGAGTTTCCGGAAAACCATTATAAGGATGGGATAAAATTATTGGAAGATTATTGGAACAAGTGTATTGAGCTTCTAGGAGATTATATTGAATAAAAAAAATATATTTCGTAACAAAAACAGTATTCTTTCATTTCGAGCGCAGGAACTTTTCAACCAACCTGTATATATGATCTGTTTTGGCGGTAGATATAATTAAATTTAATCATATCTAATTGTATCTAAACAGATCTGATTGGATATAATATTTTATTTTAGACGGGTTTACAAAACTTTAAATAATTTTTTTTATTTATCCAAAAATATATTACTTTTTTTTGTTAATAATATTTTTAAACAAATATCTAATTTCAAAGGAATATTTTAAATATATGCATAAATATTATTTAAGTTTTCTTGAATTATATTTTCTTGTTGTTGTTTCTAATGCATAATTTAAAGTAAATAATATTTTAAAATAAACATTTACATACACATGAATGATTATGAGTTGGTGATTATGGGAAATATTAAAGGAAAAAACCTCATATATGTTTACAAAAGCCTAAATACTTAAAATTATATTAAATGGAAACAAAAATCCACATAAGGGTTATAACTAAAAGAAGGCCCTATATAATGCTGGGAGAACAATTTCTAAAATACTACATTTTTTACACTTTCCTGCAATATCTTAGAATAATTCTTTAACAATTACTGATATGATTATGAAAGGTAAACTTTTGTGGAATTTAAATCCTAAAAACATTTTACGATATATTCGTCGGATTTTTTTTTTAAATACAGTTAAAAATTGTTAAATTTTATTACACGAAACTTAAATTTTTGATATTTTCAAAAAATTTATTCAAAAGTTATACCCCTAATGCACATATACAAAGAAATGCACTTGTATATATAAAATGATATAAAATTTTGCATTGAAATACTATAATCACAGTATAATACTTATGCATTAAAAAAGAGAGTTCAAATTTCTAATTAATTTCTAATCAAACATTAAGAAGAAGAAAAATTTTATTATGAAATTAAAGAAAAACCCGCAGATTTTGTATACACTTAAATAAAAAAAAGTTTGAAAAAAGATACAGAAAATATTGTGTTTTACCAAATATTTTTAGTATATTTTTTTTTCTTAAAACTCAAATTAATTTTTGACTTTTTCCTCATATTTTAGATTATAAAAATTTTTAACTTTAAAAAATATTTGCTCAGCAGTTTTTATGATCAAAAACAATATTTTTTTTGCTAATTTAAGCTATTCTGTTTAAAAAAAAATAGTAAAATATTTTGATGAAATTAGCGACAAAAATTAGTAAAAAAATATAGCAAGAAAATAGCAAAAATATTAACCAAAAAAAAATTCAATTTCAAAATAATCTTTGACTTCAATTATGCACCAAATTTTCTATAAAGAAAAAAGTATTTTTTTTTATGATTTTAGCAACTCGTTTTCAAAAAGTTGGTAAAATATATCTGTAAATAGAAAATAGCAAGAATTTTTACTAAGAAATAATTTTGTACTAAAAATTAGTACAAACAAGTATAAAAAGTTTTGCAATTTTTTTTTTAGAAATTTTTTTATTTGAGTGTATGTATTATATATGTATTAGTATATAATAAGCAACAGAACTTTAAATACATTCATATGTATTAAATATATAATGAATATTTTATAACACATATTCATGTGTATATGTGCGTGCGTTCATGTATGTATGCGTATGTATATATTTAAGAAGGAAGTATATGTTTATTGTTATTTAAGTGTATTATTAAAAAGGATAGTTTAAAGAAGAAATTAAAAAAAAACATATATATATATATATATATATATATATATATTTAGACTTAAGTATAAATTGCAGCATATATGCATTTAATTTTATTAGGAAGGTATTTATTTTTAATAGTTAAAATGTTTAGAGGCGTCTAAAATTTTATGTGAAATATTTTTTGTATGATTTTTTGTTTTTTTTAAATAAATAAAATTATACTTTGTCTCTGTAATCATGGAGAATATACAGATAAAGTGCTTTTATAATAGCTGAATATAATTTTACGTCCTTCATCTTCGAATCTTATAGTGTTAATTGTTAATATCTCTTATTAACTGACATTTTAAATGAAAAAAGCTATATGAGAACTAAAACACTTTGATTTGTTGAATTAATATGAAATTTTCTTACAAGCTATGTTTACAAATCTCCTACTTATCAGGTAAAATTGTAAGACATGTTTTTGTTTTCTTTCTCCCTCTAGTGATCTATTTAGAGAAATTTAAATGCAAGGGGATTACTAAACACAGCTAGAGTTCGTTAGCAAAATTCTATCTTAATAACCCAGCAAAAGCACACATTGCCAAATAATGGGTAAAGTAATGTATAGCCATAGGGGCCGATGTATTACTTTACATCTTACTTCATTGATGAATTTTACAGGCGATGAGCCTCAAAGTAATGTATATAACTATTACTTTAGAGGTGATAATGTAAGGGGTTACTTATATGGTTACGAGAATGGAAAAAGTAATGTGTCTAAAAATAGATTTAAAAAAAAGAGGAATTTTTATTAAAAAAAAATTATTACAAATATTTTATTTAAATTGTTTGTAATTAAAAATAATGTGGTCAAGATGGGAATCGAACCAGGGAAATCTGGTTTCCAGCCAAGAACTCTACCCACTGAGCTATCGACGCATGCATATAGTATTTGATTGCTTTAAACTTAAATGTATTGTTGCGCTTCGTTTTTTCGCTAGTGTTGTCAAAACAAACATACATTACCCTTTTGCTTACAAAATAACACAAAGTTATGTATCTAAAAATAGATTTTCAAAAATATTTTATTTATTTACATTTATAAATCATATATTACGTAATCAATAATGAGTAATTAATGAAAAAGGTAACGAGCTATCATCACAAGGTAACGCATGAGAATATCGCACCCATTACCAAAGTTTTGCTGGGAAATCATAGTGGATTATTTTTCAAATAGATTTTTCTATTAAAAAAAATATTTCAACTGTTTGCAAAACTTTGTATAAAGCAAAACTAAAAATAGATTTTCGAAAATAAAAGCAACATTTTATTTTTAATTTCTTTGTTAGTCATGCCGGGAGCTCCTCCCACTAAGCTAACGAGACATACATATAATCACCATGCACCTCAATTTTCGAATCTCATTACTTTCCATGTGGTAATAATTTTTCCTATTTTGGCTTTCGATTTTTTAATATTTGTTTATTACAAAGATTTTCAAAATGTAAACCTTTGTATTATTCAGGAGAAACAGTGGTTCAAAAATTGAGGTGAATGATGAAAGCGAGAATAAGAATTGCTCTGAATACTAAAATAGCTAAAATCCCAAATGGTACTTCTGAACATTTCAAAAATATTTATTAAAAACATACTACTAAAGTTGTATTATTTATAATTTTTAGCTACGATTTTTAAACATAAATATATTTAACCTTTAATTTTTTTATATTTTTTTTTCAGATAAATCCAACACGCTGCTCACATTGCTGCCACCCTAATATATACCAGGTAAATATATCATGTAGTGAATTATGTAAACAGACATTCACACACACACATAGACACTTGTTTATATACATACATATTTATATAGTTTCTATTTTAAATCAAAGAGCAGAAGAAATTCTTCTTATAACATCTACAAGAGGCCTAGAAAAACAAAAATTTAAGAATATTTCTTACAACCTAGTTCGTTTGTGTGTGTGTGTACTATAAAGTATGTAACCATTGTCCAAATTAAAAACTTTTAGGCCTTAAAAGAAAAATCTAATATCACTAGTTAGATCTTCGAATAATTAATTCTCTTAATTTCTTTTTTGAGCGGAATTTGTAATTTGCGAATGAATTCCTTGACTAAACTTAAGGAATTCAATGAATTCCTTTATTTTCAATAGATTTATCTTGAAGGAATTTATTCAATATTTTCTAAATTCTTCATACGCCAAGGAGGAATTCATTTAAATCCTGTTATTTTACTTTTGTTTGAGGAATTTAATCCATAGGGAATAAAATTAGAATTAGTTCCTTACATTCAAAAAATTTTTTTTTAGTTTTCTAAAAATATTAACTTTTTGGCTTTCTTTTTTTCCTAAGATATTTACTTTATCGCTTAATTCCCTGTAGGAATTAAACTTTTCGCTTAATTCTCTTAAGGAATTGACTTTTTGCTTAATTTCCTAAGGAATTAACTTTTCCACTGAATTTCCTTAGTAATTAATTTTTCTGTTTAATTTTTTCTAAAGAAGTTTATTCCCTGAAGGGGAAAAACAAAACAAAAAAGTGTCATAGAAATATTTTACGTCTAAATTTTTCGCTAATTTTTCATTCTTTGAATTCATTCATAAAAATTAATTTCAGACTTTTTATATGGTGTGGGTATATATCAGTTTGTCATTCCGTTTAAAACATATCGAAATGTAGGATTAAGACCCCATAAAGTATTTATATTAGCGTGCTACTTGTGAAATTTTAAGCCAATCTAGCGATGTCCGTCTGTTAATATGGCGATCACGTCGCGAAGCCGTAAGCGGGAGAGCAAAATCGGTTCAGCGTTTATAAATTTATAAGTGATGTTTTTTCTTGTTTTTTAACCAGTCCCTTAGAATTGAATAGTATTTTATATTCACTGCAAATATTTTCACCTTAAAAAATTTTTTCACCACTAAAATTTTTTTTCACCACAAACAATTATTTCACCTCAAAAAATTTTTTACAACCACAAATTTAGTTTTCACATTCAAAAAAAGGTTTTCGCCTCAAAGAATTTTTTTTTTGCCTCCATAATTTCACTTCTAAAGTTGAATAATATTTTATATCCACCGCAAAAATTTTTACCTCAAATTATTTTTTTTCACCACTAAAATTTTTTTTCACCTAAAAAATTTTTTCACCTCAAAAAATTTTTTCAGCTTAAATTTTTTTTTTTTTTTTCAAACACAAAATTTGTTTTCAAACCAAAAAAAAAAAGTTTTTCGCCACAAAAATTTTTTTTCACCTCCATAAATTCACTTCTAAAGTTTTTTCATTATTTGTATTAAAAACAGTGAGAAATTTTTTTTAAGACATTGGTGGAGGGTGTTCAAAGATCATTCATTAATTTTTAAAAATAAAATTTTCAAGCTCTGTGAGAAATTTTCAACCATTTTGTTAAACACAAAAACCCCATTAATTATTTTGCAAAATTTTCCTTTTTTATTTTTTTATTTTTAAATTTTTTTTATGTTTAATTTTTTTTTTTTATTTTTGCTTTGAGCTAGTTAGACTATTTCGACTATATCTCGGATCAATAAAAACATTTTCACAATGTGTGGTATACCTTGTGGGAAAAAATGGTTAGTTGAAGTTAGAGCACCTGTCCCATAACCGGTGTAACAGGAACGGTCTGCAAGCAGATTCCGCATTACTGGTAAAATATTTAGAACGGGTTTGAAAGTGCCTACCCAGTCGCCTGTCCCGTGACAGGTGAAAAGACGACCGGTCTAAAAGAACCAACCTGACCGCGTGACTGATGTAAACGGGACAGATCCAGCACATATCAGTGGTATGAAATGTCAAAATTAAAAAATACCTTCTTCTGACTTTCAGCTAAATTTTTTATTTCAAAATTTTAGAAGAAAAATTTTGGGAAAAATACGAACTTTTTTTTTCTAATGAAAACAACTTTTTTAAGTAGTTAAGCAATCATTAAGTTTTTTCACTGTTTGTGTTTTTTTTTCGCTTAATGGTTTTTATTGAAAATAATTGGAAATTTTTTAATTAAAATTTTTATTTTTCATATTATTTAATTTTTTTAATGTAATTGCCTAAGTTTTAATTGACATTTTTATTGTGGTTTTTGCATTTTATTAATGTTTTCTTAATTTAAAATAATTTTTTATTTCGTGTCTAAAGGGAATTAGGGATTCATAAACTCCAAGGGCCTATTCCTTGACCGGTCACCCGATGGTATATTTTTTATTTTTTTTTTTTAGTTTTAAAATGTTCGCTTTATTTTTGTCCTTTTTCGAACAGAATTGCGAAATATAAATTTGCTATTAGCCAGCATATATGCATGGGCAATAAAGCAGCTTGGGAGGTAGAGCGTTTATCTTGGAAGTAGATTAATGTGTGCTCGAGCTCTACTGATGCCCAGTAAAATTATTTTCGAATTCGTACTTTTTTTTTCAAATCAATTGATCGAAAATCTATTTTAAGCACATCCCCAGGTGTGCCCTCTTGCTAAGTTTAGATACTCGGTTTTTGCGTTAGACTTAGACTTTTTCTTTGACTTATTTACCTAAAGATCTTATCCACGGCCCTAATTTGCGTATTCTTATTATACTCCTGTTCCAAAATTTTAAAAGATTTAAGAAAATTTAAAAAAAATGGAATTATATTATTTTCTTGAAATTCTTGCTTAAGATGGTCATTATAAAATTCAAACACACACACATCTATGTGATATATTAAATGCATACATAAGTAATAAAATAAATTTTATTTAAAACAAGAAAATTTTACAAACACACATAACATAAACCAACCACAAAAACCTTTTTCCATTGAGTAGGCCTTTATAATAATCGATAATTTCATAAAACTATAACACCCCCTAAATAAAATAATGCAAACACCCATATTACCTTTCCCATCCAATATCTTGGCAAATGACTCCTTCTGTGCACCCTCACAATTTTAAAATTTTGTAGCTTATATAATGCACATTTCGGTAAAATGCATTTCTCAGCCGGAAATAACAAGATGCCCAATGCAGCTTGTAAGAAGATGTATGCAACATTTATTAGTAAATTTGAATGTGTGTGTATTTGTATATTGCTTATGTGTGTGTGTATTTGTATATTGTTTATGTGTGTGTATTTCTTTATATAATTTTAATTTTTTTTTGTTTTGTCAGAAGATTAGTAGTAACTTTTGTTGGTCAATATGTGTGAGCTTATATAAGCATATATTTGGGTGTGTTATAATTTTCCTTCCAAAGGACTCATTAAAAAAATTTTATCCTAAAACATGCACTTGTAAGTTTCTTAGGATTTTGTAATCAGTAAAATTAAAGAAGCATTTTGAATAAATATATGGCTTTCCACACAATATGGCTTTCCACAATAACTGTCCTGCTACAGGAAAAAAGTGTACCGTATCAATATCGTAACTTACAGCATTTATTGCATTGTATGATATAAATAAAAAAAAAAAAGGAAAAAAGGCTTAAATGTCCTAATAATGTAAAAAACACTAGAAGTTAAACTATGGAGGTGAAAAAAATTTTTTGAGGTGAAAAACTTTTTTTTAGTTGTGAAAAAAATTTTTTTGTGGTGAAAACAAATTAAGTGGTCAACAAAATTTTTCAAAGTGAAAATATTTTAAGGTAAATATAACATATTTTAATTGTCAGTCGCTGCCATGAAATTGTACTAAAATACGCCAATTTGTATGGAAAATTTAAAGGCACCTTCACATTTTCACTCATAACTTTTTAACCGCTGGACCGATTTTACTCTTTTTCAATACCAAACTACTCGAAAGGAAGGATGTACATTAATCTAGGTAGCAATGAGCACCCCCCTTGTGTCTTCGCAACGTGATCGCCATTTCAACAGACAGACAAACGGACATCGCTTTATCGCCTAAAAATTTTAAAAGGATTACGAATATTTATACTTTATGGGGTCTTAAACCTATATTTTGACATTTTGCAAACGGAATGACAAACTCTTATATACCCTCACCATATATGTAGGGTATAATAAAAAATAAAATATCTTTAAAATTTTCCATAAAATCGGCGAATTAGGAACATTTAAAAATTTATGAATTTTTAAAAATCATAACTTTTTTGGTAAAAAAGTAACTTAGTAAAAAATTACCTTTTAGTAACAAAGTACATTTTTGTAAAAAAGGGCTAAATTCGGCTGTGCCGAATCTTTGAATACCCTCCACCAAAGGGGATGAAGATGATATACGTATATACTAAATTTTGCATGAACTGTAATATGAATATGTTTTGTCAATTTATGTAACGAACTTTTGTTATTTAGTTTTAGCAATGTTATTTACAGAGGTCTGCTCTGTTAGCGACTTTAACATTGTTTATTTTTACGTTAACTTAGTTATCATAGTATGTAAGACAATAAATGTAATCGAACAATAAGAAGAGTTAATAACATTTTTACTTACTTAACAGAAAAAAAAAATAGATACAGAAAAATTGTACAAATTTGTATGGAAAATTTAGAGGTACCTTCACATTTTCACTCATAAATTTTAAACCGCTTGACCGATTCTGCTCATTTTAAATACCAAACTGCTCGGGAGGATGTTCAATAATCTGGGTAAAAATAGGCACCCCCGCTTGCGTCTTCGCGTCGTGATCGTGATTTCAACAGACAGACAGACGGACAGACAGACGGACATCGCTAAATCGACTTAAAATTGCATAAGGATCACGAATATATATACTTTATGGGGTCTTAAACCTATATTTCGACATATTACAAACGGAATGACAAACTGATACATACCCTCACCATATATGTGGAGGGTATAAAAAGTATCTCTTAGTAAAAAAAATACCTTTTAGCAAAAAAGTTTCTTTTAGTAAAAAAGCTCCTTTACATGCAAATGTAACTTTTAGTAAAAAAGTATCTTTAAGTGAAAAAGTACCTGATAGTTCAAAATTGTCTTTTAGCAAAAGGTACCTTCTAGTATAAAAGTACTTTATAGTAAAAAAAGTACCTTTAAATAAAAAGTACCTTTTACAAATAAAGTAACTTTAAGTAAAAAATTTCCTTTTAGTAAAAAAGTACCTTTTAATAAATAAGTACATTTTAATAAAAAAGTACATTTTAATAAAAAAGTACCTTTTAGTAATAAAGTACCTTTAAGTAAAAAAAGTTTCATTTAGTACAAAAGTACATATTAGTAAAAAAGTACTTTTAGTTAAAAAGTACCTTTTACTAAAAAAAACCTTTAAGTAAAAGGACATTTTAATAAAAGAGTACCTTTTATTCAAAAAATATCTTTTATTAAAAAAGTAACTTTTATTAGAAAAGTACTTTTATTAAAAAAGTACCTTTTATTAAAAAAGTACCTTTTATTAAAAAAGTACCTTTTATTAAAAAAATTACCTTTTATTAAAAAAGTACCTTTTATTAAAAAAGTACCTTTTATTAAAAAGTACCTTTTATTAAAAAAGTACCTTTTATTAAAAAAGTACCTTTTATTAAAAAAGTACCTTTTATTAAAAAAAGTAACTTTTATTAAAAAAGTACCTTTTATTAAAAAATTACATTTTATTAAAAATGTACCTTTTATTAAAAAGTACCTTTTATTAAAAAAGTACCTCTTAGTAAAAAAGTACTTTTTAGTAAAAAGTATTTTTTAGTAAAAAAAGTACCTTTTACTAAAAAAATCTTTAAGGTAAAAGGACCTTTGAATAAAAAAGTACATTTTATTAAAAAAGTAAATTTTATTAAAACGGTAACTTATTAAAAATGTACCTTTTATTAAAAAATTACCTTTTATTAAAAAATTACGTTTTATTAAAAAAGTACCTTTTATTAAAAAGTACCTTTTATTAAAAAGTACCTTTTATTAAAAAGTACCTTTTATTAAAAAGTACCTTTTATTAAAAAGTAACTTTTATTAAAAAGTACCTTTTATTAAAAAGTAACTTTTATTAAAAAGTATCTTTTATTAAAAAAGTACCTTTTACTAAAAAGTACCTTTTAGTAAAAAAGTATCTTTTATTAAAAAAGTACCTTTTATTAAAAAGTACCTTTTATTAAAAAGTACCTTTTATTAAAAAAGTACCTTTTATTAAAGAAGTACCTTTTATTAAAAAAGTACCTTTTATTAAAAAAGTAACTTTTATTAAAAAAGTACCTTTTATTAAAAAATTACATTTTATTAAAAACGTACCTTTTATTAAAAAGTACCTTTTATTAAAAAAGTACCTTTTATTAAAAAGTACCTTTTATTAAAAAGTACCTTTTATTAAAAAGTACCTTTTATTAAAAAGTACCTTTTATTAAAAAGTAACTTTTATTAAAAAGTACCTTTTATTAAAAAGTAACTTATTAAAAAGTATCTTTTATTAAAAAGTAACTTTCATTAAAAAGTATCTTTTATTAAAAAAGTACCTTTTAGTAAAAAAGTATCTTTTAGTAAAAAAGTTTCTTTTAGTAAAAAGTACCTTTTAGTAATAAAGTACCTTTTTCAAAAAAATACCTTTTAGTATTAAAGTATATTCCTTTAATTCTAAGTTCTACCTTAATGCTTAACATTCACACCTACAAATGCACTTGCAAGAATACAATGCTGACCAAATACTTTTACGCATACTCTTTTTCATATCAAATTAAGGCTCATTTTGTTTTTGTAATTGTATTTGTAGGTAAATATATATATGAATTTCTTGTATAAGTATATCTTTGTCATTATATTGTGTTGCATATACTTTAAAGAGTTTTTGTACATAATTATGCTTAAGAAAAAAATATATATTCATATAAGCAGTAGTAGCTATCGTCGTATCACAGCAGGTTCAACAGAAGTATAAGGTAAAGGAATCTTTTGTTATTGTGGTATGCTAACTGAATTTATGATGGGGTTTGTGAATAAATAAAATTTGAATAAATTTATAGTAAAAGCGAAGTGGGTATATTTTAATAAGATATGCCTACTATATAAGTAGTAGGTGGGCTGATTTCAATTATGTGGTGACAAAAGATGTTCTGGAAAAAATTTTCGAATTCAGAAAATTTATAAATTTGTGATACGGGTGTTTATTAAACAAATACTCACACTGGTTGCATAAAAACTCATTTAATTATTTTATAATAAATTTGTTATTTATACTTTTGTGAATAATCGCACAAATCAATGTATATATAAAATCATATATAAATTAATAGTTTCCGATATAATGCCTCTTCCTTATTACCCGCACTTACCCTAAATATTCCATGAACTATGTTACTTGCATAAGACATAGTTATGTTCAATTTTAAAGATAATTATAGTTTTATAAGAACAAATCTTTGAAAAAAAAAATCATTTTGCTGCTGATGCAAGAGTTTATGAAGCGAAAAGGTGATGGAAATGATGCATAAAACAAAATTGACGACAAATACAACATTCGTATGTAGATGGCATCAGTTAGAAAAACATAAACTTCTAAGAAAATAAGCAACATTTTCAAAACTGAAAGTTAAGAAAGCATAAATACATGGAAAGGGAGGAAGTACATGCATATTGAAACAACTACCAGAAATATGCATAAAGGCAAATATAAACAAAATTCATAGTTTAAGTATTCGTACATTTTCTTGAAAATGCAAAAGCAGGAGTTTAGGAAGAAATTACAAGTTTTTAGAGTGTTCTTGGAAATAAGTTTTACCCAAAAGAAAAATTATCTATCTTCATTTAAGGGACTTAAGTCAAATCATAAGCAAACCAAGAAAATTGGTATGGTTATTGGAAAAGACACACACATATGCTTTACATACTTCGGCACATACTAGGACACAAAATCTTTTGGTCAGTGCACACACAGGTCATGTTTTTAAAAGAAAATTTATATTCTTAGACAACAAGTTGAAATGTTTGTATATGGGTTTATAAGAATATATAATCGTACACACACACACACACACACACATGCTGTTTTAAATTCTTATGTATGCAAATGTTTGTAGAGATGTAAATTTGTTTTTTCAAAAATTATAAATTTTAAAATACAAAATGTTAATTTTCCTTTTAAGATTTCATAAAGAAAATGTTCACTCTCTTTCTGCTTAAAATTTTCTGTTGTTGTTTATACAAACTCATACTTATGCTTAAAGAAAAACACACACACACAGATAAATACCCACAAAACAACATATGAACTTTAAAATACACTTGCATATGTAGTGGACATTTATATAAGACATCAACTCAAGAATTAAGACTCCTTTTTAATAAAAAAACAAAAGAGGAAGTATTCTGAATTCTATTAAACTGATCTAGTTTGAAACAAGTTTGGACACCTTCGTTAGCTGGGGTAATCTCTCGGGGGGCGAGGATCGTCATTTCGGCTGGGTCTTGGTGAATTCATATGGTATTTCATAGCGCGCTTCTTTACGCCAGAACGTTACAGGTCATAGCGGCTACCTAAATAAGATCTACAGGGATGCTCGAAAGATGTTTAAGGAGTCAACCTATGAAGGGCATATCCTGCGAAGGTCCACGTTCAAGGACCCTAGCAGGATATGTCAGGATGAACAAAGGATATTCAAGAAGGCGACCGACAAACGGCACACACTTTCTAGGGCAAAACCAGGTTCAAAGACCTTTGAAGGATATGGCAGGATAATCGAATGATATTTAAGAAGGCGATCTACGAATGACACACATTTTCTGGATGGAAAACGCATTGAAGGACCTTCGCAGGACATGGAAGGATACCCGTTCTACACGCTTCCTAGTTTAAAACCACGTTCAAGCAAAGTGTGGCAAGATACTCAAAGTATATCAATGAAGATGAAGTATGAAAGACCTTGGCAGGATATTCGAAGAGTATTCAAGAAGGTGACCTACGAACGGCACATAATTCTTTTGAAACCAAATCGAATAACAACTTCTCTGGTATAAGGATACTCACAGGTCGTTTGCCGGACTGCTGTCGGATGTGACCCGCGATTGGCTCGTTCAAGAATATTTACAGGACCTTGCAAGAAATTCACAGGACATCAAAAGGATATACACAGGATCTCAAATGATAATCACAAAAACTCGAGGGATATTCACAGGACATCAAAGGACTTGCAGGACCTTGAAGAATATTTCCAGGACATCAAAGGACGTTCGCATGACCGAAAGGGATATTTACAGGACCTCTAAGGATATTTTATGCATATCAAAGGTTGTTTGAAGGACTTCACTGAACCTCGAAGGATTTAAGCGGGATCCCAAATGATGTTTGCAGGACTGTATAGAAACTCGAGGGATATTTACTGGGCCTGTAAAAATATTCACAGACCCTTAAATGATGCTTGCTGGACCTTCGAGGATATTCTCGAAGAGTGTTCACAGGATGTTCGCAGGACCCCTAAAGAATATGATAGGATGTCGAAGGATATTAACAGGACTTCAAGTATTACTCACAGGAACTTGAAGGATATTTCCAGGACCTCAATGTGTATTTACATAATTATTTTAGTCACGTTCACGGTTGCTGGCAAATTTGTTCAATGGTCTGTAGCTAATTTAATCCACAACGTGTGTGGGTAGAAACAAGCGGAAAGACTTTTGTCGTTACACTATTTCTACCATGTTGTATATATCTTGAAAGCCAATAAATGCAAAGAATGGATTTTATAACCAATTAAACTAGTTACTTTTCTTACAACAAAAATAGGTTTTCAAAAAAAAAAATAATAAAAACCAGTACATTACTATATTTTAGAAACTCATATAATGTGTAAAGTAAGCTGATATCATTACTGGTGGTCCAAAAAATAATGATACCCCATTACCGTTTCTACAATGGGATTAAATAGTGGTAACATTTTTTTAAAGGGAAATTTTACATAACAAAATGTTCCTTGTTGGGAAATTTCCCAAATTTATTTGTTATTAGTTTCAGGTTTTTTTTTTATTAAATTTAAATTAACAATTAAATTTTTTATAATAATTTTTTTGTGCATTATAAAAACAATGAATTCATTTGCTTTATACAGTTTCGTTGCCACTAATAACAAAAGGGACTTTTTTGTTTTATTATTCAACAAAAAAAAAAAAACCTAATGAAAATATAAAATCAAAATATTTTAATAAAATAATACAAAAATATCAATAACAATTTTTTTTTCTAAAATACACTCAATAATAAATGTCAGTTTCTAGTAGCCTTAATATGGCATAGAACAAGGGGAATCCTATCAAGATTTCCAATTTTTTGCGGTATGTAAATTTTTAAAAAGGATTCACAAAATTGTTTTGAGTGTATTTGTTGCATAATAATGATATTATTAAAGCACTAGAGAAATATGTATAGTCGTAAATGCATTGAATAGCTTAAAATATGCATTTTAATATAAAAATACAAATAAAAGCTAATGAACAAAAACTTGTTGTAATAAAATTTTAATATTAAATAAACATTTTAGAGTCTTCCCAATTGATAAATGCACAAAAATTTAAATAGATAATTTTTCGCTGATAATTCCTACTATAATTACTGGTATAATGAAGGAAAACTTATACAACATAACTCACATATGTATTGGAAATGGGGATAATATTCGTGGTGGCAACGATCGGGCACCAAATTGAAAGACTAGGGAATGGAACGAGTGGAATTGAAACACTAAACAAGAGGTAATAAATGGATCAAGGAACGACTGGAATTGAAATGCTTGACAAGGTGAACTGTATGGAACGGAGAACAAGTGGAATTGAAAACCCCGGAAAAGGGGAATGAAATGGAATGGTAAACGAGTGGAATTAAAATACTAGGCAGGTGAAGCTAAGTGAAATGAAAAAGAATTCGAAAGAAATTGAGACACTAGACAAGGAGAACGAAATGGAATGGAACGGCGAACGAGGTAAATTGAAACACTTGACAAGGCGAACGAACTGGAATGAATTTCTTCAATGGAATAAATTCATTAATTCCCTTAACAAGGAAAGAGGTTTCGATATTCGATACTCATAAAATTCAAATTTGTGACAAAAGGGAAAATAGCGTTTATGGGTGAAATAGAAATTTTTACGGGCGTGGAAAAAATCTGAAATTTTAAATGTCTGTTCTTACTTTTTGGAGTATCTAAAAAGAACGTGATAAAATTTGGGTTAAAAAAGGAAAAAGTGTCCACTTAATCATGAGGAACAAACCCCTAAATCTAGCAACTTGCTATTTGTCATGTTGGTTCCTCCTCCAGCGCAGACGTCCACTGAGGTGGAGTTTTGGTTTTTTGTTAACAATCTACTTATTTTTTTGTAGTAAATTTTTCTAAATAAAAATAACTACAAATGTAGGTAAAAATATCAATATTTTGACTATCGGCTCGTTGAATATTGAATCAGCTTTATAAACTGAATCAAGGAGTTAGTTGTGTTTAAAAAGTCTGCAACACATTTCTATTTAAATCAACTGTAACATGTAGTTATTTTACACTGTTAATAATCGTCTGTCAGATTTAATAAAAACATCATACAAATGTAATAAAATTAAAAATTTAAAAAAATTAAACGAGAATTGTAAGGCTATAAAAATACAACACAAACAATTTTACAAAATTTCAATAGATATCAAATGCATAAATTTTTGTTGGCTGTGTAAAGAAATAACTGTAAAAAATCTTTGAAAATTTGTTTGCCTACGAAAAACAACTGCAATAACAGTTAAAATAACTACTACTGCTTTACTACCCAAATATCATAAATAATTTCGCATGAACAGTAATTACAAATTCAAAATAGCCAAAATTCTGCTTTATAAAAAAAAAAAACTTCTTTACTTTTACCAGTTGCTTCAATAACAAACACACTTTATAAAAATTTCTTTAATAAAAATTATACAATTATACAAAATAAACGTTTCAAGAACACCTTTCAAAAATAAAAGATTACTTTATTTTATAAAAGACTACATACAAATTTCCGTTTAATATAAAATAAATTTTATTACTAAAGCAAGGAAATAAAAGCACCTCTAAAAAGTAAAACTATTAAAATTCTCTTGCTCTCTCATACTACTAAGCTCATTTTTTTTACTCTCCCTCTAAAAGTATACTAAACTTTTGTATTAGTTTTACTTTTTTTTTTTTGTTAATGTTTATGTTTTGTTTTTGAAAATTCCGCGTGAATTACAATTTTGAGACAAATATAACATAGTTGTTGCTGCTTTGTTGCCATTGACTTCGTTTTTAACTAAATAACTACATCGTCATAACAATTGTCTCTCGTTGTTGTCGTCGTCGTCGTCGTCGACCTCGTCATTCTTGTTATTATTATTCCTTTTAAAACATTGTCGTTTTTGTTAGCTTTACTCAATAGTATTCATACTCCTCATACTCTTTGCTACTTTATGCTCCCATACACTATTTCATTGCATACGTCTAGGGATTTTTAACATGTGATTTTTAAAGCATATTTTGTTGCGTGTGTTTTGTATATTTTTTTAAGGTTTTTTTTTTGGTTGATTTTTGTTCTTGTTATTTTAACAGTTGTTGTTTTTTTATATTTTGCAACTGTCGCTAGGTCCGTCTATTAGTCATTTGTTAAAAAGTTCATTCAACAGGTTGTCGTTGTTAATTTTATTTTATTTTTTTTATATCTCTTATTTTGATGTTGTTGTTGTTCTATTTTCTTTTTTTTGTATTTATTATTGTTGCTGTTTACACATATTTCACATTTTTTATATTTTATTTAAGTTTTTTTCTTATGTCTCAAACTTATTTTTTTTTGTAAATGTCTCGTGTAAAAAATTACAAACATTTTTTTTCTTATTTTTTGTATCAAAGACTGCACAGAGAATTGTTTTTGACTTTTCTTATGGGAAAGCAAAATATATATGAATGTACATTGCCACACATGGGCTGGTATGTGATCATATTCACCCATGAATAGTTCAGTATATTACTATACATGGTCGTATATATTTTTGGATCTGATCATATATGAATAATATATGACCATACATGAACATATATGATCATAAATGAATATATACCTACATAAACTCTAAAATTTCGGATCCGTAGAAATATGGTCATATATGAGATCATGTATTGCCTCATACTGAACTATACATTGACATATATGACAATGTATGCTCTTGTAAGATCATATACAAGCTCACGTATGATTATGTTGGTAGTGATTGCACTACCTCCATATATTTACAAAAACAAAGCAAAATACCTTTAAGTTTAGCTAGGTTGAACATGTACCGGCAAAAGATCTCGTCAGAACACGACATTTTAGAAAAGCTAGAGCCTTCAGAAGTAGGCAGTGCTAAACTGAACCATATATTTGGCTACATTCTAATCTTCAAACACGTAACAAGCACAATGACGTTAACAAAATTTAAAGATTAAAAATGTTCTATTTATATAAATAAATAAAAAAATAGTTATACTCTGGCTCAAGTAATACTACACTCACCAAAAAAAGTCTGTAATGGCAACTGAAAATTTTGCTGTTATTACGAAGAATTTTGCTAATTTGAGCCCAGCCGTATTTTTTTTACTAATAGCAAAACGTCTGCTGACGTAAAATACAATTAAATTAGTAGAAAAAACTAGTAGCTGCTTCTAAATTTTAGTAAACTTTTTGTAAAGTGGAATTTAAAATCGGTTTGCTAAAATCAGCAAAAAAGATTTCTAAGTATTATTAATATTAGTAAAATAAAATTAGTATAAAAAATAAGTAAACACTACCAATTTTAATAAATCTGCTAAAATCAGCAACAAATTTTACTAAATATTAGTGGAATGGAAATAACAGGAAAGTTAATGACCGCTACTAAACATTGGTAAAATTATGTACAAAGTTTATTTAAATAAATTGGCTCTAATTAACAAAAATTAAAACAAAAAAAAAAATAAATTTTAAAATATGGAAAAAAATTTTAAAAAATTATTAAAGATGCACAAATTAACTCAATTATGTTTAGATACGCATTTTTGCACTTTATAGCTGTTAATTTTTTTTTTTAAATTGACTTACGAAAAAATACAAATTTATTTTATTTATTTTTATTTTATTTATTTTTGTATTATTTATTTTAATTTTAATTTTTTTATTTTTATTTTAATTATTTTTATTTTATTTATTTTAATTTCTTTATTTTTATTTTATTTTTTTTTTCAAAAAATATTTTAGACAAAATTAAAAAAAAAAATATCAAAAGCTTAAAAAGAGTAAAAACAAATTAATTTATCATTTTGTTTTAATTTGCTAATTTTTCTTTTGAAAAATATTTTTTAGTATGTTTTTTTTTTTTTTGAATTTCAAGGTAAAATTTTAATTGTTTTAAGGGCTGATTTTTAGAAAATGTCCTTTTTTGGACATCAGTATCTTCATTTTTGATCCCTTTTTAAACCTATGTAACACTTAAAGGCAATTTAAGTTTTTAGTATAAGCTTTAATTGTTAGAAATAAAATTTCCTTTAATATCCACTTTAAGTAATTTTTTTTTTTGCTAATTTTAGCAAATCGGTTTTCAAAAAAATTTGTAAAATGATTTCTGAAATTAGCAACAAAAATTTGTAAATTTTCTGTAAAAATTCTGTTATTTGTAAAATGTTAATAGCAAAAAATTTACTAAATAATAATTTTTCTAATAAAAATCAATACAACAATAAGTAAAGTGGTATTGAAAACTATTTAAAAATTTTTTCTACTAACTTTTTTTTTTTAGTGTATTTTTTAAGTTTTCTTTTAATTACATGTACATCGAGATTAGGTTGTTTTTTTATAATGTTTATTTATAACTTCCCTGTAGGAAGCCTGGGGTCAAGTGCACTTAAAAAAGTTTGTAAGTTAAAAAAACTGAAAATATCATTTAAAAGAAATGATATTTCATTTAAAAACCGGTCTACTTAATATTCATTTAAATTAAATGTCATTTGTTATTTATTTTTAAATGTTGATTAATCAACTGACACATCCGTAAGAAAAAACTGATATAATCAGTTAAAATAAATGTCAAAATTTTACCTACCAATCCTTAAAAAATAAATGTTTTTTCATTTATTTGAAATTATTTCCGTTTTTGTATTTTTTGTTTTTTTTTTTTAATATACTCGTACATACAATACAAAATGTATGTATGCATATGAAGCTATAAACACTTTTTGTATGAATGTATTTGTATATGTATGTGTGTTTATGAAGTTCTTGTAATTTGTATTGAAAAATTTTGTATATATACAACCGATTTAAATAAAAAAACAAATTGAAATTGTTTGAATAATTTTTTTTGAAACAGACAGCAAACAAAATTTAAATTTGTAATAACTATTACGGACACAAATAAACCACAAGTTTCCGTTTTGTGGGTAAATTTTTATTAAATTTCAAACAAATGAAAAAAATAAATGAAACTGAAAAAAAATGGTAAATGATAGTAAATTATTTCAAATAAATGTATAAAAAAGTTAATGTAGATATTTCTTTGAAAAATAAATGAATGTTCCTTTATTTTTAAATGAAACGGAAAACTTTTTTATTAAACTACAAACAGTTAACTACATAATATTCTGAGTGTGTCTACAAGTCACCACTTTTGTCGACTATTTTGGGTGACTTTTTGGTGACATGTCCACAAAGCGTCATACTTTTTACATTCCTTTTTTGCAGCTGCAATGCTGTGCTTGTTCTTGATTTTTTTTATTGTTTTATATTGTTAAAAATACATGTGCATAGCTGCATGCAAAATTAAAGTTTTTAATAAAAATATAATGAAAAATTAATTTAAAAGTTAAATATACAAATTTGAACAAAATATATTATGAACAAAAGAAATTACAAAAAACTTGTGAAAAAAAGCAATCAATTTTGTATAAAAATAAAAATAACAAGAGGCAACAATTTTTAGTGAGAATTGCAACTCTAGAGATTTTGTGGAGCCTGATGAAGATTTTACGGAGCCTGTGGATGATTTTGTGCAGTCTTTTGAAGATTTTTCTACTCCAAAATTAAATTTGACCGATATTTTTTTTACTTTAATGAAATTTATAAAAAAATGTTATTAATAAAATATCAATTTTACAAAATAAATGCACCTGGCACCTGTTTAAACTTATTTCCTTCCTAGTTTGGAAATCTAGTAAAAAGTTTCAAAAGTGTAGACTAAAATTACTAAAATGTACTAGTGAATCTCTGGTTCCAATGTCAACACCTAGTCAACAGTTGTGTAGATTCGCAATGACACGCACATGTTAAATGTCTACAGCAGAAAGCATTGGCTGGGCTATAATTAGTCAGTAGTACTGGTGACAAAGTCAATAGTGAATCAGTACATTTCCTACAGCGTTTTCTGAAGAGTTCTTTTGCCGCATGAAAATACAGCCCAGCTAAATTTAGTTATTTTTCTTTGTTTTTGCAAATGAAAACAATATTTTGAAGTTTGAGTGATTTTTATCATGTCTTAGCAATTTGTTAAATTTTAGTAGCGAATTAAAATAACTGTAAAATCTATTTTAAGTTTAAACTTTAATACAAAAAAAAAAAAAAAAAAAAAAAAAACAGCATCAGTAGCAAAATTTTTCTGATTTTTTTTCTTTTATTGTTGTTGTAGTTGGTTTTATTTGTTATTATTTCCTTTGCTTTTCCTTTTTGGCAAATACATTCACAATACCATCATCAACCAACATCATTATCATCGTCGTCATCATCATTTGCACTATATAGTCATCGTCGTAATCGTCGTCATCATCGTTGTAGTCGTTAGTCATTCATTCAATGTTGAATACACACATCTTATACGTGTGTGTATGTTTTTGTGTATGTGTGTGTCTATAAATATATTAGTGTGAGTGTATTTATATCTTTGTTTGCTTGTCTGTTATTGTCTGAATATTTTATTTTTTTTTTTTATATATATTTTGTTTATTTTTTTTAGTATTGTACAAGGACGTTAATTGTTTTAATTTTATTTTTCCGTTTCAAACAAAAATGTAAACAAAAAAATATAAAAGTATTTTTTGGAGTTTAACAACAACACAAGAAGATATGTTAAGTGGTAGGAGTGCTTTGAAAAAGAGGAGGGAGGGAGGAGTATAAATTAACAAGATAAGGATAACACATTTATAAGTAATGTGAATGAATTTGAACGGAATTTTTCATATTAATATTATATTATCGCACATGGGGAATGATTTAAAATTAATTTGTTTAAGATATTTACAAGCTTGAGAAAGTTTGGGCAACTTTTTTGACATAGTGTCCTAGACTACTCTGCCATTTTTGCATAGTTTTCTAGAGAGATTCAGCCTGCTTAATAAAGATCAGTCAAAAAATTTTAAACCTGATTTTTCACAAGAAAGGAAGGACTTTAGAAGGGAATTTTTGTACTCTTGATTTGTGCCAAAATTTATATTTGAACTGTGGACAAAAACATTATACGTTATTTTTTTTTAATTAAATCATAATGTTTAATACAACCCTGTATACTAAATCTGTTTGAACTAACCAAATCTGCCGATTGTAACTACGGAATTTAGGCTGAGTTAATTGAAATTTCGTTGTCACAGTTCCAACTAATTTTTTGTATTCTTAATGGGAAAATTTCGGTAACCACAAGCGTGTCATTCAATTGGTAAAAATATTGTCAAAATTTAATAAAAAAAAAATCGCAGAATTTTCCAGAATTTTAAAAATTGAAAAAATTCGTCAAAATTAAAAAAAAAAAATTGCAAAACTCGTTAAAAAAAATTCGCTAAATTTAGAAGCAAAAATCTCCAGAATGTAAGAAAAATCGCCAAACTTAAACAAATTTAATAAAAATATCGCTAATATTGAAAAAAAAAATCGCTGATTGAAAGAATCGCTTAAATTGGAAAATAAAATTAAATCGCTTAAATTGAAAGAAAAATAATTAACATTAAGAAAAAATCACAAGTGTAAAAAATTGCAGAATTGGAAAAATCGCCGATTTTGAAAAATCGACAAAATGGAACCAAATCGGTAAGATTGAAAAAAAAAAAAATCACTGAAATTAAGAAAATCGTCAGTTAAGAAAAAAACGCTAAAATCAGAAATTGAAAAAGGGCTTAGAATTAACGAAAAAAAAAAGTTTAAATGAACAAAAATCACCAGAATGTGAAAAAATCGCCAAAAAAATAAAAATCACTAAAATATGCTAACTATGACTTTATTGGATCAAAGCCGTGGAAATATTCCAAATAAAAGCATTTTGCTCCTGAAATTTGATACCCGTATTTAGGTTGGGTTTTGAGATATGGAGAATTAAACTGTTTCTTATTACAAAATTTTTGTATTTTTTCACAGACGTCTAATTATGACTAATTATGGGCTAAAAACGCTGTACGTTTTCATTTATCTCTTTCAGTTTCCAAATAAAATCACCTTTCTCTCTGCGATGCTTAGTTTTCTACATAAACGACAACTCAAAAACCTTTAAAAACCATAAGTTTTTTTTTTGTCTATGAAGACGTATGGCTTAAATAACCTAAGCTTTGTTTTGATATGAAACGAAATTTTAGATATAAAAATTTTTAATTTAAATAATTTTGAATTTTCGTTTCATACCAATACTAAGATTAAGTCACTTAAGCCAGTTGTAGTTGGGCCTTTAAAACGATTGATTACGCCTAGGATTTGATATAAACTGTTTCATTTTAACTTCAAATAAGAAGGAGTTACAACTAAAATAAAATAAATAAATTAATAATAAAAGTAGATAGTATTTTTAGACAAAATTTGCCAGAATTGCTAAACTTTAGTATATCGAGTCGGGCCTGTTGAGCCTGTGCTTGTAATGGGCTTTTTACACTGAACAACATCTTTGTGAAACGCGTGGAAGATGTTAAAAACGTGAAATATGTATTTACATTGGCAACATCTTTCATCTGCCATTTATTTAGCTGTAAAAAAAATAAAAGAAAAAGACGCATATTTTTTGTTAAAAATATAAAATGGATTTAGAGAAAGCATTAATCATTGAATCATTCTGGAAGAAGATGATGATGAAAAAGAATTTTTGGTAGACATAAGAATGAAATTCTTACATGTAACGCTCATTTTCATTTGTTGAATCATTTTTTTTTTGTTTAATTTCTGCAATGTCAGTTTACTAGTGATGGCACAAAGAAAATCGATTTTTTGCCATTTTTTTTTAGTGATGACAATTAAAATAACGAAAGATGTAAGATGAGAAAGAATCATTTTTTGTAGATGTAGAAAGATGTAGAATTTTTGGCATGTATAATTCTTATGGGAAGATGGTATAAGATGAAGTTTGATGTCGGTATTGGGGATGGACTGTGACCAATGGTGCTAACAGTTGCTTCCAGCTCTTTCAATTTACGAGATAATGACGATTTTTATTTTAATTCCGCTGATTTTTTTTTTTAACTTAAGCTTTTTTAATTGTGGCGATTTTTTCAATTTTCAGCGATTTTTTTCTATTCTAGAGGTTTTATATTTCAATTTTAGCGATTTCTCAATTTTGGATTTTTGTTTTTAAAATTTTAGCGATTTGTTAATTTTGGAATTTTTTTTTAATTTTGAATAAGTTTTTCTATTTTTAAAATTTTGTTGAATTTTGCCGTTTTTTTTAATATAATATCAGTATTTTTTTTAAATTTTAAAAATTTTGTACCTTTAGTAGACTCTAGGGATTTTTTTTTTCAATTTCTGTAATTTTTTTTAAAATTTTAATGATTTTTTAATTTTAGCGATTTTTTTGAAATTTTTCCCATTTTTTTTACATCCTCTTTTTTACATTTCTTAATTTTGGCGATTTTTTAATTTTCGGATTTTATATTATGCAATATCCGCGATTTGGTTTCAATTTCAACAATTTTTATAATTTTTGTTTTTCACCTCGACAATGTTTTCTCAATTTTATTTTTGTGTTACAAAAATACTGTGAAAATTATAATAAAATTCGGTAAAGCCGAATTTGCTATTGACATTATTTTTAACCTTTAACTGTGAAGGTGGTGGTAAATTTTTACCCCCCTCTTGTGAAATAAAGTGCATATTTTATTTAAAAAAAAAAATATTTTTTTATTAAAAAAATTTATATTATATTTAAAAAAAAAAAAATAATTTTTTTTTAACAATTTTTTTTTATTAAACAATTATTTGTATTTAATTTATTAAAATTTTTATTTTTATTTTTTTAACTAAAACTGTAGTAGCTTCTAACAAAACAAATAATTATGAAGAAAGGTTTTATATGAGATTTTTTTTATTAATCAAAATGGGTAAAATTAAGCCACTGACGCACCTCCCAAAAAAATAGGACATTTCGATCATTCGACCATTAGTGTCTGTTATTTTAAGCATTTACTGTATTTACGTGATCAGCCTCAGAGAACTGCATTTGCTGATTGCAAAACGTTCATACGCAATCAACACAAGAATAAATATGTGTTTGCGTTCAAACGCTTAATATAGTCCAACACACATATTTGTTGATGATTTTAAATCAATCAAATGACGTGAAAATTGTTTTGTCACTGATTTATAATCATCGGTCGTTGTTAAACCATTGATTTTATTCTGTTCATTCGAGCCAACAATAATTATTTTAATGTATAGAATAAATCAGAAAAAACAATTAAACAACGTGTATGAGTGTAATCATAATTAAAACAACATAGTTTCTTATCTATAAAAAGGGGGTGGTTTTGTAGAAACACATTTCATAAATGTTATATGTATATTAGGGTGGGTCTAAAATACGTTTTTTAGAATTTTTATTAGGAATACCAAAATATTGTTCTTTGTGAAATTTTTATTTTTTTAATAAGGTCGACATCTCAGGCTCGCCCAATACGGTTAAAGTTGATGAAAAAAAATTTAGACAATATTTAAATTTTTCCGGATTAGGCAAGCCTGAGATATCGACCTTAATTTTTTTTCCAAAAAAATAATTATACATATTTCACAAAGAAGAATATTTTTATTAATAATTAAAATTTAAAAAAAGCGGATTTAAGTCCCACCCTAATGTAAACAATATCATTTATGAAATGTGTTTCTATTTTGTTTTAATTATGAATAAACTCATACGCGTTGTTTGTTGTTTTTTCTGATTTATTTAACTCTGACTTTTTGTTAAGTGATTAAATTTGCAGTAAACATAATCGACATATGATTCAAACTGATCCGAACTACGCGTTCAGTAACATGATGCTGATTTTATTCTACAGTGAATTTTGTTGAATTATTAAATGTGAGCAAGAATTTTTGTGTATGATTAAATCAAGAAAAAAGTTGATTTTGCAGTTCTCTGATCAGCCTTAAATAATAAATAAATCCATCTGCAATGGAATTTACATTAAGGCGTATGATTAACATTATTATTGATGATTTCATATAACTCATACGTGCATATGAAACTCATACTGTGCAGTATAAAATTTGTTCGCATTAATTATAACTTTATGACCGTTCTTTAAAATCTTATCAAAAACAGTTTTTTTTTCTTTGTTATTAAATTCATTCATCCAAACTAAAAAGATTTCTTTGATTAAACTGTTCAATTTTAAATCTTTTCAATTTAATCCTTTTTGTGTGTGTGTGTAATCTCAAGTGATTGCATGCAGTGGTAGACCTTTTCTTGTTAAATTGAACACAAGGCTTTTAATTGTTAAATCATATTTAATAACCAAACACTAACAAAAACAATGTAAGAGGGAATCATAGAAAAACTTCAATTAACTTTAGACCACTTAACAATATCGTATGTAGGTACACATAACGGTAGGCCGGCTGGCCGCCTACCAGCAGGAAACAAATTTTAAACTTTTCTAAAGATAAAACCAAATAAAAACTAAAAAAAAGTGAAATTCAAAACTATAGCGTCAGCCAAACCTTAAAAAACAAAATTTTTCCATAGGCCTGGTGGTAATCAAGCTAAAAGGTATAAAGTTTACACACACACACATAAATACAAAAACGCAGAAATAGTCACTGGCTTTTTTTCGTTTTTGCTTTGAAGCAAAAAAAAAAAAAAAGAGGATGACAAAAAAGAACCTGATGTAAATTTCATTTGGAAAAACTAAATACCGTAGGTTAGTTAAATTGTTATAACACTATGGGGGATCATATAATAAAAAGATACGAAAGGAATACGTAGTGTTTGAATATGAATGCATTCATTACAAACAGGAAAATAAAAATTGTAAAGGTGTTTTAGACGGTTTAACAAAAATATAAAATAAAATATAAAAGATGTAGATATTTGTGGGTGGAAAAAAATGCTAGGCGTTCAATAAAAAGAACTTTTAGTTGGTGATTTCTTTTTTTTATCTTTGTTAAGTGGTTGTTAATAATCAAAAGTTTTAAAGTAAAGTACGATTTTCAATGAAATTGACATGAAATTAATAATATAATAACTCTATAACGTGTAATTTTTGCCAAATACTATTTGCCTCTGCTTTAGCACATAGTTTAAATCTAGATTTCGTGGAAACTTGAACTTCAGATTTTGTAAAAATCCTGGTTTCTTAAAAATTTTGGTTTAACGTAAGATTTTGCTTAAAGAAAATTTTTCGTTTAATTGAAAGATTTTTATTTTAGGAAATATTCATTCAACTCAAATTTTTGATTATAGAAAAATTCACAATAAGCTTAAGATTTCCATTTTATTTTTAACTCATATTTTTTTTTTCAGGAAATAGTTGTCTAAATTAAGATTTTGTCAATATTTTTATTATAAAAAATTCGTATTTAGCTCAAGATTTAAATTATACAAAAATTCATGTTTAGGTAAATATTTTGATTACAAACATTAAGATTTGAATATAGAGAGATTTGATAAAATTTTGATTATAGAAAAATCTAGATTTTGATTATAGAAAAAATCTTTTTTTAAGTCTAGATTTTGATTAAAGAAAAAATCTTTTTTTAAGTCTAGATTTTGATTTTAAAAAAATCCACGTTTAAGTCTAGATTTTGATTAAAGAAAAAATCTTTTTTTAAGTCTAGGTTTTGATTTAAAAAAAATCCACGTTTAAGTCTAGACTTTGATTATAAAAAAAATTAAGGTTTAAGTCTAAATTTTGTTTTAAGAAAAAATCCTTATTTAAGTCTACATTTATTTAAACCTACATTTTAGTCTAGATTTTGATTTTAAAAAAATCGACTTTTAAGACTAGATTTTGATTATAGAAAAAATCCACGTTAAGTCCAGATTTTGATTATAGAAAAAAAATCCTTGTTTAAGTCTAAATTTTTATTTTAGAAAAAAATTTTGTTTAAATCTAGATTTTGATTACTGAAAAAACCTTTGCTTAAGTCTAGATTTTGATTATAAAAAAATCTACGTTTAAGCCTAGATTTTGATTAAGAAAAAAAAAATCTATGTTAAATCTAGAATTTGATTATAAAAAAATCTACGTTCAAGACTAGATTTTGATTATAGAAAAAATCCACGTTAAGTCCAGATTTTGATTATAGAAAAAAAATCCTTGTTTAAGTCTAGATTTTTTATTTTAGAAAAAAATATTTGTTTAAGTCTAGATTTTGATTACTGAAAAAACCTTTGCTTAAGTCTAGATTTTGATTATAAAAAAATCTACGTTTAAGCCTAGATTTTGATTAAGAAAAAAAATCTATGTTAAATCTAGAATTTGATTATAAAAAAATCTACGTTCAAGACTAGATTTTGATTATAGAAAAAATCCACGTTAAGTCCAGATTTTGATTATAGAAAAAAATCCTTGTTTAAGTCTAGATTTTTATTTTAGAAAAAAATTTTTGTTTAAGTCTAGATTTTGAATACTGAAAAAACCTTTGCTTAAGTCTGGATTTTGATTATAAAAAAATCTACGTTTAAGCCTAGATTTTGATTAAGAAAAAAAAATCTATGTTAAATCTAGAATTTGATTATAAAAAAATCTACGTTCAAGACTAGATTTTGATTATAGAAAAAATCTGCGTTCAGGTCTAGATTTTGATTTTAGAAAAAATCCTTATTTAAGTCTATATTTTGATTAAAGAAAAAAATCTTTGTTTAAGTCTAGATTTTGATTAAAGAAAAAATCTTTGTTTAAGTCTAGATTTTGATTATAGAAAAATCATTATTTAGGTCTAGAATTTGATTATAGAAAAATTGTTATTTAAGTCTAGATTTTGATTAAAAAATTATACATACAAGACTAGATTTTGATTAAAGAAAAAATCTTTAAGTCTAAATTTTGATTATAGAAAAATCCTTTAAGTCTAGATTTTGATTATAAAAATATAACGTTAGACTTAAACGTTGATTATAGAAAAGTCCTTATTTAAGTTTAGATTTTTATTATAAAAAATCTACCTTCAAGACTAGATTTTAATTGTATACAAAATCTTTAAGTCTAGGTTTTGATTATACAAAAAATCCTTGTTTAAGTTTAGATTTTGGTTTTAGAAAAAAATCCTCGCTAAGTCTAGATTTTGATTATAGGAAAAATCCATATGTAAGACCAGATTTTGATTATACAAAAAATCAACGTTAAAGAAAAATTCATAGAAAAATGCAGTTTTTAAGCTAGATTTTGATTGCAGAGTAAATCAGCAAAATTCACATTGGACTTGAGATTTGATTATAGAGAAAATCCGGATGATGAAAATCCTCAAAATACCCACACTCATAAATCGCGCCAGATTGATTAAAATACTTCCCCACAACCTACGGATTTAGTTTACCCTTCCCCGGATAACAAAAATTTCCAAAATCCCAACAATAAAAAATCCACCGAAACGGATGAAAATTATTCTCTATATGCCTGTGTGTCCAAAAAATTTCCCTAAAACTGGATATTCACAACTTAAAGGCTATATTTTTAAAATAATTAACTAAAACAGTTTAGTACTTCAAAAGAAAGCTTAATTTACTATAATTTCAGTCGCTTAATTATTCGTGATCAGTTTTAGAAGAAGAAAAAAAAACAGTAAAATAAAAAGAGTTTTGGTATTATTTAGGCCTAATTTCATAAAGTACAGTTACCTACTAGCTGGGAATTTAACTGACAAAATTATTGTGTAATAGTAAATTGAACTGTAAATAAGTCTCCTTTTTTCGCTGGTTTTCCTTCTAGGGTTAATGTTAATTTTTTAATCATGTCGTTTTTAATAACCCAAAAAACATCACGCACATTTTTTAACCTTTTGTTTTATTCAAATTGTTCTTCCTTTTTTGTGTGATATTTTTCAATATACATATATAAAAAAAAGTTGCATAGCAATTCAGAACTTCATTAATTTCTCCATAATTTAAGCCTCACATTTAACTTGTTCTTCTTTTTTTTCTGGAAAAATATTACACACAAACAAAACTTTGTCCTGAAAATTAAGACAAGGTATTTGACTACATGTTGTTTTTCTACATTTTTCTCTTCTAGATCTAAAAAAAAAAAAAAATAATCTGGGAAAAAACCTGGGGTTCTCTTAAGCAACTGCAATTACAACAACGTAGTAAAAGGACAAAGTTTTCATTATGGTTGTAGGTAGATTTTCATTTTATTACTCTGCTAGGTTTGTTTTTATTTTAGGTTTATTTTTCTATTTTTTTTTTTTGTGTTTTTTAATATAAGAAACCCAACGGTCTATTTTTTTTGCGGGGTATACAATATACTCTATTGGGGTTTAAGGGAATTGTAGAGTTATGATATTGTTTGCGACAATTTTAAAAGAAATTCATGAGATGTGAAAGGTTCTGCGTTTGGTTCATAACCATGAGGGTAAATGGGCACAAAAAATTATTAGACACTAGCCGCATAAAATACATTTTGTGGTCTTCTGGTCAATATTCGTGGCGTCTTGCAGTATTTAATGTAAATATCTCTTATTTAACTAGCAACTTTAAAGGAAAAAAGTTGTATGAGAATTAATTCACGTTGATTTGTTGAGTTAACATGAAATTTAAGAACTATAGCTGTTTTAATAATCTCTTTATTAATTAAGGGAGACTATTAAACAAAGCTACAGTTCTTAAATAAATTTCATACCACTAAATCAACCTGTATTATGTGTAAAATATTTTTTTTCATTAAATTGTTAGATGTAGCGAATTTTTTTTTTTGAAAAATTCGAAATTGAGCCAAAAACGCACTTCACTACTTCTGTATATATTTTCTTTAGACTTCAACACTTTGCTGCTAATACTAAATATATTCTTTCTGCCAAATTTCAAAATTAATAATTTTTTTAAGTCCTTTAAAGATGTCCTGATATACATAGCTCCGTAGGTCCTTGAAAAAAAGTAATGACTTCTTTAAGTAAATTAATTTTAAGTATAAATTCTGTTTTTGAGAGCATTGTTCCCGCCCGAGAAAGGAAATGGCGGAGAGGTGATTAAATATTTTTTAAACTGTCTCTACAATATTGTCCTACTACCAGGTCCGAAAATTTTCGGGGGTGGTTTTTAGCATGCGGACGAACTAAAAAATTTACGGAATCCGCCCTTGCGGGAAAGGAACCTATACCACGATACGTCGCGTGAACAGGTTCATTGTGATAGGAAACGGTCACGGGATTCTTTTTTTATATGTAAAGGACCGGTCACTTTAAGATGGGCTTGTCCTAGAATGGGGTCAAATGTCCTCTGAGATATGTCACAGAACTGGTCACAAAACTAACCACAAAGATGATATCACAGGACTTGAACTTTTAAACTCATCACGAGCATGTGGTAGGTTTTTTGAGAACCGGTACTGTTTTCGCCTAACACGGGACTAGTACTTTCAGACCCAATACGCGATAGAGACTTTTTATACCGATCACGTTATAGGTATTTTAGAAACCGATCCTATTTGAACTTACCAGAGGACTGGTACTGTCAGACCCATAACGTTATATACAAACCGTTCACGTAGTAGGTACTTGGGAACCGGTTCTCTTTTCACATAAAATGATATGTACTTTCGAAACATGTCCTGTTATCACCTATCATGGGACAGGTCCCAATTTCCGACTGACGCCTTTTTTCCCGCAGGGGCGGGATGCCATATGGCAGCACTGGCCGGTTAGACGGTTAATTCAAGGGAACAGCTTGCAACAGAACCTTTGAGAAATTGTTGACGTCCCCTGCGGGAAAAGGACCTATCCCAGGACACGTCACATGACCGGTTTAGTGTGCTAGGGACCGCTCACGGTTATTGTGGTAGGGCTTGTCCTAGGAGGGGGTCAATTGCCCTCTGTGACATGTTCAAGGACTGGTCTAAAAGGACAAGTCGTGACTTTTAAACCGGTCACGTGATATGTACTTTATGAACCGGTGCTCTTTTCACCTATCTCGTGATACGTTTTTTCGGAACCGGTTCAGTTTTCACCTATCCCGGGACAGGTCCCAATTCCCAACTGACCCTTTTTTCTCGTAGGGTCTCTACAAAAATATTATGCTAAGATTTCAGAACTAAATACCAATTATTTCCTATTGAACGCAAATGGTAAAATTTAGAATTTTCAAATAACTGCGATAATAGTTTTGTGTTTTTGTCATAGAAAAATAACTATAATTACAGTTAAAAACTACAGCTACTGATTACTGCACTCTAAAAAAAGTTTATCAGTTACTACATGGAAGTTGTTTATGTAGTAATTAGTAAATGTAGCTTTTAACTGTAATTACAGTTGTTTTTATGCGGCCAAATACAAAACAACTATTATCGTAGTATTTTAAAATTTTTATCTAAAATCTTTTTTTTTTTTTTCTTTAAAAGTTTCTCCACAGAATCTTGTATTCTTTTTTTAAATTCGTTGTGAGATCTACGTTTAAATAATCCAGCCATAGGGTATCTTTTGGTTTGCCTTAATTGTCTATACCACTCGTATCAGTTGTATGTATTTATTTTTTTTTTTCTAACATTCATATTAAGCAATATAACGAGATAGTCCTTGCTAAAGGATTCCAATTTTTTATTTCTTCTACCATCAAAAAAAAAACAACTTAATAGAAAAAAAAAGATCCGAACTAAATGAACTCTTGATGTAAGGAAGCCAACGCACCCATTACCCATAGACCACCAGTCAACTCACAGGGCTGAAGAAAAAAAAAAAACCAACCACCCATTTCACACAATCCCACACAAAGACGACTGCTGACTATTACAGTAGTAGTTGTCTTCCTTTTTAGTAAACGTATTTTTTTATTCCTTCATCATCATTTGTACAAATTTCTGTACTTCTAGAAAATGACTTTTTTTTACAATTTTTTAAGACAAGGGTACCCTTTTTTCCTAGCTTAACGTTTTTTCAGTCCTATTTAAACAACAGATAGTCAGTCGTCAGTCAGTTGATTTTTTGTTTCTTCCTATACAATCTACAAACTTGCAGCTAAAAACTGGTCTTGTATAAGGTTTTTTTTTTTTTTTTGTATTGCTGCTCCAACTATACCTCCTGCCATTTATATTTAGTTACTACAACTTTTAGTCATTCAGAGCTTGGTAGATTTCTTTTCAATCTTTTTTTTTCCAACATCCCTATCACAAAAATCGAAGTTATTCTAGAGGAAACAAACAAATGCAAGTTGTAGGAATAAAAAAAAAACAACTCGTAAAAAATAAGGAAAATTGCAATTTTGTTGAGTACTACTCCTCTTGTGTTGTTGAAAAAAAAAAAATATTGTATTCGTAGTCATAGTCATAGTCATACTTGGTACAAGGGGTTTCCTTTAAATAATTTTCTTCATCTACAAGTATTACTAATGAATTTCTTCCTCATTTCTAGAAACAATTTTTTTCCTTACTTAAAAAAAAATGATGTAAAAAATTAAGAAATGGGTTGGGTAAACTACTCCTTTTTGTTCCTTCTGCTTGTTTTTTTTCTGTATTAAACAGAAAACAATTAGTGTCTTAAAATGAAGAAACGTTGTTTTTAAGGGAATTATTACTATAAAAAAAAAATATGAAAAAATAGACTATATTAAAATTCTGTGATTATTTGTTGCAATTATTATGTTTAATTAAAGGAATTTTTATATTTTATAGTTAAGTCTATAAGGCGAACACTTAGGTGGAATGGTAGTTAAAATAACTGCACGTGCAGTTAAAATAATGTACACTACATTTACTTTTAAATCAAGTGTATATTGAAGTTAAATTTAACTTTTATAAATTAATTTGTAAATGTAGTAAAAACAACATAGAAATATTTACAGTAAAAATCTGGTAATTTTTTCTATAAATGCGTTTAAAAACAACTGTTAATTCAGTTAAATTTTTTACTTTAAACATTTTTCACTTTGACATTGAAGTAAGACCTCCAAAGGAATACATTGTTCGAACTTTAAGGGTATTTATACACTCAAAATATTATGTAGTTTACTGTTTGTAGTTTAATAAAAAAAAAATCAGTTTAGTTACAAATAAAGAAACATACATTTAATTTTAATAGAAATATTTATTATTACTTTTTTTTTATACATTACTTCAAAATGATTTACTGTCATTTACCGATTTTTTCACTCACTTTTTGTCATTGAAGTATAACTTTCAAAGGAAATATTGCTCAAACTTTAAGGGTCTTTATACACTCAGAATATTTTATAGGTTAGTGTTTGTAGATTAATTAAAAAAAGGAATATACATTTATTTTTCACAGAAATATTTATTTTTACTTTTTTATACATTTGTTAAAAATGATTTACTGTCATTTGCCGATTTTTTTCAGTTGTATCTATTTCTTCATATGTTTAATATTTAATAAAAATTTACCCCTAAAAAGGAAATTTGCAAATTTAAATTTTCAAAATTCCAATTTATTTAAATTGTTTTATACCAAATTATTTCAATTCAAATTACAAGAACTTCATAAATACACACATATGGTCATTTACACAAAATATGTCTATAGACTCTGTGGGTATACATTTTGTAGGTTAAAAAAACAAAAAACGAAATCAATTTTTGAATAAATTAATAATCGAGTGTGACTGCTAAGAATACAGAAATGTAGCAAAATATCATATTTTATCTTTTTTTCTGGTAATTCTAGCTTGCTTTAAGCTTTGGGTTCTGAAGAAATCTTTTGCATTTTTCAGCCTCGCTAAAAATCATTAATTTCCTTTGTTTTTCCTAAATATAAGGAGGTTGAAAGCTTGCTATAAACAAGCAATGAATAATCAGTTATTTTTTACGGAATTGGTAGATAAAATGTTTAACATTTATTTTTAACTGATTAATCATTTGGTTTTTACTGATGTCACAGTTGTTTAAACAATAATTAAAAATAAGTAATAAAAAGCATTTGATTTAAATTAAAAGTAAATAGACGGATTTTAAAACGAAATAACATTTCTTTTATATGGTATTTTCTGTTATTTTAAAAATCCTGAAAATTCAACTCGTTAAACTTTTTATGTGGTAAAAAAAAAGTTTATAGAATGTTCAAGTTTTTCTGTGTTAAAAATACTTGAAACTGTAGAAAAAAAATTCATCAGAATCGTGTGAATAAAGTTATCAAAATTTGAAGGTTTTTCTGTGGAAAAATTCCTTCGAAAAACTAAATTATTTTTAAATTATATATTTAAGAATTTTTGCATAAAGGCAATGTTACATTTAAATTTCTCCATTAAAACTTTTCATTAAGTTGGTAAAATTTTATAAAACATTTTTTTAAATTTATTAAAATCACTTCATAAAGAAGTTTCATTAAAAACTAGTTTCATATGTGGTATGGAACTTTTCATCAATTTTAAAAAACTTTTTGTTTACATTGTAAACAAAACTTTTATTATTTGAATTCAAAATTTGGTGTAGGGTATGATATATTCTGCTTTAATTTTTTGACTTGTTCTCTATATTGTTTGCCTCTATAATTTTTCCCGCTTATAATAAGGATCTGATATTATTCAGCAGCTTATTTTGATTGCCGGATATGTACTATGGTGTAGGGTATCTCATAGTCGGGCTTGACATGCTATAATTTTTTTATTTTTTAAATTGTTTTTATTACTGACTTAAAGTTAGGATAAGATGGTCATCCTTTTTTTTAATACATTTTCAAAAGCCAGTAGTTGATAATAACAAAAATCGATCCACCCTAATGCAAATTGTATGGTGTAAAAATAATAAAAAATTGTACTAAAATACAATTAAGATATTTTTTGTTTCAAAATCTTAAATCAATTTTTTTTCTTTCTATTTGGTGGGAATAACCAAAACATGTTTTGATTTTCTCCACCATAACAAAAACATGACTAATTTTTTCGGCAAAATTTTAATAAATTACAATAAATTATTCAAAAATCATTGTTTACTTGTCAGTAAAACAAAAATCATTCTAATTTCTTAATAACACACAACAACAAATTTATTATATACAATTTAAGCTTATGTCATAATTTTTATAAATTAAACAGGTAGAGATGTTAAAATGATTAATAATATTTTTTTTTTTATTTTTTAAATTAAAAAAAAATAAAAACAACAAATTCTAAACAATTTCTAGACAAAATTCGATTTATTTATTTAAAAACAAATAAATAAGAGAAAAATGTGATTTAAGAAAAAAATCACATCTTTAAAAAATCATGAAAGGTTCTCAAATCATCCAGCATTAACAACAATATTATTGAACGAAGATAACCTCATTAATAAATTTCTAGGTATTTAGACAAAAAAAAAAAATTAAAATAATACAACAACAGCTTATCAGCTGAATATTTTTTTATAAAAAAAATTATATTGAAATGAAATTGATGGTTAAATATTGTTTAGTTTTTAAACAACTTTCGATGAAGTAACACTGATTTAGAAAATAGAAATTAAAAAAAAATAATAATTTCTAAAGTGATTTTAAAAATAATATAAAATGGCAAATATAAAAGATATTTTTAAAATATTAGTAGTAATACAGGTAAAATTTTTAAATCAATAATAAAACAGTAAAAGCTCTAACAAGTTAAACAAAAGTGATAAACAAAAAATTATAATAATAATAATACATTTCTGATGTTTAAACAATATCGGTTGACCTACGTAGTTAATAAATCTATAAAAAATAATTAATTAAATCGGCAAATATTTTATAAAAAAAAAAAAAAATAAAATCTTATTTCCTATCAAGTAAAATTTATTAAAATTCATAAATTATATAAAAAAAAATTTAAATTTAATTTAACCTAATTTTAGTGCTAAATCATTGATAACATTGCAGCCAGAAATTTCTGAGGGTAAAAAGTTAAAATACTGGCAGTGCTCTGCCAATGCTACAGCAAATAAGACTTTGGGAAAACACTTTTTCAGAACGCTCTCCCAACGTTAGTGAAATATGCTTTGCCAATACTTGATTTCAAAAATTTACAATCGTTAAAATAATAAAAACACTGGCAGAGGCCTGGTTTAGATTGCTTTTCTAAAAGTGTTTTGCCAGTACTACGTTACTAAAATTTATGAAATAAAAAATATATAAAAATAAATATTTAAAATTAAAACTTTGGAGCTGGCAAAGCAGCACTCCTGTTATTAACCCAAAAGCACATTTATATTTCGCCAGTACTTTGCCAACGTTTTAAAAAATAAAACCCTACAGTATTAATTTTGGGTTGTCAAAGCAGTATAATTTTCGAAATCTTTCGTTCTCCCAATACTGGCACCACCATTAAAAATACGGAACTAACACTCTGCCGTTCGTATTTTTCTGGCTGGGATCTGCACATAACTTGGGAATTAATTCACCTGTGTTAAAATCGAAATATATATAAACATATATGATCATACATGGGCTCATATATGATCATATATAGGTATATGGTCATATATGGCCATTTATGATCATTTATGACCATATATTAGCATAAATGTCCATCAGAGAACTGCAAAATCAACTTTTTTCTTGATTTAATCATACACAAAAATTCTTGTTCACATTTAATAATTCAACAAAATTCACTGTAGAATAAAATCAGCATCATGTTACTGAACGCGTAATTCGGATCAGTTTGAATCATATGTCGATTATGTTTACTGCAAATTTAATCACTCAACAAAAAGTCAGTGTTTAATAAATCATAAAAAACAACAAAAAACGCGTATGAGTTTATTCATAATTAAAACAAAATAGAAACACATTTCATAAATGATATTGTTTACATTAGGGTGGGACATAAATCCGCTTTTTTAGAATTTTTATTACTAATAAAAATATTCTTCTTTGTGAAATATAAATATTTATTTTGGAAAAAAAATTTAGGTCGATATATCAGGCTTGCCTAATCCGGAAAAATTTAAATATTGTCTTAATTTTTTTTTATCTCTTTTGATTGGAAAATTAGGCAATATTTAACTCTAACCGGATTGGGCGAGCCTGAGATGTCGACCTAAATTAAAAAAAAAAAAATTTCACAAAGAACAATATTTTTGGTATTCCTAATAAAAATTCTAAAAAAACGTATTTTAGACCCACCCTAATATACATATAACATTTATGAAATGTGTTTCTACAAAACCAACCCCTTTTTATAGATAAGAAACTGTTTTGTTTTAATTATGATTACACTCATACACGTTGTTTGTTGTTTTTTCTGATTTATTCTACATCAAAATAATTATTGTTGGCTCGAATGAACAGAGTAAAATCAATGGTTTAACAACGACCGATGATTATAAATCAGTGACAAAACAATTTGCACTTCTTTTGATTGATTTAAAATCATTAACAAATATGTGTGTTGGAGTATATTCAGCGTTTGAATGCAAACACATATTTATTCTTGTGTTGATTGCGTATGAACGTTTTGCAATCAGCAAATGCAGTTGTCTGATGTCCATATTGATTTTCAATTATCATTTTCATTTTACACTGCACGGAGATAGAAATTTTTAAATCACAACGGATTTATTATTTTTTACTCACTGAAAGGAAATATTTTTTTTAAATCATTGAACGGAAATATCTTTTTTTTTTTTAATCACTGGTTGGTTAAGTGAACGGTTGATAACTTTAATGTATTCGTTTTATTTATAAAAAGTGAACGCGTTCCTAGTGATTTTAATCATTTGATTTGAAAAAAAAACAAACTGTTCCAATTATTTTAAATCCTAATTCAACGAGTTCAATTGAATTAATTCACTTGATTTAAACAAAAAAATAAGAATTCGTTCTCTTTAGATTCAAATGGAATTCGATTTATGGTGAATTAATTTAAAAAAGAATTAGTTCTTTAAAGCTCTACGTGTAATGCTCTATTTTTAACTTGCTGTAACCCTAAACTATCAGCTGTCAGTTTTTTTTTTTTTTCTTTTGGCTGGCAACACTTTACTGCACAAATGGCGGTAAATTTAAATCTTGCGTTAATTTTGCAACAACCTTTACAACATATTTTTTCTTTTTCTCGACTCTTCTTGTTTTTGTTGGCTACATAATGTTTCCAAATTTTATTTAAAACTTTGTTTAATTTCCACATTCTCCCAAAGAAAAAAGTACCGGAGTTGGCGGATTTTCTAGCTTCTTATTTTTATTTTTTTTTTAGAAAATTCTTAAATTTTCAAATGAAACACATTTCTTTGTTAGAGCTTTTACTTTTATATTATAACTTGAAGAAATTGATTAAATTTTGCGCATATTTTAGTTAATTTGCTGTGTCTTTGCATCTTATGGACATCCAGATGCTGAAACTATAGACTTTGGTTTAGATCCCTCCCGAGATCAAGTGATTATAGAAGCTGCCATTAGGCGGGGCATGGATGGTGATGCTGTAACGGAATTATTACGCACAAAACAACCTGTCGTTAAAACTGTCTCCAGTCCAAGTGGTCTTACCAAAACAACAACTTATAAACTAGAAGACGATGGTAGTATCTCTAGCAAGACAGTAACACAATCAAGAAAAAGTTACACCTATAATTCAGATTCTATACCAGATTCACTACCTATAGACGATTTGCGTAATTCTCCCTCAGGTACTGTTACTCGTACCTTTACCGACGAAAATGGCCATAAGGTAACACAAACTATATCAGTGGATAAACCAAAACCATCGACAGTACCGGATGCAGATGATTTTACAGGTGATTGGTTTAATAAACCCTTTCCCAGGTGGAATCATCATAATGAAGAACCCTCAACGCCCTTGCATGGAAGTGTAACTAGAACTTTTACGGGACCAAATGGTGAAAGACGTACAGTACAATCTTGGTCATCAAATCCAGATTTGAATGATCCGGTATCATTTCCAAAATACCCACCTTCAAACAATTATCACCGAACTGTTACCAGAACTTTTATTGGACCCAATGGGGAAAAACGTGTTGTACAAACTACTTCCAGTGATCCAGATGCTTCGGATTTTCTACCACCAAAACAGCCTACATTTCCCTCTATAAATACAGACAGTTGGCCGGGCTTTGATTTTTCTGCAGCTTCACAACCCTGGGGTTCTCCCAATACCAATTCCGAAGATTCAGATGATTGGACAGTGGTCGAGGGAAATTCAGATGTAGAAACTTCGACTAAAAAAAAATTTGAAACGTGGACACCTAAAAGTTGGAATTGGCCAGAATTTCCTACATTTCCTACTACAACAACAGCAAAACCTAAAATTTTTATACAATCAGAAATACCTACCCCTAATCCCTTGCCAAATTTAGATGATTTTCTTAAATCACAATATGGTCCTTCTACAACATCAAAGACACAAACCCCTAGCACTACAGTTAAGGCAACTACTACGTCCCACCGCACACCAACCAATACACCAAAATCACTTATTACAACAACTACCAAAAATCCCATCCGTATAAATCTCGAGGATTTGCCGGTAACACAAGTTTTCCATAATGGCAAACCAGCCGATGAAGCCATATTGAAAAATTTACCCCCTCATTTAAAACCAAAAAATCCAGATTTCTTTAATAATGAAAATGTATTGAAAATTGAAAACAAACATCCGATTGAAGAAGATGTTGAGGTTTTTTCTCCACAGGAAAAAACAAGTATAACAACAATTAAAAAAACCCATTTAGGACCCGAGAGGCCAACTATTAAAGATCTAGATCCTCATATGCAAGAAATATTAAAAAATGCCGGCATAAGCCCAGAAGATATAACAAATATTGATGGTGATACCATAACCAAAACACGTACAGAACCAGATGGTCGAAAAATCACCACCACCTATAAGGTGCAAACTGTACCAGTGCATAATGCACCTAGAGAAATAACACCAGTAGTACATAGAACACCAGTGACTGCTAATACCCATAAAGAAATAACACCCAAGGTTAGCACATATATCCCCTACAAACCTTTGGATATACCACAAATACCTCCTTTGACTCCTCTGTCACACAAATTTAGTCCCATATCGGAGTTTTTGGCCAAATTGGGTTTAAGCAAGTCGGATATAGCATCACAACATGGTCGTGTAACTAAAACTTTTATCGATGACGATGGTCAAGTGTTAACGGCTACATTTGTACTAAGTTCGCCCATGAACAAGATCAGTCTTCCGGAGCTTAAAGATAAACCTATTAAATAAAAGGTCATCTTAATATCAGTTTTCCTTTATAAGTATGTTAAATAGAAAAATGGATGGTTTTTGACAAAAAAATATATATATTTACGAAATAAAAAATATTAAAAATAAATTAAAATATAATTAGTTTTAAAATTTACCTCAAATTTACTGTGCTAGTTGAACAATCCTACAAGATGGGCACACTGTTGTTCGATTCGATTACTCTTAATTCAATGGTGCGATATGCGATTTAGGAGTTTAGGTAGAAATACGATTTTAATTATAAGCTTTGTAACTTAAAATTCCATTTTGGTCAATACTTTGGAAAAAAAACTTTTTTAAAAAAAAGTTTTTCGCTTAGACAAAAATATAAAAATTTTGAAAATCGTGATGGAATATTTTTAATTTTTCTTTATTTTTTCTAAAATTTTTACAGGACAATTTCTTTATAGTTTTGCATTTATCGTCAAAATTTTTGCAATCCCTAGTGAAGTTTCCAGCAAAACACAATCGTAAAGTATTTTAATACTTTAAACGCCCGTTTATATTTAAAATATTTTACGAAAAAGTTTCCAATAAAATTTCATTGTTAATATTCGAAGACTAACTTTAGCTCTGAAGATTACTTTTACTGATTTTTCAGTCTGTTGCATAAACTATTGGCCAAAAACGATTAAAATCGTTATATGATGACCATAATTTGTAAAATTATACTTATTGAGAAAAGATTTTAAAACTTTATTAAAAATTAATTTATGTAGTAAGATATTTTACCGTTACCGATTTAAAATATAGTTTTATATTGTAACTTATTAATATTATTTAATATTGCTTATATGGATCAACATCTAAATATATTTGACAATATTAAATTAAAAATAGATTTTTAAAAAAGAGGAATTTTTATTAAAAAAAATTAATACAAATATTTTATTTAAAATTTTTGTAATTAAAAATAATGTGGTCATGATGGGAATCGAACCAGGGCACTCTGGTTGCCAGCCAAGAACTCTTCCTACTGAGCTATCGACGCATACAGTATTTGATTGCTTTAAACTTAAATAAATTGATGCGCTTCGTTTTTTCGCTTGTGTTATCAAAACAAAAATACATTACCCTTTTGCTTACAAAAAAACACAAAGTAATGTGTCTAAAAATAGATTTTCAAAAATACTTCAATTATTAATTTACATTTATAAATCATATATTACGTAATCAATAATGAGTAACTTATTACTTTATGCTTGCAAACAATGAAGAAGGTAATGAAGTATCATTACAAGGTAACGCATGAGAATATCGCACCCATTACCAAAGTTTTGCTGGGAAGTTTATATTTTTATATCAAATTTTTTATTTTGTTTGATCCAATTATACCGAACCAATCTCAGTAGTTATTGGGTCTAATTGATCGGGTAGTTTCAAATTAGCACTCATATATTGTGTATATTATCATACATTTACATACATGACCATATATGTCCATACATAGTCCAATGTATGACCATACATAGTCCAATGTATGACCATACATGATCTCATTTATTTCGTTATATTTTCGCATACGAAATATGAGTTATATGACCATATATATATGTTCATATATGACCAGATATGATCACATATAATCATATATAAATGTAAAGGGTAATACCCCTTAAAATTCAAAAAACGTAGATATATGGAATTATATAAGATTATATATGGTCATAAATTGAACTTTTCATGGACCAGAGAACTGCAAAATCAACTTTTTTCTTGATTTAATCATACACAAAAATTGTTGTTCACATTTAATAATTCAACAAAATTCACTGTAGAATAAAATCAGCATCATGTTACTGAACGCGTAATTGATTAAAACAAAATAGAAACACATTTCATAAAGGATATTGTGTACATTAGGGTGGGACTTAAATCCGCTTTTTACGAATTTTTTTATAAGTAATACAATACTAAAAATATTCTTCTTTGTGAAATAAAAATATTTTTTTTTGGGAAAACAAATTTAGGTCGATACCTCAGGCTTGCCTAATCCGGAAACGTTTAAATATTGTCTAAATTTTTTTTCATCTATTTTGATTGGAAAATAAGCCAATATTTAACTTTAACCGGATTGGAAGAGCTTGAGATATCGACCTAAATTAAAAAAAAAATTTACAAAGAACAATATTTTTGGTATTACTAATAAAATTCCTAAAAAACGGATTTTAGACCCACCCTAATATACATATAACATTTATGAAATGTGTTCCTACAAAACCACCCCCTTTTTATAGATAAGAAACTATTTTGTTTTAATTATGAATACACTCATACACGTTGTTTGTTGTTTTTTCTGATATATTCTACATCAAAGTAATTATTGTTGACTCAAACGAACAGAATAAAAAAATGGTTTAACAACGACCGATGATTATAAATCAGTGACAACAATTTGCACGTCATTTGATTGATTTAAAATCATTAACAAATATGTGTATTGGAGTATATTCAACGTTTGAACGCAAACACATATTTATTCTTGTGTTGATTGCGTATGAACATTTTGCAATCAGCATTTGCAGTTCTCTGGCATGGTTGTAGTGGTCCTGTATGCCCATGGTATTTATATTGGAGGGTGCAAAAATGAAATATACAAATTTTATTAAGACTGGTGGAAACCCATCGGCATACCTTCCTTGTTAGTTCAAAGATGCAAATTTTTGTATGTCAAGACATATAATTTTAAACATAACAGAAAATTTCTTTTAATCAATTTGCGGGTATTTAAAATAATTAACAAAGTACATTAACGTCCAAAATAGAAGCGGTTAAAAAATATAAAAGGCTCAACAATTTAATTATTTTACGCAAATCGGATAAGGTCCGGTTATGGATATATTATTATGGCTTAATGGTTACCTTGTGGGGCTATTACACAGATGGTTATGGGGAGGAGATTTAGAGATGGCAACATAAATTTATGAATGTAATTGCGTATAAGTTTTGTGTTCATCATAAATTGCAGCGACTATTTTAGAAATTTCGATAACACTAAGCTCCACCAGTTTTCTGCATCTTATGCGGGAAGTTTTGGCAAAGATAAATGCATATTTAGAAGAACAGGATGAGAAACAAAATATATACGATATATATATATTTTTTTTAAGAATAGAACAAAAATGTCCTATTATATAAATTTAGTACTACTAGAAATAATTTGTCTTTGTCCTCTCTTTATGAATTATCCCCTATATATTAATATATTGTGAACTACTAAAATGATAAACCTCATTGCACAAACTGTTATTTAGCGCTGCTATTTTTTTGCTCGCAACTGTAGGTACCTCAAGAGCATCTTAATAAACAATGCTTATCTGCAAAATTCTTAAATGTACGGAAGATAGATTTATATATATATATATATATATATATAAATATGAGTAAATTTCATTCAGATTGAACGCAAACTTAAAAGAATTAACACTTATTAAGCAGCCTTTAAAAAAATAACGCAATTTTAGAAAAAAAAAAAAAATAAATTGAAAATGGAAAATTTTCAGCAAATTTTTAAAATACTAATAGTGATGCAGGTAAATAAACAATGAATTACATCAGTTAAAATTTCAAGAAAAACTTAAGAAATAATATCCTTGCAACATGATCACTTCTACTAAATTGTGATCGCTGCATTCGAATATAACATAGTTTTGGGTTTCTGTAAACAGTTTCTAATCAATAACATAGTCACCAAAATTATTAAAAAAAAAAAATAAATCATTCAAGACGTTTCTCAAAATAAGAATCTTATGCTGCATACGACAAAAAAAATATAGTTGGACATGAATGGAAATTTAAAATTATAGTACATATAATCACTAAGGACGATTCTATCATTATTAAATATAATATTATCACTAAAATCATACTATGATCTTTACGAATTTTAAGCATAACATTATGCTCTTTTCTCTGCGTGAATTTAATTAACTTTTTAAACATATTGTTCCTGGTCTAGCAAGCCTACCGGGTGAACAATCATTTACATACTACATTATGCTAAAATAATGGGTTTTTAATTATAACAATAATATGTTTGCTAAGTACTATGGTAAACACAATCAGAAACCCAAACATATATAATTCTCTTCGAATATAATTATTCTAAGCATGTTTCTTCTTTGCCTGTAGGGACAAAAATTGTGTTTTTTACGTTTTTCTTATTTTTTTTAAATAATGAAATTAAGTGTCAAATTTCATAGTTTTTTTTTCTTATAAATTCAGATGATTATTTGTGTCTTTGCATTTAAAAAAAAAATTTAATGGTGAAATGAGAGATTTTGAAATTGAAGCTGTTGCCGCTGCCAAAAGACGAGGTATGGATGGTGAGCAGTGGCGCAATTATTATACTCGAAGAAACCAGTAGTTAATACCATCAAGCTTCCAAATGGTGTTACCAAAACTACTACATATAATCTTGAAGATGGTACTATCTCTAGGAGGACAATAACTGAAACAAGCATTATTTTTTGCTGTGTTTAGATAACTGGCCAGGCTTTGATATGTCCATACGTAAACCTTTACCAAGTATACATGTCATTTACAAATCACAATCTGACGAAGCTACCAACAAACAAGTAACAGCGGCTAAATTCGGCAATGCCGAATCTTATGTACCCTTCACCATGGTTGGGAAAAAAACTGAAGTTTATATATGGACATATATGGAATGGACAGATTTATATACGGACGCTTTTAAGAGGAAATTAACCATTTAGTTTGGTGATAAAACTTGGACTCGGGAAGATTTATGGTTCCAGAAAATAGGTATTTAAAAAAAATGTATGTTTTGGGCATAACTTTTTTGTATCTGAACAGATATTTCCGAGTTTTTTCAGCAAATATGTTATACTAAAGATTTTCGATCTTTTGCTATATAAGACGTATCCATAGGTCATATTACAGCTCTAGAATAGTGTTTGTTGTTTGTGTATAAAAGGTGAAGAGGTGAAAGAAAAGAATTTCAACAAATCGTTAAAATAAATCACTCGAACTGCATGTGTTTTATTTCTACAAAAACGATTGATTTAGCTGGCAAATTTGCATTTCAGATTTTATTTCGCTTTTTCATTAAAAAATATTTTTAATTTCTTTAGCTTAATTTTAAAAATTTGAAGGAAAATAGTTTATAATTTTTTTTTTTATAAATTATTATAAGTTATTACCTAAAATAGTTGCACTCAAAGGGAAATTATGTATAAAATTTTCTTAATATATGAGAAATAAAATGGTTTAAAAATCTTTTTATAAATTCTTTTAAATCGGAGCAAAAAATAGAAATAAAAACGTTTGTATTTTGTTTGTATCAGAGGGTTTTTTATAAAAATTTTGATGTTTTTAGCCTATTTATGGATTATTTAATTATTAATATTAATTTTATTTAAATTAATTATTAAATGTTAAAAAAAACAAAAAATAAAAAAAAAAAAAGGCTTAAGAAAATAAAAAAAATGTACAAAAAAAAGTGAATTGACCGGGATTCGAACCCGCGGCCTTAGAGAAAAAAAAGTATTTGTGACATAGCGTCTAGACAACTGAGCTATTGAAGCTCACACAAAATCATCGTTAATAGAGGTACATATATCAAAAGTCTTCATTAATTAGAGAATTGTTTGGTTTTTATTTAAATGACAAATCATTGTATGTGTGTTGTTTGTGTATAAAAGGTGTAGATGAAAGAAAAGAATTTCAACAAATGGATGTGTTTGTTATGCGTAAAATTCTACATACATATTAAACAAAGGGATTTTGCGGAACAAATTAGAGGTAGTCCTGGTTTTTTGCTAATATCTCAGCCATTTATTAACCGATCTGGCTGATTTTTAATAGCAAACAGAAATGGATCACATTTAACAGAAATAAATAACAATGAAGTCCTCATCATGTCTGGGTTCTTTGCAAAACCCATTTCAACACACAGACGGACATCGTTAAATCAACTTCGCTCTTCATAAGGACCCGGAATATATATACTTTATAGGGTCTAAGATCAATATTGTAGAAATTACAAATTCACCTGTGGTGAAGGGTATAAAAATATCCCATTTATTTAAATATCGAGGATTTACCGATAACAGACATTTTAATTGATGGTCAGGCGGCTGGTGAAAATATTTATCTGCGAGAATTATCTAATGAATATACATGATTATTTAGTAAGATAATTTTCCCATAAATTTAAATTTTAAAGCATGACGAGAAGAGAATATTACCACACTTAGAGCAGAGCTTCAAAAAAATTTATTTACTTTGGGGACTTAATTCCATCAAAATCGAATTCAGCTTTAAAAATGAAAATCTCTTACAAAATGTTTGATCAAAATTATCCCTTCATTCAATTTGTAAAAGATCTGTTATGTATTTATTAAGTCTGGCAACACTCTTGTTGATTAACCCAAATTAATTTTAAATTATGCAAAATTTTTGGGAGCTAATATTAATATCTTAGACACAACTTCTAAGAGTTAATAAAAGGTAATTAACATAGATGCAAACATTTCTTTTAATCTTTTACAAAATTAATGAAAGAAAATTTCTCAGCTTTTTGTAGTAGAATTGAAATAAATAAACTATTTAATGCTCTTAAGTTTTTTTTTTTTTTGTAAAACAAAATATTAAATTATTCAGTTCAATTTCTTCGACCTTTTTAATACAAATTCCAGGTAATAAGTATTCAAGCTTAAGGTCTATTTTATACAAAATTATTTATTTGTTATCCAATATTTCGCTATCTCAATGGATAGCTTCTTCAGGGATTTTTTGTTTTTTAATTTTAAACAAATTTTTTAATTTTTTAAATATAAAATATATGAAATTATCAAAAAAAATTTAAACAAAGTTTTTATATCTCATCTTAATTTATTGTTTAATTTTTCTTTCGTAAAATTCCCCAATTTTTCATAAACATTAAAATAAATATTAATAAAAACTAAATCTAAACTTACCTTTAGTAGATTCTGTAAATTTTTAACAAATAAATAAAATTTCCAAAATATATAATTTTTATACCAAAATATATAAATAATAAACAACTTTACGTTATTTTTTAAAATTTCTAAAAACAAATTTTTTATTATTTCAATTTTTATTAAACAAATTTTAAAATTTTCATTTCTTAAAAATATACAAATCTAAAATTTTAAATTTATTAAAAAAAAATTTTAAAAGATTACTTAAAAAGCCATAGCGCAGCAATAAAAAAGCATAAAATTACAAAAGTTCTTTTTATATATAAAAAAAATCTTTATTAAAAGCTCAGCTGTTAAAAAAAAATAAAAATATAAAAAAAGAAACAAAAGAAAAATATAAAAATAAATTAAATTAAAATCAAATAATTGCAAAGCGAGATCTAAAATACTAAATAAAAAAATATATTTTAAATAATATTTAAAAAAAAATAAAGCTTTGGGTTTAGGCTATTGCATAAAATTAATTTAGGGATCTTTCAATATTCTAAAGTATTACAGAATTTTTTAATAAAATAAATGAAATGGATTTATTGATTATTAAAATGAAATATTTTGTTGAAATATAACATTTTTAAATTAAAGTGTGTGTCTGGATTATTGCATATTTTTTTTTTATTTTCGAAGTATAAATCGGTTGTTATTGTTTTCCTTTGGAAATTATTATTGAAATTGTTGTGTGTTTATCATGTTAATCAGTTGTTTTGGTTTGTGTCTTGGATATGGCAACTTTTTGCAGCCTATTTTTAGCTGCTGCTTTTATCCTTAATTTGTAGCATAATTTTGGTAAGTATTTTCTATAATGTAGCTCATTTGAGTATTTCGTTGTATAATTTATTTGCGAGTTGTTTTGTATTTTTTTTTTATAAAGCCAAGCATGTCATAGAAAAGATAAACTAGATTAGTAAAAATTATTTTTATTTTAATACAATAAATAAGCAAATTGCAAGCATTTTAATATAAAAAAAAAATACATATAATAAAACTAATTAATTATAAAATTGCATAAAAAATAAATAATTGCATAAAAAATCTGCCTAATTATTACGCGTATAAAAAGCCAGTTTTATAAAAATTAATAAAAAAAAATTTTTTAATATATGTAATAAAAATTATTATAACAAAAAAGTAAACCAAGGTGACCATATTATGGAAATAATCAAGAAAAATATTATGGTTAAAATGTATGGTTAAAAAAACCTAAATTTATATATAAACGTTATTATAGAAAATTTTATATAAAAAAGTAAACCTAAACTTAATTTTATAAAAATTGTAAAAAATTTATTTAAAACTTAAAAAATCAATTTTGATAATGCAGAGACTTGAAAAATAAAAACAAATTCTAAATATAGTTTATGAAAAAATGTTTTATACAAAATTTTTATCTCAAAATATTACAAAAAATGTTGATAAACAGCTGGTTAGACTTTTTTTCTATAGAAAACTTATGTGAAATAATTAGATATTAGAAAGTAAGATGATTTTTCGGTCTTATATGTTTAGAATAAAAAAAAAAAAATATTTAATATTAAAAAAATTTTCTCTACAAAAATTGTCTCATCTTTTGACAAAAGGGGGAAAAACCCAATTTTGAATGTTTTTTTAATAGAAAAAATTCTTAAAAGAAATATTCCCAGCTAAACTTACCGATTTGCATAAAATTTTAATATATTATGGAGCAAAGAAATTAAAGAACAATTTTTCTAATATTTTCAGGCACCTTTAGCACAGTTCTGTTAAATTGTCTCAAAGAATAGCAAAGAAGGGCTTCCGAAAACAATTCATTGAAATTTAAATTAAATAAAAATACATGTCCGCTCGAACTAATTATACTCAGAAAAGTTCTGATGTTACTACATGACAGTTATTTGTTTAATAAAGCGATTGTAGTCATTTTAACTACAATTCCAGTTGTTTTACTTAAGAAAAAATTTTTAAACATTTTTTCCCTTTTTTTTTTTAAAGAATCTACAAAAACTACTGCATTTTGTGAACTTTTAAAATATTTTGGTGTTTTAACTTTTTTTTAATTTTTTTCAGCATTTTTATTGCCTTACAATTCTCGTTTCCTTTTTTTTTCTTAAACATGTACAGGTTGGTTGAAAAGTTCCTGCGCTCACCAAGAGATGGCACTGCTAGCTCCGAACTTTTTTTCTTCTCAAGTTGGTTTAACTGTCCTGAGAACACATGCAAAGTTGCAAGTCATTCTGTCAATTCTTTCTTTGTTTACAAGCCATTTGAAGTTGACGTGTCATTGATTTTTTTTAATATGGAAAAAATTGAATATCGTGCAGTCATTAGATTCTTTGTTTTGAAGGGTTTAAAAGCAAAGGAAATTTATGAACAATTGTTAGAAGTGTATAAGGAGTCCTCACCTTCAAAACGCACCTTTGAATTTTGGGCTGGTGAATTTAAACATGGTCGTACCAGCCTTAGAGACGATCCACGCGAAGGACGACCAAAAACTGCAACCACAGCAGAAATCATTGAGCAGGTACATAATATGGTTAGTGAAGATCCAAGTTTGACTAAGCGTGAAATTACTAATGCCATAGGCATCTCAGACGAAGAATTACGTATGAAAAAACTGTTTGGAAAGTTAGTGCCGCAGCACACATTAACAATTCAACAAAAACTGGATCGAAAACAAATTTCTCAGCGTAATTTGAAGCGTTTTAAGCCGAATAAAACCGACTTCTTGGGTCGTTTGGATGAGACTTGGATCTACCACCATGATCCTAAATTGAAACAACAACGTTTACAGTGGACTGAAGCTGGTTGTTCAGCTCCAAAGCAGGTGAAGTCACAACAATCAGCAAAGAAGGTTATGGCATCAGTTTTTTGGGATGCAAAATGAATTTTGTTGATTGATTATCTTCAGAAAGGTAAAACAATCAACTCTGAATATTATTGCTGCCTTTTGGATCAGCTGGATGAAAAAATTCGTGAGAAAAGACCTGGTTTAAAGAAGAAAAAAAAATCATTTTTCATCAAGACAATGCACCTGCTCACAAAAGTGTTTTGACGATGGCTAAATTCAAAGAATTAAAGTACGAATTGCTTGAACGTCCACCGTATTCACCAGATTTGGCTCCCAGTGACTACTATCTCTTCAGAAATCTCAAACAATTCCTTCGTGGAAAGCATTTTTCGTCGAATGAAGAGGCCATAGCAGCCGTTATTTTCCAGAGCTTCCGGAAAACCATTATAAGGATGGAATAAAATTATTGGAAGATCATTGGAACAAGTGTATTGAGCTTCTAGGAGATTATATTGAATACAAAAATATATTTCGTAACAAAAACAGTATTCTTTCATTTCGAGCGCAGGAACTTTTCAACCAACCTGTAGTATCTTTATATAGATTCTTCTAAATGTTTTAATTAAAAATAAATAAGAATTTAAATTTGACAAAGTGAAAAATGCTTAGTTCAAGTGTAAAATGTCAGTAATTTAAATTTATTTGTAGTTGTTTTTAATTACATTTGCAGTTATTTTTTACTAGATTTGTAGATTTTTGTAAATTATTTTGGGGATGGGCAATAATTGGAAGTCTGTAACCTTAAGAAAAATAATTAAATTTTCTTTTAAATATATTCTGATGTTTTACGTTACCGGTAACGTATAATTGGACTTTTCAGCTAATACGTTATAAAATATGTGAATTGGGAATTCATTGCATATGTGGCGTTGTGGTGTGATGATTACACAGAAGGTTTCTCTATTAACATTAAGTAGCAGGGAATAGTCTTTTAAAATCCCTTTGCAACGATACGTCACTTTCATATGGTTCCTTTGGATGAAATGCCATAAAAAATGAAAATTAAAAAAAAAATACCCATTTTGACCATTAAAATGCACAAAATGGCCTAAAAGTGGAAACAGGTCGATCTTAAAATTTCTATTTTTACAACATATCATAGTTTTATTAAAATCGGAAAGTTTAGCTTTAGATTCTTTGAATTTTCTATATTCAGATTTTGACAAATTTTTAACAGAGAAACAGTCTTGAAAAAAAAAAAAATAAATTCCAAAAAAATTCATATAAAATATTATAGAATCTGAAATTATATTTCTATAGAGAATTTTTTTTTATTGTATAAAAAAAAACGTAAAATCTAATTATTGTTTACAGTAATGCAAGAATCTAAAAAAAACTTAACAATTCTGGAAATCTACGACTATTTTTCCATTAGATATTCTAAGGAAAAATTTTTCAGACTCTAAAATTTTTTTCTATACAAAAATTCAAAGAATATGAGGCAAATTTTCTAAATAGAATCATTTAAAATCTGAAATCAGAATGAAATTAAAATTTACAATCTAAAACCAATTTTGAATAAAGGAACTCTCAGAATATTAAATAATTTTTAAATTTATAGAAATTTTATTGAATTTTTCTATACAAAAATGCTCTGAACAAATCCCAGAATTTGAGAATTTTATGTTTAGGAATATTAAGTTGGTCACCTTAAATATAAATAAATATGATAAAAAAAAGAAGCCCAGGTTTAAATTGGAAAAATGCCAAAAGAGATTGTAAAAATTTAACTATTTAAAAATTGAAATAATATTTAGAATTTGAATTTATAAAATCTCAGCTTTAATATCTTTACAATGGTCACCTTAAATATAAAAACAAGATTTTTTGTTAAATTTTAAATCGGTATAGTATTATAAATATAAAATAAAATGAATAACAAAAAAAAAAAAATCCTTAAATTTCATAAAAAAAAATCGGTCCTATTATCTCTAAATATGACATGTTCTATTTTATAGATTTTGTAATTCTTCTATATATTGTTATTGCTTTCTTGCTGGTTTTCATAATTATAAAGAATATTTAAAATCTTTACTTACCAAATTATCAAAACGCAATGCTTCTTCATCACTTAAACCCATGCTGCGCGTTAATTGTAGATAAGTTGAGGTAATAGGTTTTAAACGTTCAAAATCTAAGGGTGGTAACCCTGATACAGAACGTAACTGCGGTATGCGTATAGTGGTGCTAGATAATGAAGAAGATTTTGGTGGTGTTACCGCTTCTTTTTTAATAGAAGTAGGCGTTGAGGTCAAAGGCAATGGCGATGATTTATATGACGACGATGTATTAGCAGAAGTTGTGGTGGGGATTTTAGATTCAATTCCGGTTTTTGGAGAAGAGCTGAAATTACAAGAATTTTTAGAAAGATTAATTGCACGAATTTGTGTAGTTTGTATAAAATCTTGATCAATTGTTGGTATGGTATGTAATTGTAAAGATGCAGAGTCTAAAGCTTTTGTTGTTTCCAAGCTTTCGGGTGAGCTTTTAAATCTTTTGGCTGTTAAAACAGTAATATTGTCATTATCATCTTCCGAGGAAGAAGAAGAAATAGAAGATTCTAAAGTTTTAACTAAAGACTTTTTGCAAGAAATATTTGTCGGATTTGTTGTTTTACTAAAACTTGGTAAAATATCTTTATTAAAAATGGGCGGTGGGGGCTGTAAATTTGGAGGAATATTAACTGTAGGTGTTATTAAGTTGCCTGTATATAATCTTCTCATAAATTCATAATAACGCACTAAGTTATCGCGTGATTTTAAAGAATGAAAATCAAATCCAAACCCAAAATGAGGCTGGGCAAAGGTTGATGACTCAATTATGGGTGTAGTGATGGGTCTTTGTAAATTTGGATTAACGCGTATTTTAGGTAAATTGCTGGATGTTTGGGGCATGTCTGCCGATACGGTAGCCATTAAAGGACTAGAATAACGTCTTGGCAAAGACTGTGTTGGATCGATATGCTCTGGTGGAGCAACAAAAGCTTTAGAATTATCTGGATTAGAATATCTTCGTTTTTTAGCCTGAGTTAAAGGCATAAGCAAAGCTGCTCCCGATGTAGTAGGGGGATTTGTTAAGGTTTTTGTAGTTGGACCCGCTTCCAAAGAGCTTTCAGTATGTGAAGAATAATTCAACACTTCTATTTCAGAAGAGCTTTCATTTTGTATAACAACCGCCATAGCTTCCTCTTTTACTTGAGCAGAGGATGAGGAGGGAGAAGAAGGTCTAAGATTCTTTTTGCATTCGGGGCATATGGAAAGAAATCTTGTGACAGCTTCTCGAGGCAAAAAAGCATACGTTTCAGAAATCTATAAAAAAAAGAAATGGAAAATTTAAGTTAATTTAAATTGTTGTTATTAAAAAAAAAAAAAAGTTTTAATAAAATTGTTTTGTCTCTCGACTCACTATGCGATAGGTACGCTTTTGTCCGGCATGCATGCCACTTCTACCGCCTAATTCCATGTGGATATTGTAAATAATATCAAAGAATTCCTCGACCACAGCCACTTTACGATAATGACGTTTTTCAAAGTCCTTAAAAAAATTATATAAAATTAATATTAGCTTAATATAAAGAGCTTTTAACAGCTTTGGATCTTACCTTATTGGTGGAGGCCACATATAGATCCACATCGGCTGGATTGTCTGAAAGTATAGCATTTGGTGGTAATGGCTTCTTATGACGTTGTGTACAAGGAGCATCTTCAAAGCTTTCCGGTCGTTTAGTAGTGAAACCTAAAGTATTACAAATAAAGCAAGTAAAACAAAATTTTGAATATTTATTATTATTGTGAGTTATTCAAAATAAACAAAGGGCTGAGATGACTTTTTTCACCTTTTGAAACTTTACAAATATCTTCAAAGCTTTTTTTACCTATTGAAACTTTTTAAACTTTTTAAAGCTTATACATTTTTTGTTTTATAAAATCGGTTAAATTTTTGTGAAATAATTATTTACGACGACAACATAAATTTTATATGCAAATTTTTCTTCAAAAAGCTTTAAATAAAAGAGAAAATATAAAAAAGCTGCAATATTGTGATTGCCCTTCGAAATTTTCTCAAAAGCTCGAGGAATTGAAAATTTACAACATTTCATAAAATGTTAATTTGTAAAATTCAAAAATAAAAACTTATCAAAACTACACCGCTTTTTACGATTTTTGTTTTAAAAAGCTTTTTAATATGTTTCTACGGGGGACCCCCTTTTGAAATTATTAACATCTTCCTTACCTTTAGTTTTAACCCAAAAACGAAATTTCGAACTATCCGGACGACTATGCTCTTTGCCTTCTAAAGCTTTTAAGATTCTAACCTTTTTGCGCATAGTTATAGTCTTAGTTTTAGCCTGATCTCCATATGTTTTCAAAGCCCACGGTTGAAAAAGCTACAATAAAAATAAACGCAAACAATTAAATACAATAATTTATCATAATTCCCTATCAATCATTCCATTCCATTTTACTTACCTCATAAATATGTTGCTTTTCATTTATAGCCTTTTGGGCTTTTTCCATAACACCACCATCACCATTATTATCATGAACACAACTCTCTGTGGCTGTCATAACAACTGTCACACTACGCATTGGTATATCATCATCAACATCTGCATCGTATGCATTATCCAATACTTCATTTTCATGACATTTTTGTCGTTTATTTTCTTCTTGTACATCCTCATCTTCTGCTTGCTCTTTAATGGCATAAAGTTTACGTTTTTGTGCCAAAGAGCTTTCTGATTCGTATGTACTATGTTGTTTTAAATGAGTTTCTTGATGGTGCTGTTGTTGCTGATGTTGTTGTCTTTGAAAATTTTGCATTTGTTGCTGCATTTGAAACAAGTGTTGCTGCTGCTGCTGCTGCTGTTGTTGATGATGATGCATCAACATGTTTGGTGAGAGTTTATGACAACCCTCAGAGCTTTTCTGATCATTATTTTGAGGTGAAGACATTTTGCAATGATGGATTTTATTCAATAAGCATTTGTTTGGAAAATTAATTGGCAATTTAATAGTTGCTTAATATAAAAGCTTAAAATGATTTGTAGAATATAAATTGAGGAATTTGTAAGAGGATCCGCACAAAACTGTTAAGGAAGAAATATATAAAGATATTTTACTTATTAAAATGTGTAATCAATAGAATGTTTAAAAAACTGGCAATTTGTGAAAATGGGGTTGATTGATTGTACTTTAAGGTAAGTATTTTGTTCACAACATTGAACAAATTTTATCCTAAGTTTGTAGTCCTAAAATTTAGAAATCATTTTTTTTTGCGCGCAAACTCTTGTTTGTAGTTCTAGAACTAAAAGATGTTGCATATTTTTTGTATATATAATGTTATATGTATTTTTTTCTGTGCGTATTAAAGAATCTTTCAGATTTTCTTTGAAATAAAACTAAAAAAACAAAAAAATGCGTTAATTTTTGACCCCAACTGTTCTCTGCAAATTTTAAGTGCTTATTTTCGGCTTTCATGTACTAATGAAAGTCACTGCCTTGGACTTAAAGAAATACGTGAAATGTCACTCGTTCGCTACTTGAAAAAAAATTTTATTTATAATACAAAAAACGCTGATATAAATCAATAAAAATGCATATTTTTTTAAATTTTAAATGCATATTTTTCGAATTTTAATTTATACATATTTTATGTACATAACACTCGGATTTTCAGTGCATGAAATTTGTGTTAAATTTCTAGTTGACTCCGAAAAATTGTTAACCAATTTGCCTCAGATTTAAACTGACCCTTACTGATCACTAAGCAGGAAATTTCAAGCAAATGTATATTTTTTTGTTGCATACTTTAACTAAAATGCATATTTTGATATAAAAAGCATACACATTTTAAAAAATTTCCGAGTCTCAGAGAAAAGTGTAGAAATCTGTTTCTATTGGAATAATAACTTTCTTGTTTATGTTTATATTTAGTTTTCCAGAATTTAAGTGTTTTTTTAAATATCTGTGTTTATTGTTTTTTTATTTTTGATAATTAGTTTTGTTTTATAAGCGCATCGTTTTTTGTCTTTTTAAGCGCATGAAATACAGTACATAATACAGTACCATGTCACTTCATTATAATTAAATTTATTTGTTGTTTTAACACATTAAAATTGTTTTTTTATTTTATATCAAAATAAACAACTCTTAAGCAGTGATCGGCACTCATAGCACTCAGGGGCCGAACACAATCGACAATTTACACGTACACAACACGAATGTCTACAAATCTCACAGCTAAGAGCACAAAAATTCAATTATTTCATTCAGTAGTACGCTAACTTTCAACAGAGCAAGAATATGCCGCTTTGTTTAAGAAATAAATTACACTCTAAAAATTTGTTTTTTGTTTTATTATAGTTATTTTTTTTTTATTGTATGTATTTTTTTGTTTGTTTTCGTTTACATTTTAAATAAAAAATGTGGAACGTTGAGTGGGAAGATTATTTTTGAAATATATTAAATGAGGCAAAGTGCCTTGTATGTAATCCAAAAATTATTATTATCATTATTATGAATTATTTTAATTTTTTATAATAGAGAAAACAAAAAAATGAATACGGATATTTCCTTATCGATTAATTCATTTAAGATAAAATAATTTCTCTCTTTCTGCCGACCACTGCTCTTAAGTCATTAATTTATATATATACATATATATATTTTTTGAACAGTAATTCACTTGTTTTCTCTCTCTCTCTCTTTCTTTTCAGGAAAGTGCAACAAATTGTTTTTAATTTGCATTCATAATTCGGAAAAATTGTAAGTTCCCAATAAAATAATTTTTATATAAAAAAAAATAATTATTTTAAAAATTGCATTATATTTAATTTAATACTCATGAAATAATCATGAAACTCTATGTACTAAAAACATCTAAAAATATTTAAATTTAAAATTATTAAAATTCTTTAAATTATTAAAATTTTTTAAATTTTAAAATTTTAAAATTTTTCGATGATTTTAAGATATGTATATTGAAGTTTTTGAGGTGCAATCAAATTAAGAACGTGATCTGGAATGTTAGAAAAATTTTTATTTAAGTTAAATCCTGCTCGTCATTAAAAAAAAACAAAACTTGTTGAGGGCAGACCTTTAAAAACATAATTCCTTAAATTAATTTTCAAATGTGACTTAAATTTGGACGAATTAATTCGCGAATTCATTTTTCTGATTGAATTATTTAAATTCTTGATTCTAATATTTAAACTTTAAAATCAAGTTGATTTTAATAATTATTTTTATAAATCAAACGAATTAATTCAATTGGAAGAACTCAATTTTAAATCAAAGAATCAAATTAATTTTGATTTGATACGCGAATCAAAATAAAAATTTTGTCCGTTTTGCCTTATCTTGCTTAGTTTTCGAGATACCGGTCATTTTACAAAATGGCGAATATCTAGAAAGCTAAGCGAGATTTACAATTCAATTTTAATGTTTTTTTTATTTTGTTTTAATTCGCAAATCACATAAATCTTTTTTTAATTCGCGAACTAAAAAAAAGAATTATGTTTGAAAAAGGTTTGATTCAATTGAATTAAAAAAGATTTAAATAAAATTGATTAATCAATAATGATTTTAATTTTGATTTAATAAAATAATTTATAAAATACTGAATCAACTTGTTGATTTACAAAAACAATTAATTCAGTAAAGTTTTATCTTTTTCAAGGTCTGGATTAGGGTAAACATATTTGAACAGTATCATACAGTTTTTGGTGCCAACTATAATAGTAAAAATAATATAGTAATTATACATATTATGATTATGAAATTACTATTATTTTATTAAAATATGTTAAGGTAATATTTATGTTATATTGCTAGTGATCATAATATGATCTCAAGTGATGATGAAATTGTCCTTAGTGGTCATAATATGATAGTTTCGTATGGCCAATCATGTTCAGCTATACTGGTTCAGATCTAGGACTGAACAAAAAAAATTAAAATTCCGTGTTATAATTTGTTTAAAAAATCTTGATAAAAAATCTATGATAATATAAATACGAGGGCGGATCAATAAGGCCGTGACATTTCAAACTTCCCTCGTAGTTAAATGAAATGCAACACTGCGCCTATCAAGTACCACCTTTTAATATAATACTGTCAAATTTTGAGCAAGTTCCGTCATTCGTTTCACAGCTGTTCAAAACATACAACCTCGTGAATTTTTTTATAAATGGAAAAAAGTGAATTTCGAGTGATCATTAAACCGTCAATCTAACCAAGGAAAAGCTTGATAAATACTATGGGGACTCTGCACTATCGATTTCAATGTGCACAAATACAAATGACGCTGAATGTTCTGGACGCCCAGTTGAGGTTTCTACACCTTAAACAATTTAAAAAAATTCGCAATACGGTGTTGGGCGATCGGAGATTGAATGTGCGTTAGATTGTGGAAGACATAGGCATCTCACATGGCTCAGATGTTTCAATTTTAACGATCACTTGAGTATGAGAAAGCTTTCCGCAAGATGGCTGCCGCGTTTGCTCACAATCGACCACCAGCGGAATCGTGTGACAGCTTAGTTTCCATGGCAAAAATCCATGAAGTAGACTAGGAACTGCCTCCTCATTTGTCTTATTCTCCGGATTTAGCTCCCAGTGACTATTTGCTATTTCCAAACCTAAGGAAATGGCTCAGTGGAAAGAGATTTAGTTCCAACGATTAAATTATTGATCAAACAAATGCCTATTTTATGGACTTCGAAAAATCCTGCTGTTAAACGCAAACTAAATGGCGGAACTTGCTAAAAATTTGACAGTAGTTTATTAACAGGTGGTACTTCATATAACTACGGGGGAAGTATAAAAATTCACGGACTTATTGATCCGCCCTCGTAAAAACACATTAAAATTTAAATTTTGAAAAAATCTTAATTTATAGAAGAATTTCAACCAGTCGATGTTTCGATTTTTGTTCTAAATACCTTTGCTAGAGGTCGTGGTAGGATATTAAAAAAAAATAATCATACAAATTTTCTTTGGGACAGTTGCCCATACCGATTTTTGTTGAAAAATTCGAAAAATATCGTAATACAGGAGAATATGAGTATTTTGAACTTTTTTCGTAGTTATTAAGAAAAAAAAAACTTCACAAGATTTAATTAAAATTTATTCGTTTTAAATAATTTCCAATAGCTTAATATTTTTGTTATGTGAGATTTTAAATTTATACTGCATTATTTTTTCAGTCGATTAAGCAATGTTAGTCCGTCCGTGTGTCCCTAAAACTCCTGCAATCCAAAATGCAAAATGTTTCATATAAAATTATTTGGATGAAATTTAGTACATAAATGTTTGTTGTCCCAGCGACGGTTCTTATTAAATTTTTGTTAGAATTGGAACATATTCAAACCTATCTTTCATAGAAAGGTCCTATCTTAAGTGGTATTTAAACACAAAAAAAAAGTAAATATCCGGTTGCGATTTCGGTTCTGAATAGAATTAATAAACATGCCAACATGCTCCAAATATAAAGAAAATCGGATTATATTTGGACCCAGTCGCCGTATGGGCTAAAATTAACTTTTTCGGCAATTTCATTGGGATTTATCTCTATATTTTCCGCCCTGTTTGTAAAACAATGAGGCTCAGGAGCTTTTTTCGAATTTGGATAGCTTTCCAAATTATACTTGGTGTAGTCTGCATGCCCGAATTTATTTTTTTTTACTTGTTTTGATTTTTTAAAAATTCACAATTTTGAAACATACACTCACAATATATTTTCCGTTACAGAATGTAGTTTATTTAAAAAGTAATACGTAAAGTTTGTTTTTAAAAGAAGAATCAATTGAAATTCATAGAAATATATTTTTTAACTATTTGAATCAGTCATTTAAAAAACAAACTATAAAAATTTACAGACATTCAGTAGGAGTTGATATTTTCTATTAAATGTAAAATTTTATGTTTTCTGTTTTTAAAAATTCAAATTGATATAATTCTTTTTTGTTTTTTTACCAAAATAGTTTGTATATATACAAAATTATTTCAATAAAAATTACAAGAAATTATTCAAATATAAATACACACAAGAAAATAAAAAAAATATGTACATCTGTGTGTGTGTTTTGTAAAATTTCATACAAATAAAAAAAATTTTTAATTTAAAATCAAACCCAAAAATCGTTTTTTTTCTACTTTTTGTCAGTTAAAAATTTATGGTTATTTTAAACAACTTTCTATTGTTTTTACTACTTTTGTCGATTATTAAACAATGATTGAAAATAAACAACAAAATGGGCTGAATATAACGAACAATCAGTAGTCCTCTTTTTGATTGTATTTTCGATTAATTTAATATGTATTTTAGATTATTTTTAACGAAATAATATTGTGAGTGTATTTAATTACGTATGTTTTATATATATTTTATATTTAAAATTTTTTATGGCATAGAATTCACTTTTTACAAATTTAAGCTTTTTACAGCGTCTTCAAAATAGAGCTTTTTATTTAAATTTAGTTATTTTACAGTTTTTAAACAATTTTAAATTATTAAAGCTTTAAAGCTGTTTTAAATAAGTTTTCATGTAGATTTTACAGCTAAATTAATGTATTCAAGATTTTTTATTGCATAGAGTTCACTTTTTAATTTATTTTTTTTTCTATAAAAATTTGAGCTTTTATAAAATAAAGCTTTTTAATAAAATTTAGTTAAAAGCTTTAACTGTATTTAAGCAACTTTATTTTTTTTTTTATAATTTCATTTCCCATTTTCAATTATTTTTTTTTTTAAATTAAAAAAAAAACTAAGGATACTAACACTTAACAAAATAATTTAAACTCCACACCACAACGAATGTAAAAAACGAAAATATTTTTTTTTTATTTTAAAAAAATAATTAAAGTAATTTTTGTTTAACAAAAAACAAAACAAAAAGTTAAAACAAAAACTTAACAAAAACAATTAACAAAAATTAATAAAAAAAAAAATCGTTTAATAAAAAGTCTTTTATAGTCTTTTATAAAAATCCTAGAAAGAAGATAATTTTTAACGCGCGCTGGTTACGAACACACACGAACAGTAAAATAATAACTGATCACAAGTGACCAAAAAGATGACCAGTACTAGAAACAAACACAAGATAGAGCATACAACAGCAGAGATATTAAAAAATGAAGTTTTCGTTTTGCCTAAAAAAACCGGAATTTTCTTAGAAAACAAATCTTAAAGGGTTATTACAAAAAAGGGGTAATTTTTAAAAGATCTTCCTCATACATACATTAGATTTTTTTTCATCAAAAGATGTGCTTTTTTTTTCATATTAAAAAAATCACGTGCCCTACCTCAACATATAATATATTTATATAAACTTCTTTTAAATGTTATATGGAGGTTAAGGGTGTCTTTTTAAATTAAGAATCTTTAATATATATTTCTTTCTTTTCTCCAAATTCTTTAAATGGGTTGGTAGATTTATTGTGTTGCTAAAAAAAATTATAAAAACTACCACCACGTTTTTGTTTTTGTGCTATAAAACCTTCCTTATTTTCAAGGCATACTTTTAGGTGTTTGCTTTTAATATACTTTTATTGTTGCATAAAAACGTGTTGTCTAGTTTTATATTTGCTTAGGTTATTTATCAAAAAAAAAAAAAAAAAAAATCTTACTCTCTCGCATAAAATACACTTGTTGCGTTATATTTTTCTATTTTGTTTAGATTTTTTTTAAAAAACCCCTTAAAGTATACTTGTATTTTTTGTGTATGTTTAGTATAAAGCACGGAGGGTAACCGAAACAAATGCGGTTATCGGTAAGGGTACGATATTTTCTATTATTTCGGTAACGTTATAAGGATAACGATTTTTTTCAGTTATTTTGGTAACGGTATTTTAGGGATAACGATTTTTCAGTTATTTCGGTATCGGTATTGTACAGTGGTGGCCAAAAAAATGAAAACTTTAAACGGCCAAAAAACTTGACTGTACCCACACAGCCCCAAACCCTTCGAGGGTTTTACTATACTAACATAATACATTCATCTGGCATATGATTCATCGGATCTTAACAATACTGTTCTACAGTGTTATCATTCCTGAAACAAATTTATTATTCTGGTGTGTTGTTTCGGGAAATATTTATCGCCCCTACATTCATGCCTCACTCAGACAAATTATATTTCAGACCATACATTCTTTGTCACATGCTGGCATTGGAGCAACTAGAAAATTGCATCACCAGTGATGCATCACCAGTGGTGCATCACCAGTGATGCATCAGCTGTGATGCATCACCTGTGATGCATCAGCTGTGATGCATCACCTGTGACGCATCACAGGTGATGCATCACCTGTGACGCATCACCAGTGATGCTTCACCTGTGATGCGTCCACAGTATGGTTACAGCCAATCATAATATAAAATATAGGGTGCCAATCATAAAATAGTAAAATATTTACTAAATAATGATGGTAGCGACCATGTTGATGCTTAGAAAACCAATAACTTGGTTGTGACAACCATACCCGATTGCAGCAAGCACAATAAAGTAGCAGTGACCATATTTCAACCATGTTTTTTCTCTGCGTGTGGGATCATTGATAAATATTAAATACAAAAAATGCGATACTTTCGTAAACTCTACTGCCAGAAAAAGACAGCGGGAGAACAGTGTAGAATATTCTTTAGGTTTGGACGGAAAAGCAATCAGAGTATGCCGTAGACACTTTACTTAGTGCTTTGGTGAGACTGAGAGTTTTGTGAAAAGTGTAATACGCAAGAAACTTGCTTGTCCAACTGTGTCGCTCAAAAGCTCTTGTGGGAAATCAGCACCACCGAATAAAATAAATTCAGAAAAATTGGAGGAATGTAAAAATCATATCAATAAGTTCCCGGCTTACGAGAGTCATTACACAAGACGTGACACCAGCCAGAAATATCTGCACTCTGATTTAACGCTTTCAAAAATGTACAAGTTGTACACTGATGAAACTGAGAATCCTATAAGTCTTTCAAAATACTCGCAAGTATTTAGAAGCATGAATTTAAAATTCAAATCTCCACAGCTGGACACTTGTTCCACTTGTGACACGTTTAAAATAAAAATTGAGTATGCCGCTGGAACGGAAGAAGAAAGTTGAAGGAGTTGAAAAAACAACACGTTGAGAAAGCAGACAATGCAAACAATTACAAACGAGCTAATAAAAAGGCCGCAAAAGATAATAAAAATACAAAGGCATTTGACTTGCAGCAGTGTTTACCTACACCCTCTCTTAGAAGCTCAATTTGCTTTTATAAGCGTCAATTGTGGACGTACAATCTTACAGTTCATGACTTAGAAGACGACTCCGCTCAGTGTTTCATGTGGCATGAAGCTGTTGCTCGCAGAGGTGGTAATGAAATCGCTTCTTGTGTTTATAGACAATTAAATATGATTGACAAAACTGTAACTAAAATATGCTTTTATAGCGACTCTTGTACTCCCATGTTTCTTCAATCGTTATCAAAGCGCGAGGGCGACAAGACGTGCGATCTCTTATGTTGACGGAGTGTTCAAAACAAAATTAAGTATTATTAAAAACAATAATCATATCAGTATAGCTACTGTACTTAAAAACCAACAAATAAAACTTTGTGCATGTTAAATGCAATTGCATTAAAACAAAAACAACAAACACATTTAATGTAAATGCAAAACAAAAACAAAATATAAAAAAAAAAAAAAAAAATAAAAAAGTAAAAATTCCAAACCTATTATATTGACAAAAAAAAAAAAAAAAAATCAGTTAGCAACAAAATAGTCTAGCTAGCATGACTACTGCTAGTTTATCTAGCATTGATGATGCTAGCGAAGAAAGTGAATGTGAATGGCAAACAATCAATAATGCAAATAAACGTCGCCAATTAAAGTCACCAGGAACCTATATAAGTAAGCGTAAAGCAACAACAAATGAAACTCCAACTTGTTCAACAAACAGATTTGCTGTTCTAGATGATGGAAATACTGAAATTAATACAGAGCCAAATTCGAAGGAACCTAGACCTCCCCCATTATACATACCTCAAGTAACTAACGTGAAAGACATGAATCAACGCTTTGCCAATGTTATATCTCCCACACAATACTCTTATAAAGCACTCGGAGACAGCCAAATCAGGGTAATGGTTAAAACGATTGATATAAAAATATAAGTTTCCATACTTTTCAACTCAAGACTGATAGGGCTTATAGAGTTGTTATAAGGAATTTACATTATTCAACAAACACTGATGACATTAAAACATTTATTGAAAAATTTGGTCATAAAGTACGTAATATATCTAATATAAAAAGTTACCTAACAAAAGAGCCACTTTCAATGTTCTTTGTTGATCTAGAACCTAAAGACAACAACACAGAAATTTATAACCTAACACGATTGTTAATATAGAACCGCCACGTAAGACAAACAACATCCCCCAATGTCACCGCAGCCAGCAGTACGGGCACACAAAATTCTACTGTCACAAACCCTATAAATGCGTTAAATGCGGAGGAAATCATATAACTGCGGAGTGTATAAAAAATCAAACTTTACCACCTAAATGTGCCAACTGCCAAGAGTCTCATCCTGCCAGTTATAGAGGTTGTATAGTTCACCAAGAACTAAAAAGAAAAATGCTGTACAAATTATCTAATTATCACCGTGGACAACCAATGCCAAACTCACAAAATGAAGGTTTATCCCATGAATGTGCAAATAACTTAAATCCTCATATGTCCCACAATATTTCTTACTCTGATGCTGTAAAAGGCAATAGCAAACTAAATAATACCAGTGAAAGTTCCATTTTACAAAAAATTGAAACGCTCCTTACTAAACAAATGGAGATGACAAACTCATTAATTAATATGATGTCTTTAATATGTAGTAAACTATGCCAATAGATTTAAGGGTAGCAACATGGAACGCTAACGGACTGATAAACCACATACAGGAAGTGGAAATATTTTTGAAAACAAATTTTATAGATATTTTACTAATATCAGAAACTCACTTTACAAAGAAATCATATTGCAAAATAAAAAACTTTTATTTAATAACCGCTAACCATCCCATGTTTATTTCCCCCCGCCACAACACAACATGCTTAGATTATGAAAATTTATTTAATATGCTCGGTCCACGCTTTATAGTCGGTGGCGATTTTAATGCTAAACACCCTTGGTGGGGTTCACGTCTAATTAACCCAAAAGGAAGAGAGTTACACAAATGTCTAATGAAGAACAATCTTTCTACTCTGTCCACAGGAAAACCAACATACTGGCCCACTGACCCATGAAAAATCCCTGACCTTTTAGACTTTTTCATTTATTTTGGAATACCAAGTAATAAATATACTTGATATTAAAGATAACTACGAGTTAAGTTCTGACCATTCTCCAATAATACTTTCATACAATACCTCTATCAAACAACTGCCAGAAATTTCTAAGCTCATCACAAACAGGACTGATATGCAATCTTTTTCGTACTGGATAGATGCAAATATTAATCTAAACATTTCTATAGAAAACGGGTTTGAGTTGGATAATGAAGTGGAAAAATTCACAAATTTAATACACGAAGCTGCCTTAAGGTCAACCAAACTAATTTTCAAGTATCAATGGAAACACGTGAACTCATAAGACACAAAAGGCGACTAAGGAAAAAGTGGAAAGCAACAAGAAATCCGAACGATAAACGTTTACTCAACCAAGTAACAAAATCACTAAAACTTCACTTAGCTGATCTAAAAAATAATACAATTAGTTAATTTTTCGATTCTCTGAATAAAAATATCGTTAATGATCACAAACTATGGAAAGCAACGAAATATTTAAAACACCCGACAAAAAGACATCCACATTTTAAAGACCTGAATGGATCGTGGTGTAGATCAGACTCAAGCAAAGCTGATGGTTTTGCAAATCATCTCTACAATGTATTTAATATACAACCACACGAAAATGTTCATCAAGATGAGGATGTATTACAATATCTCGAAGTTGCATGTCAAATGAGTTTGCCTATTAAGCCGATTTCAACCTCAGAAAAAAAGCATGAAATAAAGATGTTAAATGTTAAGAAATCTCCTGGTTATGATAACATAGATGCGAAGGTATTAAAAAATCTCACAAAAAAGCAATAGTTCATCTCGCTAATATTTTTAATACCATATTAAGAATAAATTACTTCCCATCACAGTGGAAATGTGCTGAGATCATAATGATTAGAAAACACAATAAACCTGAAAATGAAATCTCATCATACAGACCAATTAGCTTGCTTAGCATATTTTCAAAAATATTTGAAAAATTATTTTTAAATCGTTTATCCCCAATTTTAGAAAGATTAAAAATCGTACCCGATTACCAATTCGGTTTCAGGAAAAAACATGGAACAATAGAACAAATTCATTGAGTTGTAAATACAAAAAGATCATCTTTTGAAGAGAAAAAATACTGCTCAGCAGTTTTTCTAGACATTGAAAAAGCTTTTGACAGAGTCTGGCATAATGGTTTATTATATAAAATAAAAACTCTTCTTCCAGCTAGCTTTTATCATGTAAAAATTAACGACGAAAAATCAAAGTTCATGGATATCAGAGCGGGAGTTCCACAAGGTAGTGTGTTAAGTCCCATTCTTTTTTCCATATATACTGCTGACAAGCCAATTCTAGATGAAATACAGGTATCAACGTATGCTGATGACACTGCAATACTGGTAGCAAACGAATCTCAAATTGTAGCTGCAAATCTAGTGCAAAATCAGCTAAATATCACAAATACGTGGACATGCATTTAGATCGTCGATTAACATGGAAACAACACATAAAGTCTAAAAGACAACAGTTAAACATCAAAAACAGAACCCTATACTGGTTACTAGGTGGTAATTCAAAACTAAGCATTGAAAACAAACTAAAGTTATATAAAGCTATTTTAAAACCCGTCTGGACCTATGGAATTGAACTTTGGGGAACTGCGAGTAATTCCAACCTTAAAATACTTCAAAGATACCAGTCAAAAACTCTCAGGTTAATCGCGCAAGCACCATGGTACATAACCAACGAAGCCATACATAGCGACCTTCGAATACCCACAATTAAGGAGGTTATAAGATCGTCCAGTGACCGATATTTATCTAGATTGGACATCCACGTCAATACGTTAGCTATTTGCCTATTAGATGACACAGACGAAATAAAAAGACTTAAGAGATACCATGTCTTAGATCTACCATTTCGAAGATAACGCCTAACATTTGAATTATTTATATTTGTATTTTGCATATTTTGTACTTTATCTTATCGTTTTCTGTGTATTGCGAGTATGCATATGTGTATATGTGTATATGTATATATGAATTTATTTTCCGTATAATTATGTTAACATTATAATATTATTTTCAAAATATTACTTTACAATATTTCAATTAACGCTAAACATATATTATATAATAATGTAAATCTGTACGTAAATAATTGTAATATTATAAATTAGCTATTAAGTTATTTATATTTCTGTTATTATATTGTTAGTTATTTACTGTCAAACAAAAGATGATTCTGAACTTATATTTGTACTTATTAGAGTACATCTATTAATGTCAATTTACATACTTCTTCAAAATTGCTTATTATCTTAGGATTGTAATTTAAATAAATGTATAATAAAAAAAAATGTTTCTTTAATGTTCATTACTTTTGCCAATAATAATCCCCATATTGAAATTATAGATCACAAGTTTTTGGAACCAGGACATACACATATGCCCTGATGCGTCACTGGTGATTCATCAGTGGTGATGCGTCACAGCTTATGCATCATTGGTGATGCATCACTGGTCTCTTCCACGTCTCTGGATCCCTTCCACTCTTTCCGGATCTCTCTCACCCTCCCTGGCTCTCTCTGGCTCTCGCTTCCACTCTTTCTGGATCCCTCTCACTCTTTCCGGATCTCTCTCACTCTCTCTTCCACTCTCTCTGGATCCCTTCCACTCTTTCCGGATCTCTCTCACCCTCCCTGGCTCTCTCTGGCTCTCGCTTCCACTCTTTCTGGATCCCTCTCACTCTTTCCGGATCTCTCTCTCTTCCACTCTCGATCCCTTCCACTCTTTCCGGATTTCTCTCACCCTCCCTGGCTCTCGCTTCCACTCTTTCTGGATCCCTCTCACTCTTTCCGGATCTCCCTCACTCTCTCTTCCACTCTTTCTGGATCCCTCTCACACTTTCCGGATCTCTCTCACTCTCTCTTCCACTCTCCCTGGATCCCTTCCACTCTTTCAGGATCTCTCTTCCTCCCTGGCTCTCGCTTCCACTCTTTCTGGATCCCTCTCACTCTTTCCGGATCTCTCACTCTCCCTTCCACTCTTTCCGGATCTCTCTCATCCTCCCTGGCTCTCGCTTCCACTCTTTCTGGATCCCTCTCACTCTTTCCGGATCTCCCTCACTCTCTCTTCCACTCTTTCTGGATCCCTCTCACTCTTTCCGGATCTCTCTCACTCTCTCTTCCACTCTCCCTGGATCCCTTCCACTTTTTCAGGATCTCTCTTCCTCTCTGGCTCTCGCTTCCACTCTTTCTGGTACCCTCTCACTCTTTCCGGATCTCTCTCAACCTCTCTTCCACTCTCTATAGATCCCTTCCACTCTTTCCGGATCTCTCACCCTCCCTGGCTCTCTCAGGCTCTCGCTTCCACTCTTTCTGGATCCCTCTCACTCTTTCCGGATCTCTCTCACTCTCTCAGGATCCCTTCCACTCTTTCCGGATCTCTCTCACCCTCCCTGGCTCTCTCTGGCTCTCGCTTCCAATCTTTCTGTATCCCTCTCACTCTTTCCGGATCTCTCTCACTCTTTCTTCCACTCTCCCTGGATCCCTTCCACTCTTTCCGGATCTCTCTCATCCTCCCTGGCTCTCTGGATCTCGCTTCCACTCTTTCTGGATCCCTCTCACTCTCCGGATCTCTCTCACTCTCTCTTCCACTCCCTCTGGATCCCTTCCATTCTTTCCGGTGATGCGTCACAGGTGATGCGTCACCAGTGATGCATCACCTGTGACGCATCACCAGTGATGCATCACCAGTGACGCATCACCAGTGATGCATCACCAGTGACGCATCACCAGTGACGCATCACCTGTGACGCATCACCAGTGACGCATCACCTGTGACGCATCACCAGTGACGCATCACCAGTAATGCATCACCAGTGACGCATCACCTGTGACGCATCACCAGTGATGCATCACCAGTGATGCATCACCTGTGATGCATCACCTGTGACGCATCACCAGTGATGCATCACCTGTGATGCATCACCTGTGATGCATCACCACTGATGCATCACCTGTGACGCATCACCTGTGACGCATCACCTGTGACGCATCACCAGTGATGCATCACCAGTGATGCATCACCTGTGACGCATCACCTGTGACGCATCACTAGTGACGCATCACCTGTGACGCATCACCAGTGATGCATCACCAGTGACGCATCCCCTGTGATGCATCACCACTGATGCATCACCAGTGATGCATCACCAGTGATGCATCACCTGTGACGCATCACCTGTGACGCATCACCTGTGACGCATCACCATTGATGCATCACCTGTGACGCATCACCAGTGATGCATCACCAGTGACGCATCCCCTGTGATGCATCACCACTGATGCATCACCAGTGATGCATCACCAGTGATGCATCACCTGTGACGCATCACCTGTGACGCATCACCTGTGACGCATCACCAGTGATGCATCACCTGTGACGCATCACCTATGACGCATCACCAGTGACGCATCACCAGTGACGCATCACCTGTGACGCATCACCTGTGACGCATCACCTGTGACGCATCACCAGTGATGCATCACCAGTGATGCATCACCAGTGATGCATCACCAGTGATGCATCACCAGTGACGCATCACCAGTGACGCATCACCAGTGACGCATCACCTGTGACGCATCACCTGTGACGCATCACCTGTGACGCTTCAACTGTGACGCATCACCAGTGATGCATCACCTATGACGCATCACCAGTGACGCATCACCAGTGACGCATCACCAGTGACGCATCACCAGTGACGCATCACCTGTGACGCATCACCTGTGACGCATTACCTGTGACGCATCACCAGTGACGCATCACCTGTGACGCATCACCAGTGACGCATCACCTGTGACGCATCACCAGTGACGCATCACCAGTGACGCATCACCTGTGACGCATCACCAGTGACGCATCACCGGTGACGCATCACCAGTGACGCATCACCTGTGACGCATCACCAGTGACGCATCACCTGTGACGCATCACCAGTGATGCATCACCAGTGACGCATCACCAGTGACGCATCACCAGTGATGCATCACCAGTGACGCATCACCAGTGACGCATCACCAGTGATGCATCACCAGTGACGCATCACCAGTGACGCATCACCAGTGATGCATCACCAGTGACGCATCACCAGTGACGCATCACCTGTGACGCATCACCAGTGACGCATCACCTGTGACGCATCACCTGTGACGCATCACCTGTGACGCATCACCTGTGACGCATCACATGTGACGCATCACCTAAGACGCATCACATGTGACGCATCACCTGTGACGCATCACCAGTGACGCATCACCAGTGACGCATCAGCAGTGACGCATCACCAGTGACGCATCACCTGTGATGCATCACCAGTGACGCATCACCAGTGATGCATCACCGGTGACGCACACCAGTGATGCATCTCCAGTGACGCATCACCAGTGATGCGTCACAGGTGATGCGTCACAGGTGATGCGTCACTGGTGATGCATCACAGTGAATCGTCACTGGGGATGCGTCACAGGTGATGCGTCACAGGTGATGCGTCACTGGTGATGCATCACTGGTGATGCGTCACTGGTGATGCGTCACCGGTGATGCGTCACAGGTGATGCGTCACTGGTGATGCGTCACCGGTGATGCGTCACAGGTGATGCGTCACAGGTGATGCGTCACTGGTGATGCGTCACAGGTGATGCGTCACTGGTGATGCGTCACTGGTGATGCATCACTGGTGATGCGTCACTGGTGATGCATCACTGGTGATGCGTCACTGGTGATGCGTCACTGGTGATGCGTCACTGGTGATGCGTCACTGGTGATGCGTCACAGGTGATGCGTCACAGGTGATGCGTCACTGGTGATGCGTCACAGGTGATGCGTCACTGGTGATGCATCACTGGTGATGCGTCACAGGTGATGCGTCACTGGTGATGCGTCACAGGTGATGCGTCACTGGTGATGCGTCACAGGTGATGCGTCACAGGTGATGCGTCACTGGTGATGCGTCACAGGTGATGCGTCACTGGTGATGCGTCACTGGTGATGCATCACTGGTGATGCGTCACTGGTGATGCATCACTGGTGATGCGTCACTGGTGATGCGTCACTGGTGATGCGTCACTGGTGATGCGTCACTGGTGATGCGTCACAGGTGATGCGTCACAGGTGATGCGTCACTGGTGATGCGTCACAGGTGATGCGTCACAGGTGATGCGTCACTGGTGATGCGTCCCAGGTGATGCGTCACTGGTGATGCATCACTGGTGATGCGTCACAGGTGATGCGTCACTGGTGATGCGTCACAGGTGATGCGTCACTGGTGATGCATCACTGGTGATGCGTCACAGGTGATGCGTCACTGGTGATGCGTCACAGGTGATGCGTCACTGGTGATGCATCACTGGTGATGCGTCACAGGTGATGCATCACTGGTGATGCGTCACTGGTGATGCGTCACAGGTGATGCGTCACAGGTGATGCGTCACTGGTGATGCGTCACAGGTGATGCGTCACAGGTGATGCGTCACTGGTGATGCGTCACTGGTGATGCGTCACTGGTGATGCATCACTGGTGATGCGTCACTGGTGATGCGTCACTGGTGATGCATCACTGGTGACGCATCACTGGTGATGCATCACTGGTGATGCGTCACTGGTGATGCGTCACCGGTGATGCGTCACAGGTGATGCGTCACAGGTGATGCGTCACTGGTGATGCGTCACTGGTGATGCGTCACTGGTGATGCATCACTGGTGATGCGTCACTGGTGATGCGTCACTGGTGATGCGTCACTGGTGATGCGTCACTGGTGATGCGTCACAGGTGATGCGTCACTGGTGATGCGTCACAGGTGATGCGTCACTGGTGATGCATCAGTGGTGATGCATCACTGGTGATGCGTCACTGGTGATGCATCACTGGTGATGCGTCACTGGTGATGCGTCACTGGTGATGCATCACTGGTGATGCGTCACAGGTGATGCGTCACTGGTGATGCGTCACAGGTGATGCGTCACAGGTGATGCGTCACTGGTGATGCGTCACAGGTGATGCGTCACAGGTGATGCGTCACTGGTGATGCGTCACAGGTGATGCGTCACTGGTGATGCATCACTGGTGATGCGTCACAGGTGATGCATCACAGGTGATGCGTCACTGGTGATGCATCACTGGTGATGCATCACTGGTGATGCGTCACTGGTGATGCGTCACAGGTGATGCGTCACAGGTGATGCGTCACAGGTGATGCGTCACTGGTGATGCGTCACAGGTGATGCGTCACAGGTGATGCGTCACTGGTGATGCGTCACTGGTGATGCGTCACTGGTGATGCATCACTGGTGATGCGTCACTGGTGATGCATCACTGGTGATGCGTCACTGGTGATGCATCACTGGTGATGCGTCACTGGTGATGCGTCACAGGTGATGCGTCACTGGTGATGCGTCACTGGTGATGCGTCACTGGTGATGCGTCACAGGTGATGCGTCACTGGTGATGCGTCACTGGTGATGCGTCACTGGTGATGCGTCACTGGTGATGCATCACTGGTGATGCGTCACAGGTGATGCGTCACTGGTGATGTGTCACAGGTGATGCGTCACAGGTGATGCGTCACTGGTGATGCGTCACAGGTGATGCGTCACTGGTGATGCGTCACAGGTGATGCGTCACTGGTGATGCATCACTGGTGATGCGTCACAGGTGATGCGTCACTGGTGATGCGTCACAGGTGATGCGTCACTGGTGATGCATCACTGGTGATGCGTCACAGGTGATGCATCACAGGTGATGCATCACTGGTGATGCGTCACAGGTGATGTGTCACTGGTGATGCGTCACAGGTGATGCGTCACAGGTGTTGCGTCACTGGTGATGCGTCACTGGTGATGCGTCACAGGTGATGCGTCAAAGGTGATGCGTCACAGGTGATGCGTCACTGGTGATGCGTCACAGGTGATGCGTCACAGGTGATGCGTCACTGGTGATGCGTCACAGGTGATGCGTCACTGGTGATGCATCACTGGTGATGCGTCACAGGTGATGCGTCACTGGTGATGCGTCACAGGTGATGCGTCACTGGTGATGCATCACTGGTGATGCGTCACAGGTGATGCATCACAGGTGATGCGTCACTGGTGATGCATCACTGGTGATGCATCACTGGTGATGCGTCACTGGTGATGCGTCACAGGTGATGCGTCACAGGTGATGCGTCACTGGTGATGCGTCACAGGTGATGCGTCACAGGTGATGCGTCACTGGTGATGCGTCACTGGTGATGCGTCACTGGTGATGCATCACTGGTGATGCGTCACTGGTGATGCGTCACTGGTGATGCATCACTGGTGACGCATCACTGGTGATGCATCACTGGTGATGCGTCACTGGTGATGCGTCACCGGTGATGCGTCACAGGTGATGCGTCACAGGTGATGCGTCACTGGTGATGCGTCACAGGTGATGCGTCACTGGTGATGCGTCACTGGTGATGCATCACTGGTGATGCGTCACTGGTGATGCATCACTGGTGATGCGTCACTGGTGATGCGTCACTGGTGATGCGTCACTGGTGATGCGTCACTGGTGATGCGTCACTGGTGATGCGTCACAGGTCATCACCTGATGCGTCACAGGTGATGCATCACAGGTGATGCATCACTGGTGATGCGTCACTGGTGATGCATCACTGGTGATGCGTCACAGGTGATGTGTCACTGGTGATGCGTCACAGGTGATGCGTCACAGGTGTTGCGTCACTGGTGATGCGTCACTGGTGATGCGTCACTGGTGATGCATCACTGGTGATGCGTCACAGGTGATGCGTCACTGGTGATGCGTCACAGGTGATGCGTCACTGGTGATGCATCACTGGTGATGCGTCACAGGTGATGCATCACAGGTGATGCGTCACTGGTGATGCATCACTGGTGATGCATCACTGGTGATGCGTCACTGGTGATGCGTCACAGGTGATGCGTCACAGGTGATGCGTCACTGGTGATGCGTCACAGGTGATGCGTCACAGGTGATGCGTCACTGGTGATGCGTCACTGGTGATGCGTCACTGGTGATGCATCACTGGTGATGCGTCACTGGTGATGCGTCCCTGGTGATGCATCACTGGTGACGCATCACTGGTGATGCATCACTGGTGATGCGTCACTGGTGATGCGTCACCGGTGATGCGTCACAGGTGATGCGTCACAGGTGATGCGTCACTGGTGATGCGTCACAGGTGATGCGTCACTGGTGATGCGTCACTGGTGATGCATCACTGGTGATGCGTCACTGGTGATGCGTCACTGGTGATGCGTCACAGGTGATGCGTCACAGGTGATGCATCACCAGTGACGCATCACCAGTGATGCATCACCAGTGACGCATCACCAGTGATGCATCACCAGTGACGCATCACCAGTGATGCATCACCAGTGACGCATCACCAGTGATGCATCACCAGTGACGCATCACCAGTGATGCATCACCTGTGACGCATCACCAGTGACGCATCACCTGTGACGCATCACCAGTGATGCATCACCAGTGACGCATCACCTGTGACGCATCACCAGTGACGCATCACCTGTGACGCATCACCAGTGACGCATCACCTGTGACGCATCACCTGTGACACATCACCAGTGACGCATCACCTGTGACGCATCACCAGTGATGCATCACCAGTGACGCATCACCAGTGACGCATCACCAGTGACGCATCACCAGTGACGTCACAGGTGATGCGTCACAGGTGATGCGTCACTGGTGATGCGTCACAGGTGATGCGTCACTGGTGATGCATCACTGGTGATGCGTCACAGGTGATGCGTCACTGGTGATGCGTCACAGGTGATGCGTCACTGGTGATGCATCACTGGTGATGCGTCACAGGTGATGCATCACAGGTGATGCGTCACTGGTGATGCATCACAGGTGATGCGTCACTGGTGATGCATCACTGGTGATGCATCACTGGTGATGCGTCACTGGTGATGCGTCACAGGTGATGCGTCACAGGTGATGCGTCACAGGTGATGCGTCACTGGTGATGCGTCACAGGTGATGCGTCACAGGTGATGCGTCACTGGTGATGCGTCACTGGTGATGCGTCACTGGTGATGCATCACTGGTGATGCGTCACTGGTGATGCATCACTGGTGATGCGTCACTGGTGATGCGTCACAGGTGATGCGTCACTGGTAATGCGTCACTGGTGATGCGTCACTGGTGATGCGTCACAGGTGATGCGTCACTGGTGATGCGTCACTGGTGATGCGTCACTGGTGATGCATCACTGGTGATGCGTCACAGGTGATGCGTCACTGGTGATGCATCACTGGTGATGCGTCACTGGTGATGCATCACTGGTGATGCGTCACTGGTGATGCATCACTGGTGATGCGTCACTGGTGATGCATCACTGGTGATGCATCACTGGTGATGCGTCACAGGTGATGCGTCACTGGTGATGCGTCACAGGTGATGCGTCACTGGTGATGCATCACTGGTGATGCGTCACAGGTGATGCATCACAGGTGATGCATCACTGGTGATGCGTCACTGGTGATGCATCACTGGTGATGCGTCACAGGTGATGTGTCACTGGTGATGCGTCACAGGTGATGCGTCACAGGTGTTGCGTCACTGGTGATGCGTCACTGGTGATGCGTCACAGGTGATGCGTCAAAGGTGATGCGTCACAGGTGATGCGTCACTGGTGATGCGTCACTGGTGATGCATCACTGGTGATGCATCACTGGTGATGCGTCACTGGTGATGCATCACAGGTGACGCATCACTGGTGATGCGTCACAGGTGATGCGTCATTGGTGATGCGTCACAGGTGATGCGTCACAGGTGATGCGTCACTGGTGATGCGTCACAGGTGATGCGTCACAGGTGATGCGTCACTGGTGATGCGTCACAGGTGATGCGTCACAGGTGATGCGTCACAGGTGATGCATCACTGGTGATGCGTCACCGGAAAGAGTGGAAGGGATCCAGAGGGAGTGGAAGAGAGAGTGAGAGAGATCCGGAGATTGAGAGGGATCCAGAAAGAGTGGAAGCGTGAGCCAGAGAGAGCCAGGGAGGATGAGAGATCCTGAAAGAGTGGAAGGGATCCAGGGAGAGTGAGAGAGATCCGGAAAGAGTGAGAGGGATCCAGAAAGTGTGGAAGCGAGAGCCTGAGAGAGCCAGGGAGGGTGAGAGAGATCCGGAAAGAGTGGAAGGGATCTATAGAGAGTGGAAGAGAGATTGAGAGAGATCCGGAAAGAGTGAGAGGGATACAGAAAGATTGGAAGAGAGAGCCAGGGAGGGTGAGAGAGATCCGGAAAGAGTGGAAGGGATCCAGAGAGAGTGAGAGAGATCCGGAAAGAGTGAGAGGGATCCAGAAAGTGTGGAAGCGAGAGCCTGAGAGAGCCAGGGAGGGTGAGAGAGATCCGGAAAGAGTGGAAGGGATCTATAGAGAGTGGAAGAGAGATTGAGAGAGATCCGGAAAGAGTGAGAGGGTACCAGAAAGAGTGGAAGCGAGAGCCAGAGATAGCCAGGGAGGGTGAGAGAGATCCGGAAAGAGTGGAAGGGAGAGTGAGAGATCCGGAAAGAGTGAGAGGGATCCAGAAAGAGTGGAAGCGAGAGCCAGGGAGGAAGAGAGATCCTGAAAGAGTGGAAGGGATCCAGGGAGAGTGGAAGAGAGAGTGAGAGAGATCCGAAAAGAGTGAGAGGGACCCAGAAAGAGTGGAAGCGAGAGCCTGAGAGAGCCAGGGAGGGTGAGGGAGATCCGGAAAGAGTGGAAGGGATCTATAGAGAGTGGAAGAGTGATTGAGAGAGATCCGGAAAGAGTGAGAGGGTACCAGAAAGAGTGGAAGCGAGAACCAGAGATAGCCAGGGAGGGTGAGAGAGATCCGGAAAGAGTGGAAGGGAGAGTGAGAGATCCGGAAAGAGTGAGAGGGATCCAGAAAGAGTGGAAGCGAGAGCCAGGGAGGAAGAGAGATCCTGAAAGATTGGAAGGGATCCAGGGAGAGTGGAAGAGAGAGTGAGAGAGATCCGAAAAGAGTGAGAGGGACCCAGAAAGAGTGGAAGCAGAGCAAGAGAAAGCCAGGGAGGGTGAGAGATCTGGAAAGAGTGGAAGGGATCCAGGGAGAGTGGAAGAGAGAGTGAGAGAGATCCGGAAAGAGTGAGAGGGATCCAGAAAGAGTGGAAGCGAGAGCCAGAGAGAGCCAGGGAGGGTGAGAGAGATCCGGAAAGAGGGGTAGGGATCCAGAGAGAGTGGAAGAGAGAGTGAGAGATCCGGAAAGAGTGAGAGGGATCCAGAAAGAGTGGAAGCGAGAGCCAGAGAGAGCCAGGGAGGGTGAGAGAGATCCGGAAAGAGTGGAAGGGATCCAGAGAGAGTGGAAGAGGGAGTGAGAGAGATCCGGAAAGAGTGAGACGGATCCAGAAAGAGTGGAAGCGAGAGCCAGAGGAAGCCAGGGAGGGTGAGAGAGATCCGGAAAGAGTGGAAGGGATCCAGAGGGGGTGGAAGAGAGAGTGAGAGATCCGGATAGTGAGAGGGACCCAGAAAGAGTGGAAGCGAAAGCCAGGGAGGGTGAGAGAGATCTGGAAAGAGTGGAAGGGATCCAGAGTGACAGAGAGAGTGAGAGATCCGGAAAGAGTGAGAGGGATCCAGAAAGAGTGGAAGCGAGAGCCAGGCAGGGTGAGAGAGATCCGGAAAGAGTGGGAGGGATCCAGGGAGAGTGGAAGAGAGAGTGAGAGAGATCCGGAAAGAGTGAGAGGGATCCAGAAAGAGTGGAAGCGAGAGCCAGGGAGGGTGAGAGAGATCCGGAAAGAGTGGAAGGGATCAAGAGAGAGTGGAAGAAAGAGTCAGAGAGATCCGGAAAGGGAGGGATCCAGCAAGAGTGGAAGCGAGAGCCAGGGAGGGTGAGAGAGATCCGGAAAGAGTGGAGGGGATCCAGAGAGAGTGAGAAATCCGGAAAGAGTGAGGATCCAGAAAGAGTGGAAGCGAGAGCCAGAGAGAGCCAGGGAGGGTGAGAGATCCGGAAAGAGTGGAAGGGATCCAGAGAGAGTGAGAGAGATCCGAAAAGAGTGAGAAAGTGATGCATCACCTGTGACGCATCACCTGTGACGCATCACCTGTGACGCATCACCAGTGATGCATCACCTGTGACGCATCACCAGTGATGCATCACCAGTGACGCATCCCCTGTGATGCATCACCACTGACGCATCACCTGTGACGCATCACCTGTGACGCATCACCAGTGATGCATCACCAGTGATGCATCACCAGTGACGCATCACCAGTGACGCATCACCAGTGACGCATCACCTGTGACGCATCACCTGTGACGCATCACCTGTGACGCTTCAACTGTGACGCATCACCAGTGATGCATCACCTATGACGCATCACCAGTGACGCATCACCAGTGACGCATCACCAGTGACGCATCACCTGTGACGCATCACCTGTGACGCATTACCTGTGACGCATCACCAGTGACGCATCACCTGTGACGCATCACCAGTGACGCATCACCTGTGACGCATCACTAGTGACGCATCACCTGTGACGCATCACCAGTGACGCATCACCGGTGACGCATCACCAGTGACGCATCACCTGTGACGCATCACCAGTGACGCATCACCTGTGACGCATCACCAGTGACGCATCACCTGTGACGCATCACCAGTGATGCATCACCAGTGACGCATCACCAGTGACGCATCACCAGTGATGCATCACCAGTGACGCATCACCAGTGACGCATCACCAGTGACGCATCACCAGTGATGCATCACCAGTGATGCATCACCAGTGATGCATCACCAGTGATGCATCACCAGTGACGCATCACCAGTGACGCATCACCTGTGACGCATCACCAGTGACGCATCACCTGTGACGCATCACCTGTGACGCATCACCTGTGACGCATCACATGTGACGCATCACCTAAGACGCATCACATGTGACGCATCACCTGTGACGCATCACCAGTGACGCATCACCTGTGATGCATCACCAGTGACGCATCACCAATGATGTATCACCAGTGATGCATCACCGGTGACGCACACCACTGATGCGTCACTGGTGATGCATCACAGTGAATCGTCACTGGGGATGCGTCACAGGTGATGCGTCACAGGTGATGCGTCAATGGTGATGCATCACTGGTGATGCGTCACTGGTGATGCGTCACCGGTGATGCGTCACAGGTGATGCGTCACTGGTGATGCGTCACAGGTGATGCGTCACTGGTGATGCGTCACTGGTGATGCATCACTGGTGATGCGTCACTGGTGATGCATCACTGGTGATGCGTCACTGGTGATGCGTCACTGGTGATGCGTCACAGGTGATGTGTCACTGGTGATGCGTCACTGGTGATGCGTCACTGGTGATGCATCACTGGTGATGCGTCACTGGTGATGCATCACTGGTGATGCGTCACTTGTGATGCATCACTGGTGATGCGTCACTGGTGATGCGTCACAGGTGATGCGTCACTGGTGATGCGTCACTGGTGATGCGTCACTGGTGATGCGTCACAGGTGATGTGTCACTGGTGATGCGTCACAGGTGATGCGTCACTGGTGATGCGTCACAGGTGATGCGTCACTGGTGATGCGTCACTGGTGATGCGTCACAGGTGATGCGTCACTGGTGATGCATCACTGGTGATGCGTCACAGGTGATGCATCACAGGTGATGCATCACTGGTGATGCGTCACTGGTGATGCATCACTGGTGATGCGTCACAGGTGATGTGTCACTGGTGATGCGTCACAGGTGATGCGTCACAGGTGTTGCGTCACTGGTGATGCGTCACTGGTGATGCGTCACAGGTGATCCGTCAAAGGTGATGCGTCACAGGTGATGCGTCACTGGTGATGCGTCACTGGTGATGCATCACTGGTGATGCGTCACTGGTGATGCATCACAGGTGACGCATCACTGGTGATGCGTCACAGGTGATGCGTCACTGGTGATGCGTCACAGGTGATGCGTCACAGGTGATGCGTCACAGGTGATGCGTCACTGGTGATGCGTCACCGGTGATGCGTCACTGGTGATGCATCACTGGTGATGCGTCACAGGTGATGCGTCACTGGTGATGCGTCACAGGTGATGCGTCACAGGTGATGCGTCACTGGTGATGCGTCACAGGTGATGCGTCACAGGTTATGCATCACTGGTGATGCGTCACAGGTGATGCATCACTGGTGATGCGTCACCGGAAAGAGTGGAAGGGATCCAGAGGGAGTGGAAGAGAGAGTGAGAGAGATCCGGAGATTGAGAGGGATCCAGAAAGAGTGGAAGCGTGAGCCAGAGAGAGCCAGGGAGGATGAGAGAGATCCTGAAAGAGTGGAAGGGATCCAGGGAGTGTGGAAGAAAGAGAGAGATCCGGAAAGAGTGAGAGGGATACAGAAAGATTGGAAGAGAGAGCCAGGGAGGGTGAGAGAGATCCGGAAAGAGTGGAAGGGATCCAGAGAGAGTGAGAGAGATCCGGAAAGAGAGAGGGATCCAGAAAGAGTGGAAGCGAGAGCCTGAGAGAGCCAGGGAGGGTGAGAGAGATCCGGAAAGAGTGGAAGGGATCTATAGAGAGTGGAAGAGAGATTGAGAGAGATCCGGAAAGAGTGAGAGGGTACCAGAAAGAGTGGAAGCGAGAGCCAGAGATAGCCAGGGAGGGTGAGAGAGATCCGGAAAGAGTGGAAGGGAGAGTGAGAGATCCGGAAAGAGTGAGAGGGATCCAGAAAGAGTGGAAGCGAGAGCCAGGGAGGAAGAGAGATCCTGAAAGAGTGGAAGGGATCCAGGGAGAGTGGAAGAGAGAGTGAGAGAGATCCGAAAAGAGTGAGAGGGACCCAGAAAGAGTGGAAGCGAGAGCCTGAGAGAGCCAGGGAGGGTGAGGGAGATCCGGAAAGAGTGGAAGGGATCTATAGAGAGTGGAAGAGTGATTGAGAGAGATCCGGAAAGAGTGAGAGGGTACCAGAAAGAGTGGAAGCGAGAACCAGAGATAGCCAGGGAGGGTGAGAGAGATCCGGAAAGAGTGGAAGGGAGAGTGAGAGATCCGGAAAGAGTGAGAGGGATCCAGAAAGAGTGGAAGCGAGAGCCAGGGAGGAAGAGAGATCCTGAAAGAGTGGAAGGGATCCAGGGAGAGTGGAAGAGAGAGTGAGAGAGATCCGAAAAGAGTGAGAGGGACCCAGAAAGAGTGGAAGCAGAGCAAGAGAAAGCCAGGGAGGGTGAGAGATCTGGAAAGAGTGGAAGGGATCCAGGGAGAGTGGAAGAGAGAGTGAGAGAGATCCGGAAAGAGTGAGAGGGATCCAGAAAGAGTGGAAGCGAGAGCCAGAGAGAGCCAGGGAGGGTGAGAGAGATCCGGAAAGAGGGGTAGGGATCCAGAGAGAGTGGAAGAGAGAGTGAGAGATCCGGAAAGAGTGAGAGGGATCCAGAAAGAGTGGAAGCGAGAGCCAGAGAGAGCCAGGGAGGGTGAGAGAGATCCGGAAAGAGTGGAAGGGATCCAGAGAGAGTGGAAGAGCGAGTGAGAGAGATCCGGAAAGAGTGAGACGGATCCAGAAAGAGTGGAAGCGAGAGCCAGAGGAAGCCAGGGAGGGTGAGAGAGATCCGGAAAGAGTGGAAGGGATCCAGAGGGGGTGGAAGAGAGAGTGAGAGATCCGGATAGTGAGAGGGACCCAGAAAGAGTGGATGCGAAAGCCAGGGAGGGTGAGAGAGATCTGGAAAGAGTGGAAGGGATCCAGAGTGACAGAGAGAGTGAGAGATCCGGAAAGAGTGAGAGGGATCCAGAAAGAGTGGAAGCGAGAGCCAGGCAGGGTGAGAGAGATCCGGAAAGAGTGGAAGGGATCCAGGGAGAGTGGAAGAGAGAGTGAGAGAGATCCGGAAAGAGTGAGAGGGATCCAGAAAGAGTGGAAGCGAGAGCCAGGGAGGGTGAGAGAGATCCGGAAAGAGTGGAAGGGATCAAGAGAGAGTGGAAGAAAGAGTCAGAGAGATCCGGAAAGGGAGGGATCCAGCAAGAGTGGAAGCGAGAGCCAGGGAGGGTGAGAGAGATCCGGAAAGAGTGGAGGGGATCCAGAGAGAGTGAGAAATCCGGAAAGAGTGAGGATCCAGAAAGAGTGGAAGCGAGAGCCAGAGAGAGCCAGGGAGGGTGAGAGATCCGGAAAGAGTGGAAGGGATCCAGAGAGAGTGAGAGAGATCCGAAAAGAGTGAGAAAGAGTGGAAGCGAGAGCCAGAGAGCCAGGGAGGGTGAGAGAGATCCGAAAAGGGTGGAAGGGATCCAGAGAGAGTGGAAGAGAGAGAGAGAGATCCGGAAAGAGTGAGAGGGATCCAGAAAGAGTGGAAGCGAGAGCCGGAGAGCCAGGGGGTGAGAGAGATCCGGAAAGAGTGGAAGGGATCCAGAGAGAGTGGAAGAGAGAGTGAGAGAGATCCGGAAAGAGTGAGAGGGATCCAGAAAGAGTGGAAGCGAGAGCCAGAGAGAGCCAGGGAGGGTGAGAGAGATCCGGAAAGAGTGGAAGGGATCCAGAGAGAGTGGAAGAGAGAGAGAGATCCGGAAAGAGTGAGAGGGATCCAGAAAGAGTGGAAGCGAGAGCCGGAGAGAGCCAGGGGGTGAGAGAGATCCGGAAAGAGTGGAAGGGATCCAGAGAGAGTGAGAGAGATCCGGAAAGAGATCCGGAAAGAGTGAGAGGGATCCAGAAAGAGTGGAAGCGAGAGCCAGAGAGAGCCAGGGAGGGTGAGAGAGATCCCGAAAGAGTGGAAGGGATCCAGAGAGAGTGGAAGAGAGATTGAGAGAGATCCGGAAAGAGTGAGAGGGATCCAGAAAGAGTGGAAGCGAGAGCCAGAGAGATCCAGGGAGGGTGAGAGAGATCCGGAAAGAGTGGAAGGGATCTAGAGACGTGGAAGAGACCAGTGATGCATCACCAATGATGCATAAGCTGTGACGCATCACCACTGATGCATCACCAGTGACGCATCAGGGCATATGTGTATGTCCTGGTTCCAAAAACTTGTGATCTATAATTTCAATATGGGGATTATTATTGGCAAAAGTAATGAACATTAAAGAAACATTTTTTTTTATTATACATTTATTTAAATTACAATCCTAAGATAATAAGCAATTTTGAAGAAGTATGTAAATTGACATTAATAGATGTACTCTAATAAGTACAAATATAAGTTCAGAATCATCTTTTGTTTGACAGTAAATAACTAACAATATAATAACAGAAATATAAATAACTTAATAGCTAATTTATAATATTACAATTATTTACGTACAGATTTACATTATTATATAATATATGTTTAGCGTTAATTGAAATATTGTAAAGTAATATTTTGAAAATAATATTATAATGTTAACATAATTATACGGAAAATAAATTCATGTATACATATACACATATACACATATGCATACTCGCAATACACAGAAAACGATAAGATAAAGTACAAAATATGCAAAATACAAATATAAATAATTCAAATGTTAGGCGTTATCTTCGAAATGGTAGATCTAAGACATGGTTTGTTGTTTTTGTTTTAATGCAATTGCATTTAACATGCACAAAGTTTTATTTGTTGGTTTTTAAGTACAGTAGCTATACTGATATGATTATTGTTTTTAATAATACTTAATTTTGTTTTGAACACTCCGTCAACATAAGAGATCGCACGTCTTGTCGCCCTCGCGCCTTGATAACGATTGAAGAAACATGGGAGTACAAGAGTCGCTATAAAAGCATATTTTAGTTACAGTTTTGTCATTCATATTTAATTGTCTATAAACACAAGAAGCGATTTCATTACCACCTCTACGAGCAACAGCTTCATGCCACATGAAACACTAAGCGGAGTCGTCTTCTAAGCCATGAACTGTAAGATTGTACGTCCACAATTGATGCTTATAAAAGCAAATTGAGCTTCTAAGAGGGGGTGTAGGTAAACACTGCTGCAAGTCAAATGCCTTTGTATTTTTATTATCTTTTGCGGCCTTTTTATCAGCTCGTTTGTAATTGTTTGCATTGTCTGCTTTCTCAACGTGTTGTTTTTTCAACTCCTTCAACTTTCTTCTTCCGTTCCAGCGGCATACTCAATTTTATTTTAAACGTGTCACAAGTGGAACAAGTGTCTAGCTGTGGAGATTTGAATTTTAAATTCATGCTTCTAAATACTTGCGAGTATTTTGAAAGACTTATAGGATTCTCAGTTTCATCAATGTACAACTTGTACATTTTTGAAAGCGTTAAATCAGAGTGCAGATATTTCTGGCTGGTGTCACGTCTTGTGTAATGACTCTCGTAAGCCGGGAACTTATTGATATGATTTTTACATTCCTCCAATTTTTCTGAATTTATTTTATTCGGTGGTGCTGATTTCCCACAAGAGCGTTTGAGCGACACAGTTGGACAAGCAAGTTTCTTGCGTATTACACTTTTCACAAAACTCTCAGTCTCACCAAAGCACTAAGTAAAGTGTCTACGGCATTCTCTGATTGCTTTTCCGTCCAAACCTAAAGAATATTCTACACTGTTCTCCCGCTGTCTTTTTCTGGCAGTAGAGTTTACGAAATTATCTCATTTTTTGTATTTAATATTTATCAATGATCCCATCACGCAGAGAAAAAACATGGTTGAAATATGATCACTGCTACTTTATTGTGCTTGCTGCAATCGGGTATGGTTGTCACAACCAAGTTATTGGTTTTCTAAGCATCAACATGGTCGCTACCATCATTATTTAGTAAATATTTTACAATTTTATGATTGACACCCTATATTTTATATTATGATTGGCTGTAACCATACTGTGGTAACAAAAATTCTGACTATGAAAAAAATATGATAATTATGCAACGATAAAATGCTGGCAACAATCAATAAATAATTTTACAATCAAAGAAAGAAGTTAGTTTTCTTAGATTATGGATTATATAATGATAATCCAGGAATCATAATATAGTTATGAGGGCCCATAATATGATAACATTTTGAGCATACTATGATTACGTGCGATCATATAATTTTATAAAAAAAGATCTTTAGCTTAAAAAAATTGAATATTAATATTAAAATAAGATCGAATAAAGTTATATAATTTTCATTATAACATGTTTATTTAGGACCATACAATGGTAATTTTTGAATCATAATATAACTGTAGGGACCATATTATGATAAAAATATAGTTATTTTATAATATAGTACGATTATGGTTGGCACAACCATAAACCCAAAAATATATGATGCTCTTCGAATATGATTGACCCAACTATATTTTTTCTTTGCGTGCATATAAAGAACTCGAATATCGTATGTGCCCAGACACGAATAGATGATTTAAATTCAATTACAAATAATATCTTATTACCCTAACCGAGCACTAGCAACGAAGGCTTTTGGCTCGTTGTAGCGAAAACAGACCAGAGCCTCTGGTGGGAATCGAACCCACGACCCCCGCACTGATAAGCTAGTACGCTACCAACTAGCCTACCGGGGCGCTAGTGATTAAATAACATCATGCATGCCTCGAAATTTACTTTTTTTGGCAGTTGAATCGGAGGGCTCGCAAACTCTTTCTTTTATAACTTTTCCAGATAATGTTTTGTATGAGTCATCACTATTACGACATTTCTGACGAATGACCTTTTTATTTTTACCCGATTCCGCCTGTGAATCAATTTCCATTCGTTCATCCAGTAGCTCCAGTTCTAAGTCTGCTTCAAAGGAATTGCCTTTAGGGTCACTTGAAGAAAGCTGAAAGTCTTCAATTATGGCGTTATCATTATTACTCGATGTACCACAAAAGTCTGGATCTTTGACGGAATCATCACAATCTTCAGAAAATTATGAGTCATTGTTAGTTGAATCAATACTTTCGGATCTAAGCAACTTATCTTTGTTTCGATAATTTGAATCTGAAAAAGATTTGTTAGTCAGGCTTAGCAAAGAGCATCAGAAGTGCGGGGCACTATTGAAATGCATACTCAAAATATCAAAATATAAAAATAAATTGATTCAATATATTTTGAGATCAAACATTTCCGTATTCGATATTTGGCTGTTATTCCCAATTTGAAAAATATCAATTTATCAAAAGGAATAATGACTAACCTCGAATCAGGTAGAAGTTTCACGTCTGAACACACTCACGGCACGGTTTGGAATAAAATCCTAATTCTAATTAAGAAACTTCTTAAAAAAAATTTTGAAGCAAATTAAAATAGGCTGTTATTCCCAAATCATAACAACAGAATATCGACTTTAGCTGTTTAGATTTCAATTGGGCAATTCACAGCTGGTATTGTATTTTGTATGTTGTATTAAAATACAATATACAAATACTTTGTTGTGAACAGTCAGTTGTATTTTCATGTTGTAAACCGGCAAATAGTAAAGAAGAAGAAGAATAAAAATATATATAAATTTATGGAAACAAGAAGAAACAAATAAAAATAAAACGAACAATAATGGTAAAAGTGAAAAAGACAAACTAATAATTGCTTAATGTAAAAAACATAACATCGCTTCCAGATTCCAAGCTATCTTCAATTATAGCACACTCTATAATTCGGCTTCCAAACAAATCGTCAAGCTCATGGAAGTAGATGCACATTTTTAATAAGTACTTAAAACAAAAAAAAAAAGTTTATTGAATGATAAAACTACGAGTATATATGTAAAAAAACTTGCTTTTAACAGTTCCGCCATCCATACTGCCGGCTCCTGTTGACCCCTCCTATGATTTAGCTTTGTTGTAGCTTACTCCCATATTTCTGGTTTTTCCTCTTAACCTGCGTCCAATCAATTGGTACATTTTTTTCGCTACAGAAGCGGTTGTAATAGCTTTGAGCTGTTGGCTTCTGAAATAAAACTCAATATTAGAATACATATTCATTGACAGAAACAGGCACTAATACATACCTCGAATTCCCGGTTTGCCATTAAAAAAGTCAATTTAAGACTTTTCTTCTGCCACTGACCACTTTCTTTGTGGTTGAGACTAAAAAGATAAAATACATATGAGATGTATATAAACGTATTCCAACATACCAAATGATTTGAGAAAAATATTATTATAAGCTTACAAACACAAGCCTTAAGCTTGAAAAAGACTTGAGAATATATTGAATAAGGCTATCGTAACAATTGTAGAAAAATCAAAACGGAACCCTCGTGAAAATATTATGTGTGTAGGATTACTATAAGCTTATTCTTGCAATTGTAGAATAAGCTTACAAAAATTATATATTATTAATAGTTGAAAAAGAGAAATCATAATTATATTCTTTAATTTCATTTATTTTTTATTTAAATTTTAAAAATAAATAATAATAATTAATTTCAAATATAAAAAATAATAATTCATTTTAAATATAAATAATAATAATTAATTTTAACCATAAATAAATATAATTAAATTTAATATGCAATTGCGCGTTCACTATATAAATTTACAACAAAATATACACGCAAAACACATTTGACAAATTTAAAGAAAAAGTAATGCCACTTGTTGTATGCATTATAAGCGTAGAACAAAGACAACAAGACTAGAATGTATTGAAAAATATTGCTATTTCAATCGTCATATTGCGTTGTTTATAAGCATACTTTAGAAAAAGTTATGTATAATAATGTTTTCTCAAGCATTGTTAAATACTGCTTGTGAATTCACATTTCATAAACATTATAATAAACGAAATTAAGAAAAGCTTAAAACACACTATTTATATAAGCTTATTCTCAAGTTGTATTGCAGTTTGATTGATATATGGTATATTGCGATATTTTTAAAAAAATAAACTTACCGATGTATTTGTATTATTTACCATTTTCTAATTATTTTTTTTTTTTATCAAAAAATGAATTTTCTGTTTTTTTTTTTTTGTTCTTTTTATTACAAACCAGCATTCACTTGAGACTGATATGTTATGATACACAATACAACACTTAATAAACACAGCAAATTAAATTGTAAAGTTGTATCAGATTTTTAAGTGTAAATTACCAACAACAATTTTACACTATTGTAAAGTAATACACGATACGACAAATACAACGATACAATACCCGTTGTGAATTGCCCAAATATTCATTTTTTAAGCTACAATGATAAGATTTTGAGTGGTAGTGCATTCGAATGCCAGGAATACAATGCAAGTAATAACTCAACTTTGTCCTATCTCGACTTTAGCTGTTATTCCTTACGGGCTCAGATATTTCCTTGAATGTTGATATTTATCCCCTTGGAAGCCCCTTAAAGTATGCTTTAAATTTATAATAAAAAAAAAGATACTTTATCGTTTACCTTTTTTTTTTCCTTTAAAGGGGGGTAGTTTTACTTACGTGTTTACCTTAACCTTGTCTTCATATTTAATGATATCTATTGCTACCCAGTCTAGCTAAATATATAACCTTCTATCATTGGCTGTTTTGTATTGCTCTTTTATTATGAAAAAATAATCATGTTATTCTTCAAGACCACCACCTTTCTTTTGTACAAGAGAACATGATCTTATATATATAAATTTTTTCATTGTAGGCTATGTCCGGTTAATAAAACTCGTATTTCAGTTTACCCCTCTTTTAACACCAAGTAAATGAATATTGAAAATGGTCACTTTTCCTTGTAGTTAAAACTTAAAAAAAAAAAATAACATTGAAATTGTTCTTTTTTCTGTTTTTTTTATACTCGTATTTCAGGTTTTTTTTTTCTCTTAGAAGACGAACTGCTTCTTTTTTAAGTTTTTTTTTTCGTTATTCTGCAGCATCTTTAATTTGTCTGTCTTATTTTGCGCCAAAATGTTTTCTGATAATCTTTGTTTATGGGTGACTATTTGCTGTTTTTAATTAATGTTTGTCAGTTAAATGTCAATTTAAAGTTTTGGACAAAAAGAAATGTCACTCATTAGTGTTTGTAAATATCCCATAAAAATATTGTAACGGTCAAATGTTAAAGAAAAAAATAATTATTTTGCTCTACTAAAAGGCCGTTAAAAAAAAACTATCCGACTGAATGCTAGAAGAAACATCGTTTTAATTTTGTAAAAGCTTAAAGGAGTTAAGATAGTATTACAAAACATTAATAGGGTTATTCTGTAACCACGTTGAAATATGTAACTCTGATATATTTAGTACAGGTTGAGTTACTAATATCAAAATTATATTTAGGTTTATATATTTTTGTATATACCTTTAGGAAAATTTAACAATATGAGCTCTCCCCCTTTTCCTAAATATGGTAGAGTTGTATATTTCGAAGTGACAACTTTTTATATAGTTACACTCAGCAAACAAAGTTAGTAGAAAAATTTGTAAACGGTTTTCAATCGCACTCTACTATTTTTGTACTGATTTTTAGTAAAAAATTATTATTTAGCAAATCTTTTTGCTATTTACATTTTACAGTTTTCCGGATTTTTTACAGAATAATTACAAATTTTTGTTGCTAATTTCAGAAATCATTTTACAAATTTTTGAAAACTGATTTGCTAAAATTAGCAAAAAAATATTACTAATTTTAAAAAAGTGGATATTGAAGGAAATGTTATTTCTAATTAAAACTTACACCTACAAACTTAAATTTTCTTAAAATGTTACATATATTAAAAAAAAGAGATCGGAAGTGAAGATACCGACTGATGTCTAAAAAAAGGACATCCCCTTAAAATAGCACTAAAAAGGTTTTTTAGTTCTAAAAATCCGCCCTAAAAAGAATTAAAATTTAACCTTAAAAGTAAAAAAAAAAATTGACCAAAATATTTTTTAAAACAGAAATTACCAAATTAAAACAAAATGATTAATTCGTTTTTTAAAAAATATATTCAAAATTTTTGGTGCTCGATAAGAAAAATAAATTTAAAGCTTTTTACTAATATTAATAAAATTTAGTAAATTTTTTGCTGATTTTAGCAAACAGATTTTAACTTCCACTTTACAAAAAGTGTACTAAAATTTAGTAGCGGCTACTAATTTTTCTACTAATTTCATTGTACTACACGTCAGCAGACATGTGTTGCTAAGATTAGCAAAAAATACCGCTGGGCTCAAATTAGCAGAATTTCCCGTAATAACAGCAAAATTTTCAGTTGCCATTACAGACTTTTTTTGGTGAGTGTACGGAATAAGCCCGTAAAGCTTTTTTGCTATTTGCGTTTTGAACATAAATTTTACACATTTCGATCATGCCGGTTTTGAATGTAATGTATTTAGGGAAAAAATATTTTAAATTTTTTTTATCCCATTTTACAGTGATATTGTTTTAAAGCAACACATACACACAGATTCGTAGTTGCCAACCAAATTTTTGTAGTTTCAGGTATAATCACTTTTATTTATTTTTAATACTTTTGTACATACCGAAACTTTTTTACAATATCCGTGCTAGTCGGAAATTTCAACAAGCTGGGCACCCTATGGTAATTACGCTGTATTCAATGGTGATAGCCGTTTTTAGCGCTCGTATCCGCGGTATTCGCGATTTTAAGTTTCAATACTAAAGCATCATACAAAATCTTTTGGGATAATTTTTGAATTAAAATCAATCCAACTCTGTGTATTGAGAAACCAATAAATCTTTTTACCAAATTTCGTCAAAAATCTCGCTGGATCGATGATATTTTTATGCCTTTTTTCCAACTTCACTCGGAGAAAAAAGTTTGAAGAAAAATTTATAAAAAGTTTTTAGCCAAACTTTACAAAAATTAATATTATTTTTATTACTTAGTATTTTTTGTTTACATTTTATAAATTACTGGATTTTTACAAAATATTTACTAAAGCTTTTTGCTGATTCCAGAAAACGTTTTGAAAAATTTTGGTAAAATTATTTTATAGAACTCTTTTTTTAATATTAATTCAAACCTTAATTGGTAACCGAAATGATGCGATTATCGATAAGTGCTTTGCTATTTTAGATTATTGCGATAACGGTATTTTAAGGGTAGCATTATTTAAAGTTATTTCGGTATCAGTATTTTTATGTTAACTGTACTTCAGTTATTTTGGTAATGGTACTTTAAAGATAGCGGTATTTTTGTTATTTTGATAACGGTATTTTAAGGTAACGGCATTTTAGTCAGTTTTTCGTTTTTTTCGTGCAAAAAATATCAAACTAAAATGTTGGCTGTAGGTAAAGAAAAATGGCCCAAAAATATAAAAAAAAACGCAAGAAAAACTTTCAATGGGCTTTCAGAGGAAAAATATGTTTTAAGAGCATCGTCTGAAAAGTCCGTAGGATAACCAATAAAACATTTTTTTTTGTGGCAAAATTCGTCTTTATTCATCAACATAGTCTCCTTCAAGAGCGATATAATCAATCCGACGCCTTTCTAACATTTCGATACACTTTTATAGAAAGACTTATCTTTGGCCCCAAAATAGGTCTCTGTTTCACCTCTTCATTCGAACCAAACCTCTTTCCAGCGAGCATTTTTTTGAGCTCTAAATACTGGCAAAAATCGTTGGCAGCCAAATATGGCATATACGGTGGGTAGGGAAGCAATTGAAAGTCTAATTCGTGCAATTTGGCCATGGTAGCCAGCCACTTGTGACGCGGCGGCCGCATTGTCTTGGTGAAGAGCAAACGCGGCACCAATTTCGAAAACAGCTTTCTAATGGACAAATGTTCATGAAAAATAAAGCCGACACGTTCTTTCGATATCTTTAAGATATCAGCTATCTCTTGGAACTTCAATTTACAGTCTGCCAAAACTATTTTCTAGACTTCTCGATATCACCATCTTTTTTGGGCGACCAGGCGTTCGGCGTCAGCGGTGTTTGTACGACCACATTTAAAGTCAGGCTTGAACGGTGTTTTCCCATTAAAAATCAATGATAAATTAACACACGAAATTGCTTTGAATCCATTGTTTTCAAAATCGCAAAAGAAGCGTCAGAAACACAGCTGTATCTGGTTTACTTATATACGAATTGTCATTAAATTTTGACAGGTATCTTCTGGAGGTTGGTAGTTACAAAAAATTATATGGATTTTTGATTAGTGGCGCCATATATGTGCCAAAATCAAATTATCGTAATATGATTCTCAATAACCATAAAGTCATCCTCAATGATCATAATATGATCCGTTAGGATCATGTTTTAGTAATTATGATAATAATTATAATAATCACATCGTAACTTCTCCATGTACGTGCAACACGTTGGGAGATTTGTTACCATTTATCACAATCGGGCACGCAAGTTTTGTTGAAAAATATATTTCTTGCCAATTTTTAAAAATTAAAACAACCTCCCTTACAAATATACTAAGTGTTAATTCGCGGTTAAACAAATTATTTTTTTAGAAAAAGTGGATGAGAGGGGTATTTTTATTTTATATTTAGTCCTTCAATATGAATTTATACAAGGAAAAAATCATAGTAAAATCAATTATATCAAATTTAAATTAACATATTATATTTTAACAAAAAATTTTTTAAATTAAATATGAATCTTATTAAAGTAAATACGATTCTAGTTAATATTTTAAACTAAAGGCTGCTTTTACATTACGCTCGAAATCTAGATTAAACTAGATATAAGTTGAATTATCCATAGGATAATTTTGAATTTAAGGGGCATTTGGCAGACTCCTCCATCTTTGGTAACAAGTTCGTTCATTAGCTATCCCAGCAAAACTTTGGTAATGGGTGCGATATTCTCATGTGTTACCTTGTAATGATAGCCCGTTACCTTTTTCATTATTTGCAAGCATAAAGTAATAAGTTACTCATTATTGATAACGTAGTATATGATTTATAAATGTAAAGTAATAATTGAAATATTTTTGAAAATCTATTTTTAGATACATTACTTTGTGTTTTTTTGTAAGCAAAAGGGAAATGTATGTTTGTTTTGATAAAACTAGCGAAAAAACGAAGCGCAACAATTCATTTAAGTTTAAAGCAATCAAATACTATATGCGCCGATAGCTCAGTGGGTAGAGTTCTTGGCTGGCAACCAGATTTCCCTGGTTCGATTCCCATCATTATTTTTAATTACAAATATTTTAAATAAAATATTTGTAATAATTTTTTTTTTAATAAAAATTCCTCTTTTTTAAAAATCTTTTTTTAGACACATTACTTTTTCCATTTTCGTAACCATATAAGTAACCCTTTACATTATCACCTCTAAAGTAACGGGTATATACATTACTTTGAGGCTCATTGCCTGTAAAATACATCAATGAAGTAAGGTGAAAGTAATCCATCGGCCCCTATGGCTATACATTACTTTACCCATTATTTGGTAATGTGTGGTTTTGCTGGGTATGTTTTAGATAATTTCGATATTGTGTCTTAGTGCCGGCCCAGGGAATAAATATTCACTTTGAGGGGACCTTGAATTAATAACTAGAAATCATTGCTGTACGTAGACGAATGCCAAACGCTTCAGGAGTTGTCAGGATTATTGCGTGTGGAAGAGTCGCCAGTCGAAGACAAAAAAGGAAGGATTTTTTGCATTGCATTGTGAGTGGCGATGAAAACGGAATCCATAACGGCAACCCCATGCGCAAAGCCTAATATTCATGGCATGAAGCTTATGCTCTGTGTTGGTGGGATCAAAACCGAAAATAAACGATCACGGAGGAACGCTATCAGACTCAACTCTTGCGTTTAAGCCGCGCACTGAAGCAAAAACGGCCGGTATACGAAGACACGACAAATTGATTTTGCAGCAAGACCGGTAAAGACCTACTTGGAAACGCTGAAGTCCTACAACACCTGCCGTATTTTCCATCTTCTTCCGACTGCTACTTGTTCCCTTCGATGACACATGACCTGTCCCAGCAGAACTGCAAAAATGGTTCAATCATTGAAATGCCGCAAAAGACAAGTCGTGTCGTTCTTCCGACACTCACCAAAAAAAGTCTGTAATGGCAACTGAAAATTTTGCTGTTATTACGGGAAATTCTGCTAATTTGAGCCCAGCGGTATTTTTTGCTAATCTTAGCAACACATGTCTGCTGACGTGTAGTACAATGAAATTAGTAGAAAAATTAGTACCCGCTACTAAATTTTAGTAGACTTTTTGTAAAATGGAATTTAAAATCTGTTTGCTAAAATCAGCAAAAAAAAATTACTAAATATTATTAATATTAGTACAAAGTTTTAGATTTATTTTTTTTATCGAGCATCAAAAATTTTGATTATATTTTTTAAAAAACGAATTAATCATTTTGTTTTAATTTGGTAATTTCTGTTTTGAAAAATATTTTGGTCAATTTTTTTTTTACTTTTAAGGTTAAATTTTAATTCTTTTTAGGGCGGATTTTTAGAACTAAAAAACCTTTTTAGTGCTATTTTAAGGGGATGTCCTTTTTTTAGACATCAGTCGGTATCTTCACTTCCGATCCCTTTTTTAATATATGTAACATTTTAAGAAAATTTAAGTTTGTAGGTGTAAGTTTTAATTAGAAATAACGTTTCCTTTAAAAACCACTTTTTTAAAATGAGTAATATTTTTTTGCTAATTTTAGCAAATCAGTTTTCAAAAATTTGTAAAATGATTTCTGAAATTAGCAACAAAAATTTGTAAATATTCTGTAAAAAATCCAGAAATTTGTAAAATGTAAATAGCAAAAAGATTTGCTAAATAATAATTTTTTACTAAAAATCAGTACAAAAATAGTAGAGTGCGATTGAAAACAGTTTACAAATTTTTCTACTAATTTTTTTTTTTCGAGTGGAGCTGGTCTCTGAAAATTGCCAGAAAGATGGGGAAAAAGTTGTGGCTTGCGATGAATAATTTATTTGTAAACATTTTTGCAGAAAAAATCCGTAAATTTTGAAAATAGCTCAAGATCCTAATATTTAAAAAAAGTAGAAACTACATTCCAAGAAATTTAAAAATTTCGGACAAAGTTAAGAAGTCTATTTTTGAATTTTTATGCAAAAAAAAAAAAACTGAATATTGCAATTTCATCCCTCAACTGGCTTAAATATCTTTAAAATTCTTAATCTTCCTTGATTAAATATAATTATGAAAATGTATACGAAACTCTTAAAACGGCTTTAATTTCCCATCAAAACATGTTTTTTGCCACAGTTCATCTTAAAATTTTCATCACAAAACTAAACATCCCAGTAGTGCACATTTAAACACAAATAACCAAACATTTATGCAAATCTAAGCAGCAAAATAAAAAAACAAAAAAAAAAACATCAAATTCAATACAAAACTGGACATTAGTACCCAAAAACAAAAAGTAAAGAAAAAGCTACGGGTACTTTTAAATGCAGCATCAGTTAAATTATTATCATCAAGAAACTGACCAAAGAGATGATGACCATAAGGAAACAAGTTTTACAAAACAACATCCTTTACCCAACTAACATGAAGGGGTTGATTTTATCTTGCACCAAACATCTATCTCTGCTTGTCTTAGAAAATATGTCAAAGTTCATTTAAACCTTTTTTTTTTTCTTTATTCGAACTTATTGCTTATTCTGAATATGGTGATGCATGATGATGATGATGATGGTGGTTGTTTGATAGAAGACCAAGAACAAAAAAAGAAATTAAAAGGATGCTGAAGTCTTATGTCCAGTTGGTTTATAACCGGACTTTAATGATTTTTATTAGAAATATTTGTTATTAAAATCAGGATTTTTTTATATCAAAAAAAAATGTTGTTGCTTTTAAGAGTTTTTGATATTACTTGGCGTCGTGTTGAAATTTTCATGTGAAAGTTCAGTAAAAATATTTAGTGATCCTGTTTTTGTTTTTTTTTTCTGTGCGTGTAGAGTGTCCTAACCAATGATGCTGTAGTGTGAGAAAATTTTTGAAATTTCAAGAAAATGTGATGAATTTTTTGGGTTAAAGTTAAAATGTAGAAAAATACTGCTTTTTTTTGATAAAATTTATATAAAAATGAACTTTGAACTTTATGGATATAATTTAAAATTTGAATTTTATATTGGAAAATAACTGTTTTTATTATTTTTCAAGATTTAAAGAATAAAGTAAAGGGGTTTTTTTTATAAATAGTAACATTTTGAAACCTGTTTTTAGTTTTATTAATATATAATTTTGAAATAATGTAATTATTTACAATAGACTTACGATTTTTTAATTTCAATACATTTTACATTAAACTGAATTAGTTTCAATACCAAAAATTAAGCATACCGCGATGCAATCATCATAGTCTTGTAATTGTAATACAAATAGTTTTACTAATTGTTAAATAAACTTTAACAACATTTTATAGTCCTATGATCAAATATAAGTATGTAATCAATTTATTTGTAAACAATTTTCCCATCTTATCCATAGAAAGATACTACTTAGACATTAATTGATTTTCTATATCATTGCTAATGATAATTTTTGTCCAGATTACAAGGAATTTTTAAGTTTAAACAAATCAATTAACATAAGCTACCAAAATGTATGCAAAAGTTAAATATGATGGAATATTGTATGTTGAAACTACGCCTAAGAGTATGCTTTAAATTTTAGGCAAAGAATTGGCACTGGGGATAGGCAATAGTTTAGAATTTTTAAAATGCTCAAAAGTATGCCTTAATTTGTTGGACAAACAGATATGACAGGAATTAAAATATATTATACTTATAAGTAAAATGTAACATTTAAGTGAAAAAATATTAATACTTTTAAAATAATATAACAAAAATCTTAACTGCTTACCATCCCCTACAGACATGCTATGTTATCTATATATATAGATAAGAATAACGTTACTGACTGCCTCATTCACTCATTGTTCAGTTCGCCCAGACCAAACCACCAAGAGGCTGAAATTTTGTATATGGAGGCAAGAAAGGAAAAGTTTCAACCTTGCTCAAGCACTTTAGCTAGAAACCTGGAATTTAAAATATGTGTTCCCTGATAAGACGGGATTTTTGAAAATTTCTACGGATAGGGACAAAAGTCTGAACGTTGAAAGCCTGTGCCAACCCTATTAGTTAAAAACCTCTTGTTTTTTTTAATACAGGTTGGTTGAAAAGTTCCTGCGCTCGAAATGAAAGAATACTGTTTTTGTTACGAAATATATTTTTTTATTCAATATAATCTCCTAGAAGCTCAATACACTTGTTCCAATGATCTTCCAAAAATTTTTTTCCATCCTTATAATGGTTTTCCGGAAGCTCTGCAAAATAACCGTTTACGCCTGCTATGGCCTCTTGATTCGACGAAAAATGCTTTCCACGAAGGAATTGTTTGAGATTTCTGAAGAGATAGTAGTCACTGGGAGCCAAATCTGGTGAATACGGTGGATGTTCAAGCAATTCGTACTTTAATTCTTTGAATTTAGCCATCGTCAAAACACTTTTGTGAGCAGGTGCATTGTCTTGATGAAAAATGATTTTTTTCTTCTTTAAACCAGGTCTTTTCTAACGAATTTTTTCATCCAGCTGATCCAAAAGGCTGCAATATGTTCAGAGTTGATTGTTTTTACCTTTCTGAAGATAATCAATCAACAAAATTCTTTTTGCATCGCAAAAAACTGATGCCATAACCTTCTTTGCTGATCGTTGTGACTTCACCTGCTTTGGAGCTGAACAACCAGCTTCAGTCCACTGTAAACATTCTTGTTTCAATTTAGGATCATGGTGGTAGATCCAAGTCTCATCCATAGTTATAAAACGATGCAAGAAGTCGGTTTTATTTGGCTTAAAACGCTCCAAATTACGCTGAGAAATTTGTTTTCGATCCAGTTTTTGTTGAATTGTTAATGTGTGCGGCACTAACTTTCCCAACAGTTTTTTCATACGTAATTCTTCATGTAAATTATGGAGTACTCTTTCGTCTGAGATGCCTATAGCATTAGCAATTTCACGCTTAGTCAAACTTGGATCTTCACTAACCATATTATGTACCTGCTCAATGATTTCTGCTGTGGTTGCAGTTTTTGATCGTCCTTCGCGTGGATCGTCTTTAAGGCTGGTACGACCACGTTTAAATTCACCAGCCCAAAATTCAGCGGTGCGTTTTGAACGTGAGGACTTCTTATACACTTCTAACAATTGTTCATTAAAAAAAATCAATGACACGTCAACTTCAAATGGCTTGTAAACAAAGAAAGAATTGACAGAATGACTTGCAACTTTGCATGTGTTCTCAGGACAGTTATACCAACTTGAGAAAAAAAAGGTTGGAGCTAGCAGTGCCAGGAACTTTTCAACCAACCTGTATTTATTTATGAAGTTTTCATAAATATGCGTTACAAAATAATTTTGGACAAATATTTCATAAATCTTTATCATTTCTAAAAAAATTTTATTAATATAAAAAGAATGAAACCATATATCAACATATTTAAAAAAAAATCAGTTAATATATTTTTTATTTTTTTTTTTTTTTTGTATTAAATGATCCCGTAGAGATTTATTAAATACTTTATTTTAATCACTACAAAATAATTTGGGGTTGTTGTTAAAATAAAATAAAATCAATGAATATAAAATTGGGGTTAACATCAATATTAAATAATATGCTTTAGTATATCAATTACTAACCCAATTATACATATACAAAAAAATTATAAAACTCTACTTTTAGGAGTTAAAATGCATAAATAATATACAACATAAAAAAAATTAATAAAAAAAAAATATGCAAATAAAAAATAATTTCAAATAAAAAATTAAATTATTAATATGCGAAATTGTTTTTTATATTTCACCATAAAAATCATGAAATTTTTAAAGGGAATGAAGAGGGAGCATAGTCAGCCCTGAATGATGTGTGGTGCTGTGCAGTGAACTTTATAGTGAGTATTGCAGGGGTATGTGTTTAATCATTTATGTTGCATGAGGACACTGTCACATTAATTTTAAACATATATTTTTTTTTTGTGCACAATGTTTAATCAGCTCTAGATGTTTTTTGTTGCTGTTGCTACAGTAAATGAGAAGAGGTGCTGGCATTTATATGCTACTTTTAATGGGAAATAAAACAACACTGCTGCAACTAAATTAACCTGGTAAAGAAAAGGGGGGCTAAAGATTTTTTTTAATTCAAGGCTTCCATTAATTTATTGAAAATTCAAATTCCATTGTGGGTTTTCCAAATTAGCAAAAAAAAAATCGTATTAAAACTACACAGAAAATACTAAACTTGAATTTCAATTAAAATATTTGTAAATACAATTAAAAATTTAATTGAATTTGGACCAGCGAAAGAATTTGTTATATTAATTAATTTTTACAAAAAAAATTAAATTATTTTTTTTTTAATCATATCAATTAAATTTTTAATCAAAAATCTTCAACATTTTCAATTAAATTTTTGATTATATCGATTAAAGCTGTAATTAAAGTTCTAACAAAAATAATCAAAATTTAAATTGAAATTCTAGCATCTAATCAATTAAAATTTTAATAAAATTTTTGAATGAGATTCCAGATTCAAATGTATTTAAATGTTTAATATTTTTTTTCAATATTACAATATTTGTCAATATTTGTTTGTGTGTAATTCATCAACGCATAAAAATTTCTAAATACTTTGTTCCTAGGACTACTACGGTAGTCCTAGGAACTATTATATAATATATAATGGAGTATGCGTATAGGCATAATATATAATGGAGTATGCGTATCCGCGTTGTTAACAAAAAAAGTATGTACTTATGTTCCCATTTTCAAAGTTGAAATACCCAAAAATCCTTAACAAATTGTTAAATAATCAAATTTTTCTTTTTTCCAAAATGATTTTTCGCAGATTTTGTTTGTTAAAAATTAAAAATAAATATTCGAGAAAAAAGGGTGACCTGATAAAAGAATTAAAATTTTAACAATTTTTTTTTTGTTTTTTTAATTTTTAAATAGATCTTCAAAAACATGATTCCTGATTAAATTTTCACCGAATCAATTTGCAAAATTCAGTTCATTATTTGAATAATTTTTTACTTTATTCAATTAATATCAAATTTAGAGAATCAATTTTCAATATGTTTTTTGTTCATTTTTTTGATAGAATCAATCAAATTGACGCTTTTATTAATACTCGTACACTCAGAATATTATGTAGTTAACTGTTTGTAGTTTAATAAAAAATGTTTCCGTTACATTTAAAAATAAAGGAACATACAATTATTTTTTAAAGAAATGTCTATATTAACTTTTTTATACATTTATTCGAAATAATTTACTATCATTTACCATTTTTTTTCAGTTTTATTTATTTTTTTCATTTGTTTGAAATTTTATAAAAATTTACCCACAAAACGGAAACTTGTGGTTTATTTGTGTCCGTAACAGTTATTACAAATTTAAATTTTATTTAATTTCAAATAAATGAAAAAAACATTTATTTTTTAAGGATTGGTAGGTAAAATTTTGACATTTATTTTAACTGATTATATCATTTGTTTCTTACGGATATGTCAGTTGATTAATCAACATTTAAAAATAAATAACAAATGGCATTTAATTTAAATGAAAATTAAATAGACCGGTTTTTAAATGAAATATCATTTCTTTTAAATTATATTTTAAGTTATTTTAACTTACAAACTTCTTTAAGTGTATTATTCAAAACATTTTTTTTTTTAGGAATTTGAGATGCAATTTTGCAATTTAAATAACTGTAATAAGATATAAATAAATCAATATAATAGTGTTTAATGTAAACTAGAATATTTTTTACATTTTTTTTTTCATTATCAATTAAAAATTTAATTGATATGATTAAACTTTTAATTGAAAATTAACAAAAAAAAAAGTGTAACAATTTTAAAATTCATGGAAGAAAAAAACAAAAATTTAGAATCATCGATTGGTTTCACTTATAAGCTTTTATTCTTATAAAAAAAAGTACCAAAAGCTTCGTTTCAAGGGTTTACAAAAGTACCGAAAATTTAAACTAACTAAATCGTAGTTTTTTTAAAAGTAGCGAAACATTCTGATAAAATCTAGCCTTTTAAAGTAATTAAAAGTATCACAACATATCACTGAATTATAAACTGATTTTAGCTTCTTTTAATTTCATTTAATTATGATATTTTTAAATTACAATCAAATTTTATTCAATTTGGTAATTTTAAAAGTAACAGTTATATCATAAATGATCTTTGGACTTTAAAAAAAGTAATAAAAAGCCCTACTTTAATCGGGGGAAATGTACTAATGGGTGGTTTTGCTGGGTACCAAAACTCTTAATCATTAAATTTTGAATGTAAAACTACTTTAAATGCAATCGTGGGATTTTAAAAGTACCAAAATCTTTAATCATTTTATTTTTTAATGTAAAAAAAAATCTTAAACACAATCGTTGGATTTTAAAAGTAACAAAATTCTTACTCATGAAATTTTAAATGTAAGAAATCTTAAACGCAATTGTGGGATTTTAAAAGTACAAAAATCTTAAACTCAATCTTGGGATTTAAAGTATACAAAAAGGTAACTAAATATTCAAAAAGCACCAAAATCTCTAGGTAAATCATGGAATTTTAAATAGAACAAAATAAGCAAATGCTTAAACTCTATACTAAGGCCTTTAAGATACAAATAGCTACAATTAAATCCAAGGATGCTAAATGTACAATAAGCACTAAAAGCTAAATGTACAAAAAGCTTTAAAAGCTCTAAATAAATCGAGAGATTTTAAAAGTAATAAAGTACCAAATACTCTTAACTCAATAATGGGATTTTTGTTTGATCGTGGGTGGGATTTAAAAGTTATTAAAAGCTCTAGTTTAATCCTGGAATTTAACAAAAACTATAAGCCCTCAATTGTGGGGTTTTAAAAAACTAAACTAAAGGCTCAAGTTCAATCGTTGAATTTAAAAATTACTAAAATGTACTAAAAGCTCTATTAAAATAATTGAATTTTCAAGAACTAAATACTCCATATTAATCGTCGTGGTGCTCTTAGAGCTTAAGTTCATTATTGGGTTTAAAAAGTACAAATAGTTTTAAATTCCCCTATTCAATCGATGGGCTTATGAAGTGCAAATGTTCCCATTTACAGGTTGGTTGAAAAGTTCCTGCGCTCACCAAGAGATGGCTCTGCTAGCTCCAAACTTTTACTTTCTCAAGTTCGTATAACTGTCCTGAGAACACAATTCTTTCTTTGTTTACAAGCCATTTGAAGTTGACGTGTCATTGATTTTTTTTAATATGAAAAAATTGAATATCGTGCAGTCATTAGATTCTTTGTTTTGAAGGGTTTAAAAGCAAAGGAAATTTATGAACAATTGTTAGAAGTGTATAAGGAGTCCTCACCTTCAAAACGCACCGTTGAATTTTGGGCTGGTGAATTTAAACGTGGTCGTACCAGCCTTGAAGGCGATCCACGCGAAGGACGACCAAAAACTGCAACCACAGCAGAAATCATTGAGCAGGTACATAATATGGTCAGTGAAGATCCAAGTTTGACTAAGCGTGAAATTGCTAATGCCATAGGGATCTCAGACGAACGAGTACTCCATATTTTACATGAGGAATTACGTATGAAAAAACTGTTTGGAAAGTTAGTACCGCACACATTAACAATTCAACAAAAACTGGATCGAAAACAAATTTCTCAGCGTAATTTCGAGAGTTTTAAGCCGAATAAAACCGACTTCTTGCGTCGTTTTATAACTATGGATGAGACTTGGATTTACCACCTTGATCCTAAATTGAAACAAGAACGTTTACAGTGGACTGAAGCTGGTTGTTCAGCTCCAAAGCAGGTGAAGTCACAACGATCAGCAAAGAAGGTTATGGCATCAGTTTTTTTTAGATGCAAAAGGAATTTTGTTGATTGATTATCTTCAGAAAGGTAAAACAATCAACTCTGAATATTATTGCAGCCTTTTGGATCAGCTGGATGAAAAAATTCCTGGGAAAAGACCTGGTTTAAAGAAGAAAAAAATCATTTTTCATCAAGACAATGCACCTGCTCACAAAAGTGTTTTGACGATGGCTAAATTCAAAGAATTAAAGTACGAATTGCTTGAACATCCACCGTATTCACCAGATTTGGCTCCCAGTGACTACTATCTCTTCAGAAATCTCAAACAATTCCTTCGTGGAAAGCATTTTTCGTTGAATGAAGAGGTCATAGCAGCCGTAGACGGTTATTTTGCAGAGCTTCCGGAAAACCATTATAAGGATGGGATAAAATTATTGGAAGATCATTGGAACAAGTGTATTGAGCTTCTAGGAGATTATATTGAATAAAAAAATATATTTCGTAACAAAAACAGTATTCTTTCATTTCGAGCCCAAGAACTTTTCAACCAACCTGTAATCGCTGATTTTATAAGACACAAAAAGTGCTATTATATAGTTAGGAGTATTTAGTATTTCGGCTTTTAAAGTCCAGTAAACATAAAAAAATTTGGCTCAATCATAATTAAAATTCTTTTTAACAAAAAATTGTCGTTTTTTTAGGGTTAAAGAAAAAACATATTTGCGCTGTTAAAAAACATAACAAGTGAAGGAGGTCTTGCAAAATTGGCACCTCTTCTTGTATGTTGCTGCCTTTGCTGCTTGCAACGTTGAATTCTTTTTTTTTTTGCCCTAAGAATTGCATAATTTTTTGTTGTTGTATATTCCAGAACTCCAAACAGTTGTTGTAGTATAATCAGTTTTTTTATTTTTTTTTTTTTTTGTTGTTGTTTATATTTGCAACAAGCCTATGGTTTTACTGTTTTTTTACATTTACTCTAAAGTATCTGGCATCTCTTTTTCGTTTTGGTCATTTTTTCACAATTGACAACAACAACATACTTGAACAACAACAAAAATCCAGAAAACGCACTGCTTGACACTTAATGTACGCACTGCAACAACGAATCACTGTTCGCAGCTGCCCCATAATATGAAATGCAGCAGCATCCCATAGTTGTTGTACATTTAGTGTTGCATGTGTGCATATTTTTTTATATAAGTTTTTTTTTGTTTGTTGCAAAAAAATTAATTCATTCTCAATACCAAACAGACACACACACACACACACTAGTACACTAAATAAAAAAGAAGAGGCTCAACATTGTGTCCTATTGAGGTTTTGTTGTATTTTTTTCGTGGCCGTTAGTGAAATTTTTATATATTTTATTTTTCATTCGCACACGCATAAAAATAAAATTGTAAAAAATATTTTACGCACACTCATACATATTAACATCCACACATGCACATTTTGCTGAAAGAAAAAAATACAATAAAAAAATGTGATTGTATTGGTGTAACACGCACATACAGGAACAACAACGTGTGAGTGTGTGTGTGTGTGTGTGTTTTTTTTAATATAAACGTATGCAAGTAAATAATGTAATCTACTTTTAGGGGGCCATCGAAAAAAAATAAAAAGAAGTGTGGTTTTTCGCCAGCTGATTTTGTGTTGTATATATCTTTTTGTTCGTTTTTTATACATAGTTTTTTGAAACAAAAATATTTCTGTTTATAAAAAAAAGAACCAAAACTCCTGCCACTTTTTTTCTCTTTTGCTTCTTTTCAAACTGAATTATTAATGATGGGACCAACTTTTAAAAAAATGTAGCAGGAAAAGTTTTTTATATAGTTGTAAGGATAAATTCTGAATATTTACTTTAATATTTTTTCATGTAAAAACTTATTTTACTTTAGAAAATATCTGTTAAAATACATTTATTTAAAGCAGTTGCGTCCAACTCATATGCACAATGTGCAAGCTTTTACAAAAGAGCTTTTTCACCTACAGCGAGCTTCGACGAGAGCTTTTACATATATTAGGGCACAATACAAATATGGAAATTTTGAATTTCAAAATGTATAATTTATTTAAGCCAAAACACTTTAATAATTCTTTTGAAAGATATTTAAAAAAATGCCATCTTCTAACCAAGGCTTGCTGTGCTTTGCTAAGGATAGAGCAACAACAAAAGAAGGAATCTTTTCTTTGATATTTTTTTCATATTGAAATTGGTCGATTGGCAAATTTTTTTTTTGAAACTTTAATTTCTGTTCATCTATTAATTTGGCCCTATCTAAATTTTTATTCAAAAATCTCTTTTCGCGTGTATTATAATGCCTTTCAATGGTATGTTTGTGATTGCGTTTAGCATCATAACCACATACCGTCATTGTTTTCATTGTTTTCAAAACAACTGTTCACACGTTGTGTTAAATGTATTTTTTTTAGTGAACATAGACTGATCGTTGTGTGTTTGAAAAGTTACTTTCAAGTTTATGATTCTTTGTTTTGAAGCTTTTAAAAGCAAAGGAAATTTATAAACAATTATTAGAAGTGTATAAGGAGTCCTCACCTTCAAAACGCACCGCGAATTTGAGAAGGATGACCAAAAACTGCAACCACAGCAGAAATCATTGAGCAGGTGCATAATATGGTTAGTGAAGATCCAAGTTTGACTAAGCGTGAAATTGCTAAAGCCATAGGCATCTCAGATGAACGAGTACTCCATATTTTACATGAAGAATTACGTATGAAAAAACTGTTTGGAAAGTTAGTGCCGCACACATTAACAATTCAACAAAAACTGGATCGAAAACAAAATTCTCAGCGTAATTTGGAGCGTTTTAAGACGAATAAACCCGACTTCTTGCGTCGTTTTATAACTATGGATGAGACTTGGATCTATCACCATGATTCTAAATTGAAACAAGAACGTTTACAGTGGACTGAAGCTGGTTGTTCAGCTCCAAAGCAGGTGAAGTTACAACGATCAGCATCAGTTTTTTGGGATGCAAAAGGAATTTTGTTGATTGATTATCTTCAGAAAGGTAAAACAATTAACTCTGATTATTATTGCAGCCTTTTGGATCAGCTGGATGAAAAAATTCGTGAGAAAAGACCTGGTTTAAAGAAGAAAAAAATCATTTTTCATCAAGACAATGCACCTGCTCACAAAAGTGTTTTGACGATGGTTAAATTCAAAGAATTAAAGTACGAATTGCTTGAACATCCACCGTATTCACCAGATTTGGCTCCCAGTGACTACTATCTCTTCAGAAATCTCAAACAATTCCTTCGTGGAAAGCATTTTTCGTCGAATGAAGAGGCCATAACAGCCGTTATAAGGATGGGATAAAATTATTGGAAGATAATTGGAACAAGTTATTGAGCTTCTAGGAGATTATATTAAATAAAAAAATATATTTCGTAACAAAAACAGTATTCTTTCATTTCGAGCGCAGGAACTTTTCATCCAACCTGTATATTATGTAAGATGGGTCTAGCCTAACATTTTTGGCATTCCTGCTAATGAAGGGCATTGTGTTGGAATTAGGAAAATAGGTTATGAGACGGAGGAAAGAGGATGTAGTGTTTGTCGGCATTTGACTTGATTTGTTTTTCTGACCACTGCGGAAAGTGTATTACACATTCGATTTGTAGGATTGATAAAGAAATGTTCCCAATAATGAGTTGTGCGGTCCATTGGACAGTCGTCTATAAACGGATGTGCTGTACTAGATAAGCGACTATCCCCAATATAAACGTGGGCTCTAGGTATCAGTTTAGTTATCTCTACAGAACAATTATACACAATCCACATTCAAACGATGCTGCAATTAGTCAGTAGATATGGATACCCTACTGTCCTTAATGGGCGCCTTTGCACTACACAGTACAAAAGCCTCAAGGCAGACTTTATATTATAACTATATTCCGTCTTCAATCGGATATATGTGGTATAAATGAAACACCGTTTAGGAAAACCAAGACACTTGAATGCTGCTTCTTTCGACACTTTAAATACGTGCTTATTTCAATAGGCTTCACGCTGAATTCTCATGACCAGAATATCCGATTTCTCGATATTGATATCACTCATATTAACTGATGACATTGTCTAAATCATATCCCTATGTATCAACATCCAACATTGAGGCTTATGTGCATTTTTATCGATCTTATTAGCAAGATCTCATTTATAATCTGCCTTTTACCCCCAGCCTCCAAAAGATTTGGCCTACAACTGAAGGAAAATGAGTGGAAAATATTGCTGTTATCAGCGAAAGAGAGGAAGGTTCATTAATAAAGAGAAGAAGAAGGAAGAAACAAACATGCCGTATGCCCGAACTAAGCTGAAACTCTTGAATTCCATCTATAACAACATGTATGGTACGATCCCTAAGAAAGCTAGAAATGAAGAGAACGAACAGTTTGCCGTAAAAGTAACAGGTGCCCATAGAACGACCTCTACGAAAGTCATACCGTCGATCACTTAAAAGTTATATTGTGTAGCAACGAGTTTTCCTCCGAGACAAGCTCGCTGGATTAGGAATCTTCAGGAAGTAAAAGGCACACAGAGAAAACAGTTTCATCGTGACAACCGAATTTCTTGTCAACTGAATATTTTGTTGCAGCAACCGAATTATTTAGTTGTCCCAAACAAATGTGTTAAATATTAGGTTTCGGAATTCTGTTGCATTAACCGAATTTCGATTGCGACAAACAAATATATAGATGACTCCAACCAAACCATTCGGTTGGCGAGAAATTCGATTGTAACAATGAATCTGTTTTATCTGTGCAGCTTTCCCAAAACGAAACAAACTTTTTTTTTTTAATTATAGCTAAGTGCAGCAAACACCTACAATAGCGAGAGGTAGTGATATTGTTCGCCTCCAGCTGTGTCCTGGGAATTATGTGTGCACTCAAACGATGTTTATAGATGGTGACCTTTGCTCGGCACACACTCAAAGGATGTTTGTAGAAGGTTACCTATGTATAGCAGAAACTCTAAGGATTTTCGTAGGAATTTACTTCACACGGCACACACTTAAAGAATGTTTGCAGGTGTTAACTTATTCACCGCACAAGGATGTTAGTAGGAGGTGAGCTTAGTGATGTTCAATGGACCCCCAAAGAGATTCACAGTACTTCAAAATATGTTCAAATAAACTCAAAGGATGTTTTCACGGCCTCACACGATGTTTCCAAGACTTAAAGATTGTTCACAGGAACTCAATAATATTTAGATGACATGAGAGAATATTACCAAAATCTCAGAAGATATATTTATGAACTCGAAGGACATTCACAGCACTACAAAGTATATTCTCAGGACCTTAAAGGACATTAACAGAACTTCACGGATTTTTGCAGGACTTTGAATAATATTCACAGGACCTCGAAGAACATTTTCAGGACCTCACAATATATTCGGAAGACCTCGAAGGATATTCACAGGTTCCCGAAAAATATTCGCAGAATACTTGAAGGACCTCAAATGATGTGAACTATAGACGATGGTCCTTTCAGGGCTTGTTCACAAGATCTTGAAAGGGTCGTATAGACGGTGTAAGTTCTTGTCACAATTAGTTCTCAAGAGATTGAAAGGGTTTTAATTTTGTTGGGAAAAATTTTAAGAGATATCTTTACTTTAGTTGGTCACGTTATCCATAGAATTGTATGTATATGTGAAAACAAAAATTTTTTCTTTATTATATTTTTTCCATATTATTTTTCAGGCAATGATACGCACTTTTTGACACTCTTTATTACACTTATCATACATACATTGATGGTTTTTAAAATTTTTGCAATGTTCCTCTACTTAAACACTTCCTTTCCCTTAACCCCCCCGGCGACTCTTATACCACCATATCTCTCAACCCATCGCGTCGCAAAATCTTCATACCATTTATCAAACAAACACCAACAACAACAACAACAATTGTTGAAATATCATACCTAAAGTTAATGTATGTATGTATATGAGTGGCATAAGCTGATGTTGCTTTGGCGGCTGTTTATACCAAATGGCAACCTGATACACTGCACTGCACTGCACTGCACTACACTGTTGTAGTGTTGCTGTGCCACAGTGTAGTTGTTATTGGCGATGCTGTTTTGTTGTTGATGAAGTTTTTGGTTTGGCATTTTACATTGCCAGCTGCATTTTCCGCTTTTAATTTATAACATTTTTGCCAATGATGAGAATAATGATGTTGTTGATAATTTTATACTTTAGCACAAAAAAAGTTTATCAAGGGGTTTTTTTGTATTTTTTGTATTTTTTTTTGTTTGGCCCCTCTCAAAAGCAGTTATAGTTTGAGTTTGATTCATGGGCATCAGTCCATAAACTGTTCTATCTCCTACATTTTTGTTGTTGTAAATAATTTTATATGTAGTTCGGAAAACTGGCCTCTGGTGCTCATTAAATGTTGGCTTTTTATTTCAGAACATGTTTTCTATGGTATTTGTGGTGTACACATTATAAAAAACAAAATTCATCATTATCATATAAAAATAAAAGGGTTTTTTGTTTTTATTGTGAATTTTAACATCATAAAAAACAAAAACGACAAACGATTTTACTAATTTACTAATTTAATGGATTTTCAGTAATTTGAACTTAAATTCAAAGTATCAAGGATTAAAAATTATCGTTGGTTGACGAATATGAATACGATAAAAAAATATCAAGATTGATAAAAAAAAAAACTTTTACACAATGTCTTCTTTTTACAAAGAATATATTTAAAAGCATTTGTTCTTACAGAACCAGAACTGCTTAAAGAACTATTCGAATGAAAATTGTGATTTGAAATGCATAAAAAATATTAAAGAAATTCCATTTTACCGCTGCTATGAGAAGTAAATCTATGTGTATTAAAGTTAAAGTTACTGAGGCCATTCGTTGGACGTCATTAGGTTTTTCTTCGCTTGTCTAGTAGATTTTTCTCAGACTTCTACAGGTTGGTTAAAAAGTTCCTGCGCTCACCAAGAGATGGCACTGCTAGCTCCAAACTTTTTTTTCTCAAGTTAGTATAACTGTCCTGAGAACACATGCAAAGTTGCAAGTCATTCTGTCAATTCTTTCTTTGTTTACAAGCCATTTGAAGTTGACGTGTCATTGATTTTTTTTAATATGGAAAAAATTTAGATTCTTTGTTTTGAAGGGTTTAAAAGAAAAGGAAATTTATGAACAATTGTTAGAAGTGTATAAGGAGTCCTCAACATCAAAACGCACAGTTGAATTTTGGGCTGGTGAATTTAAACGTGGTTGTACCAGCCTTAAAGACGATCCACGCGAAGGACGACCAAAAACTGCAACCACAGCAGAAATCATTAAGCATTTACATAATATGGTTAGTGAAGATCCAAGTTTGACTAAGCGTGAAATTGCTAATGCTATAGGCATCTCAGACGAACGAGTACTCCATATTTTACATGAAGAATTACGTATGAAAAAACAGTTTGGAAAGTTAGTGCCGCACACATTAACAATTCAACAAAAACTGGATCGAAAACAAATTTCTCAGCGTTATTTGGAGCGTTTTAAGCCGAATAAAACCGACTTCTTGTCGCGTTTTATAAATATGGATGAGACTTGGATCTACCACCATGATCCTAAATTGAAACAAGAACGTTTACAGTGGACTAAAGCTGGTTGTTCAGCTACAAAGCAGGTGAAGTCACAACGATCAGCAAAGAAGGTTATGGCATCAGGTTTTTGGGATGCAAAAGGATTTTTGTTGATTGATTATCTTCAGAAAGGTAAAACAATCAACTCTAAATATTATTGCAGCCTTTTGGATCAGCTGGATGAAAAAATTCGTGAGAAAAGACCTGGTTTAAAGAAGAAAAAAATCATTTTTCATCAAGACAATGCACCTGCTCACAAAATTGTTTTGACGATGGCTAAATTCAAAGAATTAAAGTACGAATTGCTTGAACATCCACCGTATTCATCAGACTTGGCTCCCAGTGACTACTATCTCTTCAGAAATCTCAAACAATTCCTTCGTGGAAAGCATTTTTCGTTGAATGAATAGCAGCCGTAGACGGTTATTTTGCAGAGCTTCCGGAAAACCATTACAAGGATGGGATAAAATTATTGGAAGATCATTGGAACAAGTGTATTGAGCTTCTAGGAGATTATATTGAATAAAAAAATATATTTCGTTACAAAAACAGTATTCTTTCATTTCGAGCGCAGGAACTTTTCAACCAACCTGTACTTCTAAAAACTGGTCTAATCCAAACTAAATCGTGGTTTATCTTATAATTCAAATCTAAACTTAATTACTTATGATACTATATCGGTTTCTCTTCTCTAGTACTTTAGTTTCAAAACATAATTTCTTCTTATTTTTGCTTGGAAGTTCTTTCACAAGAGTGGATTGCTTAGATCTTACAAGCTACCGATCGCCAGAATAGCTACCAGAAATGCACTTGCGTGGTAGCCTTTAGGATACCCAGGTGAATCGCTCGCACCAGAGTCGATTCAATGCTTCGTTTAAAAGCCGATCGCTAACAGATCTACTAAAGAACGACTTCTACGGAAGTTATACTATCGATCATTAAGAAATGAATTGGTCTCCATATAATTAACAAGTTGATTGTTAATTACACTCTTTTTTAATCTTTGAGAGCGTAGCATATTTAACAATTGGGCTCATGTCGCTCAGCAAAAATGGTGGAGAGTGGAAAAATAAAGGGAGGAAACTAAATAAAAAAAAGATGGAAAAAGGAAATACCGGATTGAAATTTAAAAGAAGAACAGAGGAGTTCCTACCTAGAATTTCCAAGTCTCCTTTATATATCTGATTGTATCAGGCAGGTAGTTTATAAACAGAGTCCAGAAACGAGACGTCAGTACCCTAAATGCTCCGTCTGGTTGTCGATAAAAATGGACAGTAACATATAAAATATTCTGTCGTACCCTCAACCTCAAGACATGGCAATAAGCCATTAAAAATGACTCCTCGCCATACAGGTAGTTCCGTCTGACTAGCTTTCAATGAAAACAGATTTCATATCGCTCATTGGCGAGAAGTCCCGCATAACTAAAAAAACACGTTTTATGAGTTAATGATGCAGAAATATGGGTCACACTATAATCTAAAGCGGTTCCGGATTAATGGAAGTTGAAAACTATACAATGTTTGCCAAGGAGTGTGTCATTTCATTGCCGAGAATACCCACATGACCCGGTGCTTTGTTCGCCATAGAATCCTCGTTGAATCTGCGCCTGCACTCTTAAACAATCCTGGATGAAGTGATTGCAGATCCAAGAGTCATAAGCGCAGCCTGACCGTCACTACAGAATCAAAAATAGCAAAAATCTTAGTCGGAAAAACTGTTCTGGGCATAGCATAAAGGCTGAAATAGATTTGGCTTAAGTGACTTAAACTAGGTATTGTTATGAAACAAACATTTTAAGTTACTTAAGCCAATTAAGTTTCAGCCTTAAGAGTACCTGTTTATATCGTCCAGATAGCAACCGGTTTGAGTATTGTTAGAGGTATAAAATCCATGAATGAAAAAAGTATCAGAATAATTTAAAAGTAGATGAGTTTTCGCTTCTTAGAATGATTACTCCATACTATCTTCAAAATTCGATCCAGGTCATCCAAAGGTATCGGCCAAATTTTCGAAATCCTCTCAACGATAAGACCATTTTTTCGGAGTCTTCATATCAATTGGGCATAGCATTTTTTCGGAGTCTTCATATCAATTTTATAGCCTCACCCTGTATATGAAGATCCAGAGGTTGCTCATCCAGCATTATATTAAGAGTGTAACCAGGTGTGATACTCATATTACCCAAGATACCAGCAGCAGCAGCATTTTGTAAACGAATGGTCCATTTTTCTAGGACACCAGTCTACAGATGAGTATGTCGTAGTGGTGGGCGTTGTGGTGTAATGGTTTGCGCGTTGGACTGTTACACAGAAGTTTGCGGGTTTGATTCCCAGCCAAGGCAACATCAATTTAGAAAAATAATATGTATGTGTTTCTACATCTCATACATTTCGCAACGTTCTCCTGCGGTGTTTCCAAGCACTTAACCCCATTCAAGTAAAATAACATAACAGGTATATGAGCTTAAAAAGCTTCAATATTTCCTCCAAATCTGCATCAGATGGCGGGCAATAATTGTGCGAAAATTTATCATCCCGCGCAATAACAGGGTTGCCACCTTACATCTCTTCTCTATTCCCTTTCCAAAGAAATCAACTCATTAATAAGTAGAAAGAATTTCCTAAGTGTTGCTTGTCTTAAAAAAAAATTGAAGGATGGGTGTACACCACAGAACTGCATTTGCTGATTGCAAAACGTTCATACGCAATCAACACAAGAATAAATATGTGTTTGCATTCAAACGCTGAATATACTCCAACACACATATATGTTGATGATTTTAAATCAATCAAACGACATGCAAATTGTTTTGGAACTGATTTATAATCATCGGTCGTTGTTAAACCATTGATTTTATTCTGTTCATTCGAGCCAACAATTATTTTGATGTAGAATAAATGTATTTTGTTGTAGAATAAATTAGAAAAAACAACAAACAACGTGTATGAGTGTAATCATAATTAAAACAAAATAGTTTCTTATCTATAAAAAGAAGGTGGTTTTGTAGGAACACATTTCATAAATGTTATATGTATATTAGGATGGGTCTAAAATACGTTTTTTAGAATTTTTATTAGGAATACCAAAAATATTGTTCTTTGTGAAAATTTTTCTTTTTTTTAATTTAGATCGACATCTCAGGCTCGCCCAATCTGGTTAAAGTTAAATATTGCCTAATTTTCCAATCAAAATAGATGAAAAAAAAATTAGACAATATTTAAATTTTTCCGGATTAGGTCAGCCTGAGATATCGACCTAAATTTTTTTTCCAAAAAAATATTTATATTTCACAAAGAAGAATATTTTTATTACTAATAAAAATTCGGTAAAAGCAGATTTAAGTCCCACCCTAATGTAAACAATATCATTTATGAAATGTGTTTCTATTTTGTTTTAATTTTCTGATTTATTCAACGCTGACTTTTTGTTGAGTGATTAAAATTGCAGTAAACATAATCGACATATGATTCAAACTGATCCAAATTACGCGTTCAGTAACATGATGCTGATTTTATTCTACAGTGAATTTTGTTAAATTATTAAATGTGAACAAGAATTTTTGTGTATGATTAAATCAAGAAAAAAGTTGATTTTGCAAATCTCTGGTGTACACCTGCAGGTGTCATACCCCAAATCTTTTTAAAACCTCTCTGACTCTTCGATAAAATCTGCAGCCCCTGAAATACCTTAAATTTAATATGATTTGTCTACATTAGGTTACTGAAATCATCCCAAGATATTTAACCGCTGTACACAGTTGTAGACCAACCTCCTTTAACACCGTAATTCTGCAGACCCCCTATGTGTGTTCCTACACTTAAACAACACAAGCGTAGTCTTGTTCAAATTAACAGATATCACATGCCTGTCACATCAGCTGTCTATCAGGTTCACAATAGCTTACATTTTTCTACAAACTGTTCTTAGTAATCTTCCATACACCTAAAGTTTGAATCTTCACTTAAGCTGAGTCGACCGTAAACAACACAGCAGAAGGGAGAGTACATTCTCCTGGGGACATTTTCTATTGACCTTAACGGTGACATGTGTGCCACACGAACTTTCAGCGGTCAACAGCCTTTTAGATAATATAAAGTAAATCAGTGGGTTCATTCTATGCACCTCATCCGAAGCGCAAAATCGGCCCAAAACTTGCATCATCATTGTAAACGTAAACACCCATCGTGTATTCCTCTTTAACTAGACTTTTTTTGATCACTTTATCCCGGATTGTTTAGGAGTGCAGGTGCAGGCTCAACGAGATGCCTTTCGACACTTCTCAGTACCAAGGATGATAAATTTATTGGTATCTTTGTTTAAGTATACCCTGCGGGAAAAGGTCCTATCCCAGCACACGTCACGTGATCGGTTTATTGTGATAGGCCCCAGTCACGGGACCGGTCACTTTAACATGGGCTTGTCCTAGAAGAGGGTCAATTGCCCTCTGTGGCATATCACAGGACTGGTCTAAAAGAACATATCAGGACTTTTAAGCCGATCCCGTGGTAGGTACTTTAGGAACCGGTCGTCTTTTTACCTATCTCGTGATATGTATTTTCGGAACCGGTTCAGTTTTCACCTATCACCCTTTTTTGCCGCAGAGAGGTTTTTCTTCTCAGGTTTGGGAGGGAAAAACCATCTAGACATTGCACCCTGTTGAAAAAAACAAATCCATGGACCAAGCTGTCCTAAAATGCTGGCTTTAGTGCGGTTAAAATATTTATTTAAAGTTCTAAATAATTTTAGAAAATCTGTTTTTTTTTTAATTATTAATTTCCTAGAAAAAAATCTTAATTTATAAAGTATGCAGTAAAATTTTAATTTATTCCTTTAAGAAGCTGCATAAATGCATTTATATGCATACATATGCGTTTAAGTGTATGTTTACTTTTCTGTTAATATTTTGCATTTTAAAATATTTATGTATATTGAGGTAGGTTTTCCTTATTTTTATGGATTCTATAGTTAGGAGACTTAAAGTTGCCACATCATTTGGAATATAATAAGATGCATATAATTATAAGTATATACCAGATTATATATAGATGTATACAAGCGGATGGTGTATAACTTTACCCTTTAACTAATAAAAACTGCAGTTTCATTTTTTTTTTTTTTGTCGAATACTGACACTCTTATCATGATGATAACATCATACAATGGCAATAACAACCAAAAATATATATACAAATATACGCACAATTGCATTTTCATACCACACACACACACACACATATATATTTATATTCATAAGTATGCATACACATACACTCACGCATTGGGACAATAATACAAATATATGTACTCATACAAATAGTTACTACAAAAAGCTTTTTCCTGTGGATGGATAATGGTGATGATGATGTGCATAAAAGGAAGAAGTATTACAATGTCCAACACCATTACACCCTCATTATATTTTACTAGTGGGTAAAGAGCCTAAAAGGCTACAATATATTTTGCAAGCATATCATCATTACACACACTAACATCACTTACTATGTGTGCGTGCGTGCGTGTGTGTGTGTGCGTGTGTAACTCAAACTGTTGTTTTCAAAAGCGAAGATGGGCTTTTGACAATTTACTTTATATACTTATTATTGGGTACATGTGTGGTATGTACATATGTATATATTAAAACTTATATACTTGTGTGTACTATATACACATATGTATATACATATAATTATACTGATTATATACCAAAACTAAAGGGGGGTTTCTTCACTTTTATAATTATATACCACCCAAAAATATGCAACCATTAATGCAGGCTTTCTTTATCATTGTTTAACTCCACCACCAACTCACCAGCTCCATCACAATACAATCAATGAATAAGAATTCACTAAGGATGAGTAGTAGTAAGTTAAGCAAAAGGACTTGTTGTGTAACCCTTCACTGCCTTAATATGTTGAAAAAATTAAAACAACAAATGTTGTAGTCTACCTTCCGCCTCAATTTGAAATATTTTAAATATGCCTCATTCCATTTGCAAAAGTTTTTTTTTTTTGCTTATAGCGATATAAACAAACAAAAAAACTGCCTGTTTTTCTGCAATATATTTTTTTTGTTTTGATCCGTTACAATCGACCAACAATTTTTGTTGTTGTTGTATTCGGTTGATTTTTTCATGCGTGTCCACGCACTTTAATTTTTTGTTGCATTCATCGTATAACGATATTATGAAAAAAAGTCTATATCTGCAATAAACATGAAATTGCAATTTTTATGCAATCATACTGCGTTTCAACTTTTTTTTTTATCGTGGTATATAAATAACATACATATACACTAAGCTCAAAAAGTATCCAGGATTTCTGAGTTAAAGTGCCCGTCATAAAGAAAAAAAAAAAAAGGAGTTGGAGTGGGCCAACATAGGTGGAGAATGTTTGAAGTCTCATTTTAAAGGTGGAGGAAAAATTTTTAAATTTAAAATCTTGTTTCTCACCAAAACCGCGTGTGAGAAATTGCCAAACAGTTTTTGCAATAACCCATTCGGGACACAAAGTTTCGACGTCTCTCCACATTCATTGCAACAAACACCCGGCAATATTTTAACGGGTAATTGCGCAAGCACAAATGGCATCTGGGCTTATTGAGCATGTTGATTCTGAGGAAGAAATGAAGGACATATATACTGTGCAATTAGAATTTTTGTAAAGCGACCTATTTCTTGGTTGTATGGCTTTGTTTGTAAATCTGGTGGATTAATCGGAAGGATTTGGGAGAATGGGATCTGGTGGTGAGTTCGAAAGCGGTAAGACGCAAAGTTTTACAATTGAGCGCATTATTGTGCCATTTTGAGTTTTTATCTCTGCCACACGAACTTTACCATCTTTTCCATAAATAACATTTGTAACACGTCCGAGGCGCCAATCGGTGGGTGGTTTGAGATCATCTTTCACGATAACAAAATCGTTCACCTTCAGGTTGTGTTGCTCGGTCTTCCATTTAAATCTCCGTTGGAGCTCTGTGATATATTCGTTCTTCCAGCGACGCGGGAGAAGAGAGGTTCTTCAAAAGCTTCAGGAGGAGCAATTAGGAGAACACCTCTCAGAAGATGACCTGGTGTCAAGGGCAATAGTTCGGATGGGTTTTCGGTCAATGGTGGCATTCGACGCGAGTTCAATACCGCCTCAATTCTAATGAGCAAAGTACTAAATTCTTGAAACGTAAACGTGACAGGTATTTAAAGTGCCTATCCAATACATTAGTACACTCAAAATATATTTACTGTAACCCACAGAAATTTTTTGTATGGAGAAGCCACACCCAGGAAATTCTTCCTACTAGATAATTTGTTACCTTCTTCGGAAAGGGGATAGCGAAGAGATGAAAGGTGATAAAAGATGAAGGGCTTTAAATATGGCAACACTGCAATTGCGCGAGATGATAATTCTTAGAACAGTTGTTGCTCGCCATCTGATGAAGAGTTGGCGAAATTGTTGAAGCTTTTTTTTTAAGTTCATAGTCCTTTTTTGTTATTTTACTTCGGTGGGGTTAAGTGCTATGGGAAAACCGAAGAGTTAAACACTCTTAAATATTATTTTTCTAAATTAATGTTGCCAGCGACGGGCATCAACCCTTCTGTGTAATAGTTAAACGCGCTATAAAAAGTTATAAAGCGTGATCCATTTCGAGGTTCCCTACTTTTTTAAAGAAAAAAAAACAGAAAATTCGAATTTAATGGCCAATGTTTATTATCATTTGAAAGAACATTCTTTGGCATTTATTTTTTGAAGATTATGTCTATCAGTTGGCAGTTGCTACGTCGCAGATGGTCCATCCGTTGAGTCCAATTTTCGATGACTCGTTCGAACATTTTGACTGGTAACTGGCGAATGACACGCGTGATGCGTTCCTCCAAGGTCTGAATCGAAGCGGGTTTGTCCGCATAAACTTTTGAATTTACATATCCCCACAGGAAAAAGTCTAACGGTGTGATATCACACGATCTTGGTGACCAATCGACCGGCCCAAAACGTGAAATTATGTGCTCACCGAAGTGCTCTCTTAATAATTCCATTGATCGATGCGATGTGTGGGAGGAAAGTGGCGCCGTCTTGTTGAAACCAAATGTCGCCGAGATCACGAGCTTCAATTTCAGGCATCAAATAGTCGGTTATAATGGCGAACGGCGCCGAATCGACTCTCCACGGTCTTCGTGTACACTCTCAGCTACGGCCGCAATATTTTCTTCACAGCGTGCTGGACGTGGTCTATTCGGTCGAATATTATCCAATAATGAATACTGGGTCTCAAAATTGGTTGATTATGTTGACCATAAGTTGAGCGAAGTGCTAAAAAGTATCAAAAAAATAATTTTTCGTTATTTATCTTGTAAAGTATTTTCCGGGACATACTTATGACCTTGATTTATTAACAAAAACAACTTGGCTAATTATATGTAGACATAAAACATTTTTAATAACTTAATAACCTTAATGTGGTTGATAGAGGGTATTGCATTCAAAAATAAATCTTTTGGTTGATAAAGAAATAAAAAACATTTAAAAAATGTACTAACATTTTTTTCTTTTGCCCTTAAATTTTTGTCAAAGATTTAGCTTGGTTTAGTGATTTTTTTTCAAAAATAAATCTTATGGTTGATAAAGAAATAAAAAACATTTAAAAAATGTACCAACATTTTTTTTCTTTTGCCCTTAAATTTTTGTCAAAGATTTAGCTTGGTTTAGTGTTTTTTTCTTTTGCCCTTAAATTTTTGTCAAAGATTTAGCTTGGTTTAGTGAAAAGTTTTCCATCAAAAAGTGATTTTAAAAAATTTGTTCATAGAGGGTATTGAATATTCAGTCTCGATATGGTTTCTGTAAATGAAGTGCCATAAACAAAAAATATGTACAGTCGATTTAAAGCCCCATTTTAACCACTTACATTCCCAAGGTGGCCCAAAATTCGAGATAGAATGATTTTAGAATTTTTTATTTATTTTATATCCAACAGGGGGCCTAAGGGAAATTCCGCCCTTCACCACGTGAAGGCCAATTAATTTTTTTAATAATGATAAAAACAGTTAATAACTACCAAAAAGATATGAACATGAAATAATCTGAACAATTTTAATTTTGAAGATTATTATTATTATTATTTATTTTATTAACATATAATTACAAATTATATCTTAATACCCTAACCGAACACTAGCAACGAAGGCTATCGGCTCGTTGTAGCGAAACAGACCAGAGCCTCTGGTGGGAATCGAACCCACGACCCCCGCACTGATAAGCTAGCACGCTACCAACTAGCCTAGCGGGGCGCTCTTTTGAAGATTAATACAGTGGAAATTGTTTTATTTCATAATGAAATAATACACAAATTTTAAATTGAAAAAAAAACAAAGAAAATTATATAAACTCCAAACAACTTTACGTCATTTTATTTTTACTTTGGAGATTATTTCTTAGCATAAGTTTTAGTGCATTATGAATTACAGGGTTTTAGACCAAGTAAATGTTATTATCACTTTTAAAAGCTTTCCAACGATAAATAATTTATTATTATTAGTATAGTATTATAATCTGATTAGTTTTTATTTATTTTAAAATACTTTTCTACCATAGTGTATACGCATCTACAAACAAGGTACTTTTTTCCTATTTTGTTTAATTGTAAAATACAAAAAATAATGTAGACTTTTTTCCTGTTATTATTTAAATTTTATTTCATGCAGTTTTTAAATATACCACAAAATTTATTTATTTTATAAATATATATATTTGTATTTATAAACCCATTGGCTATTATCGCTAAAAAAAATCCAAAAGAAAAAAATCAATAGTTTTTTTTATAAAATTTTAAGAGAATTTGTTAATTATTTTTAATATTTATTTAACAGTTTAGATATTTGTTTATGCACATAATTAATATTCAAAAAATAATTGTATTGTAAAATATATATTTTAATATGCATGAATGCCAAATTAACTGACCTATAAACGTATTTTAGGGTTGTAAAAATCACTCCGTTAAAGAAGTTTATTCAATTTATGGACTCTGGCATTTTTTTTATCAAACTAAAACAAGTAATAGCATTAAATTTGGATCTGTCACATCTTAAGGAAACCTGTACTAAAATTCTGGGTTGGGATTTTATAAAAGATATGGAAAAATGGAAAATACTAAATGTAAATTTTTATATGAAACTTGTTTAGAATCTACGAAGTATTGTAAATAAATTACTACACAGGAATATTTTTTATAATCCATTTCTACATTAATTTTATAACTGGTTTCACTACAATCAATTTAATGGAACTAGTTTATGACTCCGTGCCGATAGTGAGGTACCACTGCACTTAGGGAAAAAGCTGCATCATATTTATGAAAAACTTCATGGATTTTCATCCAATGTAACACAAATAATAACGCTGTAAACATAGATATGATGAAGCTATTTCATAAAAATGAAAATTTATTCTTTATATTTATAAAACCATTTAGGAATTTTAAAAAAATGTTGAGTAAGATTTCTAAAATATTTTATTATATTTATTAATGTTTCTTATTATTAATGAAAAAGTTTCATTATATTTGTGAAGAAGCTTCATCAATATGATAAAGTTTTAATTTTTGTTTTTTGAAATTATTCAAGTAAATAGAAATACAAACTTAATGAGAATTACATATCGCAGTACAAATAGATCTGGTACAAATAGATCTGGTCAGATCTGTTCTTTTTTAGAATAGGTCATTATTCAGATAGACCAATTTTAAAATAATAAAAGCTTATGTACTCAATTTCAACCAAATATCTTTGTATTTACTACCTGTAGTTGGAATAGAATAAAAAATTTAATTGAATTAATACCAGCAAAAGAATTTGTTGTATCAATTAAATTTTTTAGATCAAAAATTTTCAAGATTTTCAATTAAAGTTTTAATTATATCAATTAAATTTTAGATAAAGTTCTAACCAAAAATTATTTGAAATTTTAATCAAATTTTTAATTTTAATTCCAGCATCAAATCAATTAAAATCTTAATAAAATTTTTATTGAAATTCCAGATTTAAATCAAAATTATTTTCAATATTTTTTTTTTTATCAAATATACATATGTTTGTGTGTAATTCATCAACGTATGAAAATTTCTAAATAATAACTAAAGATTTTGATTTGGTAATATTTAACTCAGCCTCTATTGAAAAATGTTTATAAACAAGTTTTCCTCGCCAATATTCTATATAAAAATTTTAAGCCTTTCATATCAACTAATATATTTTTTCTTTTTTTCATTTCAGGTAACTTTTATATAACATTTTGGTAAATATTTTAATTAAAATAACAAATTTTTTTCTTAAAAAGTAAAAAATAATAATAATATTTAATGAGAGAATTCGTTGACATGTCATAGGTTAGTTCTGTAGACATGTCAGCTGTTGAGTATTTTTTAAGAGAGTATACAGTTTGGTTGAAAAGTTCCTGCGCTCACTAAGAGATGGCACTGCTAGCTCCAAACTTTTTTTTCTCAAGTTCGTATAACTGTCCTGAGAACACATGCAAAGTTGCAAGTCATTCTGTCAATTCTTTCTCTGTTTACAAGCCATTTGAAGTTGACGTGTCTTTGATTTTTTTTAATATGGAAAAAATTGAATATCGTGCGGTCATTAGATTCTTTGTTTTGAAGGGTTTAAAAACAAAGGAAATTTATGAACAATTGTTAGAAGTGTATAAGGAGTCCTCACCTTCAAAACGCACCGTTCAATTTTGGGCTGGTGAATTTAAACGTGGTCGTACCAGCCTTAAAGACGATCCACGCGAAGGACGACCAAAAACTGCAACCACAGCAGAAATCATTGAGCAGGTACATAATATGGTTAGTGAAGATCCAAGTTTGACTAAGTGTGATATTGCTAATGCCATAGGCATCTCAGACGAACGAGTACTCCATATTTTACATGAAGAATTACGTATGAAAAAAATGTTTGGAAAGTTAGTGCCGCACATATTAACAATTCAACAAAAACTGGATCGAAAACAAATTTCTCAGCGTAATTTGGAGCTTTTTAAGCCGAATAAAACCGATTTCTTGCATCGTTTTATAACTATGGATGAGACTTGGATCTACCACCATGATCCTAAATTAAAACAAGAACGTTTACAGTGGACTGAAGCTGGTTGTTCAACTCCAAAGCAGGTGAAGTCACAACGATCAGCAAAGAAGGTTATGGCATCAGTTTTTTGGGATGCAAAAGGAATTTTGTTGATTGATTATCTTCAGAAAGGTAAAACAATCAACTCTGAATATTTTTGCAGCCTTTTGGATCAGCTGGATGAAAAAATTCGTTAGAAAAGACCTGGTTTAAAGAAGAAAAAAATCATATTTCATCAAGACAAAGCACCTGCTCACAAAAGTGTTTTGACAATGCCTAATTTCAAAGAATTAAAGTACGAATTGCTTGAACATCCACCAGATTTGGCTCCCAGTGACTACTATTTCTTCAGAAATCTCAAACAATTCCTTCGTGGAAAGCATTTTTCGTCCAATACCTTTTAGTGTATTGTACGTACTCTACCTTTAGTGTACTGTATGTACTCTACCTTGCAGTGTCTTAGTGTACTGTATGTACACTACCAAGTAGTACTACCTGTAGTGTACTTTTAGTGTACTATACGTGCACTACCTTGTACTACACTACCTGTAGTGTACTTTTAGTGTACTCCACGTACACTGCCTTGTAGTGTACCTTTAGTGTACACTACCTTGTAGTACACTTAAAGATTTTTTTTATCTATTCCAACTTACTTGCAATGGTACCATTGAGTGTTCGTACACAGAAAAAACACTAAAATTGAGTTTCAATTAAATTACTTGTAAATACAATTAAAAATTTAATTGAATTTGGACCAGCAAATTAATTTATTGTATCAATTAATTGTTTTGTTAAAATAAATTGAAATTTTTCAAATATTTTTTTGATCATCAATTAAATTTTTTAATTAAAAATGTTCAACATTAGCAATTAAAGTTTTATTTAAATCCATTTAAAGTTTAATTAAAGTTCTAACTAAAATTGAATAAAAATTTTATTCAAATTTTTAATTGGAATTTCAGCATCAAATCGATTAAAATTTTTTATAGAAATTTCCAATTCTAATCAATTAAAATTATAACCAAACTTTCAATATTTTTTTTTTTATCTAATATACATATGTTTGTGTGTAATTCATAAACACATGAAAATTTCTAAATACTTGTACCATAGTACTTTTGAGGTTCCAAAAGCACTACAAAAAGTACTATGGTAACAAAAAAGTTTGTTTGCATGATCCCATTTTCAAAATGAAAATATTCAAAAATCTTTAAAAAAATTGTTAAATAATGAAATTTTCCGTTTTTTTAAAATGTATTTCGCAGATTTTGTTTGCTAAAAATTAACAATAATTATTCTAGAAAAAGGGTGGCCAAAAAAAAGAATTCAAATTTTAACAACTGTTTTAAATTTTTAAATATATCTTTATAAACATAATTCCTTGATTTAATTTTTAAATCTGATTCAATTTTGAATAAATCGATTTGCAAAATTCTATTCATTGTTTGAATAATATTCTACTTTATTTAATTAATATCAAATTCAGAGAACCAGTTTGATTTTTGTTGATTCTTTTCATAGAATCAATCCAATTGATTAAATTTTAACAAATTAAAAAAAAAAACAAAAATCGTTCGCCTCACAAAGCAAATTATTCAATCGGGTCAAAATTGAATCATTAATATGAAGTGATTATAATTTATTTATAGATTCATAAAATTAATAATAAGAAATAAAATAAATTATAATTATCAAGCTCTGAATATAAACCAATACGTCATTAATTTAGCAGATATAGCTTTCGATTATCGAACTGAAAAATCTATCTAAATAAATTTTCTGAAGCCAAATCTCCTTATCTGTCAACACTGATCTGTGTATACACTCTGATGCATACAAACACTACATACACAGAATGAAATTACAAAATTCTGTTTGTAATATTGAAAATCTTCAATAGAACATTTTTGTAAATACAAAAAAAAAAATTTTTAAAAAAGGCACCAACAATGGAATTTGTAAATAAAGGGTGTCCCAAGAAGAACGCAATTTTTAAATCTGGCAACATTCGAAGTGTCATTGTTTGACATTTGAACAATTGTTATTGGTTGCTAGTAGAAGGTACGAGGTTAGTAAAAATGGAGCGCTACACGAATGAACAACGCATTCTCATTGGCAAATTGTTTTACCAAAATGGTGAAAGTTTTGCGGCTACAGTTCGCAAATTGCGATCAATTTGGGGTCACAATAATGCTCCAAAAGAGTCAACTGTAAAGAGATTAATGGATAAATTTGCCGAAACTGGGTCTGTTAGTGATGTAAAGACAACAACGCGCCATCGACCAGGTCGATCGACCGAAAATGTCGCAGCTGTACGTGATGATGTCGCTCAAACTCCATCCACCTCAATTCGACACCGAGCTCAGCAAATTGGTGTCTCCAAATCCACTTTGCAGCGAATTTTGACGAAAGATTTGCATCTTCATGCATACAAAGTTCAATTGACTCAGGAACTGAAGCCAGCTGACCATGGACAGCGAAGGGAGTTCGTTAATTGGGTATTGGAGAGACAACATGAAAATGCTGATTTTGCCGATAAAATCATCTTCAGTGACGAGGCCCATTTTCATCTTGATGGCTTCGTCAATAGGCAGAATTGTCGCATTTGGGGTGAGGAAAATCCTCGAGTGATTCACGAGAAGCAAATGCATCCTCAACGTGTCACTGTGTGGTGTGGTTTTTGGGCTGCAGGAATCATTGGACCTTTTTTTATGAAAATGAGGCAGGTCAAGCGCAAACAGTCAATGGTGTTCGGTATCGTGAAATGATAACCAGTTTTTTCTTGCCTAGATTTGAAGAAATGAATGTGGAGGGCATGTGGTTCCAACAAGACGGCGCCACATGTCATACAGCCAGAGAAACAATTCAATTGCTGCATCAGTCATTTCCCGGTCGTGTTATTTCGCGTTTTGGAGATCAGAATTGGCCGCCTAGATCGTGCGATTTAACACCATTAGATTTTTTTCTTTGGGGTTTTTTTGAAATCGATGGTTTACGGGAATAAACCGACGACGACTCAAGCCTTAAAAGAGGAAATTGTACGCTGCATTAATGAAATACCGCAGCATTCATGCAAAACGGTCATTGAAAATTTCATTAAAAGATCGCGTGCATGCCAGCAAAGCCGCGGCGGCCATCTGCACGATATATTGTTTCATACATAACCTCATTCTGTCTACTTTACGATATAATAAAGTTTCACGATTTTTTTTTAAATATCTGTGTTTTATTTAAAATTTAAAAATTGCGTTCTTCTTGGGACACCCTTTACAAACAATTTTTTGTTATTTTATTTTTTGTAACTTCAAGTTTTATTTTCAAAGAATTTTTATATAAAAAGTAACAATTTACAAACAATTCAAACAAAAAATTGTTAGAAATCGAATTTGAATTTTAATAACTATTTTTAATTACTTAAAATTTTGTGATACTTTTTTCTGTGTATGTTGTCAATAGTGTTTGTTGTAAACCAGAGAACTGCAAAATCAACTTTTTTTATTGATTACACAAAAATTCTTGTTCACTTTTAATAATTCAACAAAATTCACTGTAGAATAAAATCAGCATCATGTTACTGAACACTGTTAAGTGATTACATTTGCATAAAACATAAACGACAGATGATTCACACTGATTCCAATTACGCGTTCAGTAACATGATGCTGATTTTATTCTACAGTGAATTTTGTTGAATTATTAAAAGTGAACAAGAATTTTTGTGTATGATTAAATCAAGAAAAAAGTTGATTTTGCAGTTCCCTGTTGTTAACTAGAATATTTTTTACACCAACTTCATAATCAATTAAAAATTTAATTAATATTATTAAACTTTTAATTGAAAATTAACAAAAATTAAAAAAAAAATACCCATGTAAAAATCGAAATATATATGAGCATACATGGGCATACATGATCATACACGTCCATACATTGTTCAATATATGACCATACATGATCTCATATATGATCATATATCTTCGGATCTGAAATTTGAGGGTATTTGGACGTATATGATCATATATGAGCATACATGAATAATATATTAGCATGTATGATAATATATGCACATATATCACCATATACCCTCAAATTTCGGATCCGAAGATATATGGTCATATATGATATCATGTATGGACGTATATGACCATATATGCCCATGTATGATCATATACAAGATCATGTATGTTCATATATATTTCGATTTTTACATGGGTAATTGAAATTTTTTGGCAATAATTTTTTCTGTGTATGAAATTTCTTTGAAAAATATTTAAAAATTTAATTTAATTAACCTAAATTTAGATAAGATTGAAGGTACCCAGTTCGCAATCACTCTTAATATCCAGCAAAACCACACATTACCAAATAATGTGTAAAGTATCCTTGATCTTAATTAAATTTAGGTTTATAAATTTCTATGAAATCTAAAAAAAAATATTAATATTTTTCACAGAAATTTCATACCCTTTTGTTAATTTGTATTTAGCTTAGAAACAATGTAGCAATCTCGCATACGGTCTAATTTCAGTTAAATTTTCATTTCATATTATGAAATGTTGCCGTCGTCAAAAAATAATAACTTGGGACTTATTTCATTTTTTGGAGATTTTTTGTGGGAGTTATTTCCTCATTTGCAGGTTTTCACTCCTTTTGGTTATTATTGAATTTTTCTCTCTCTCTCTCTCTCTCTTTGAACTTATTTAATTTTTTTGGGCTTTATTTCACTGCTGGCTCTTTCATTTCTTCATTTGGGTATTATTTCATAGAAAGAACTCCCATCTTTCTTTGTTTGGCTGTTATTTCATAGGTGTTTTTTTTTTGTAGCGCTCCAAATAATTCCTGCAAGTTGGACATTAAAAATTGTATGAAGTCGTTTGTTTTAAGAAATTATTGGTTAAATAATAAATGTTAATAAAAATTCAAATAAAAAATTTTTTTGTAACGAAACTTTTTAGTGATAACTAATTAAAGATCCTTTTACTTCATCTATAGTCAATGACAATTCATACAAAAATAAATTTTTAGTTGAAAATATATCTAAAATCTTAAAATAAATTTAACATTTACCTTAAAAAAAAAATTGTATTCCTTTAATACTCTTAATTATGTTCACCACCCTTTTATTTTGTGTATTTATATACAAACTAAAGATATATAATTTTCAATTTCCAACTTTTGCAGTAGGCTTATTTTCAATCTATATACATATATGAACTTAATACACCAACTTATTATAAAACTCAAACCTTTTGCATACAAAAATTTCTTAATAAACAACAATCTATGTTATATGAAGAAAACCAGAGATATAAATTTTAAGTTTATTTTATTGAACTGTACTCTGTAGCAAAAATCTTTAAATTTTCTTAAAACAAAACTCTAACCACAATTCTTAAATACTTAAGAAACCTTAGATTTATATAAAATATTTTATATACACAACACATACATACTTAAAATTTATAATTATACTTGTTTACCCAAAAATTGCATTTTCTTAAATACACTCATACTTCAGATGTGTTCTTCTACCTCAACACAGCAGCAACAAACCCCAATTTTTATATAATAAAAAAAAAGTTATTTCATATCTTAGGACACAACCTTTTCTACAATATTTTAGTTTCAAATATATCTTATAATTTTCAGAATTTTACCAAAATTTTCTTATACTTATACATACAAATGTGTAGGAATACCCTGAAGAAAATGTCTATAGTGAAAATGTACTGATTCAGTATTGACTTTGTCACCAGTACTACTGATTAATTATGCCCCAGACAACTGTCTCTGCTGTAGACATTTAACATGGGCTTGTAATTGCGAATCTACACAACTATTGATTAGGTGTAGACATTGGAACCAGAGATTCACTAGTACACTCAGAAAAATATTTACCAAATATAAAGTAATTTAACTAAATTTTAAGAAATTTGGGAATGATTTAGCTCCAAAGACATTTGAACTTAAGTCAAGTATACCCTTTTCTTAAAAACAAGTACAAATACTTTACTTAAATTAAGTAAATTTTTTTCTTAAAGTAAGTAAATTTCTTCTTAAATTTTAGTATATTATTTACTTAAATTAAGTATAAATTTGTTCTTAAATTCAGTAAAAATTATTTGTAAACAAGTAAATTTTTCTTAAATTTTATTACTCTTGAACTCGTGGTAATACTGAATAAACTTTATTTTTAATTTATAAATTATTTTTATGTTACGTACATTCAAAATACACACATACAAATTTCGCTTGTTAATATTTATTAATTTGTAATTCTCATTAAGTTCTAACTTTTAGATATATAAGTATTTTAGTTTGCATCACAAAATGTAATTAATCAATTAGAATATTATTTTCGTTAATACATACAAATCAGGGATGGAAAATATGTTTTCTGTTATTGTATCAACTAGACAAACAAATTGTACTTTTTCGATCCTCACGGTACCAAAATTTTGTCCGCTTTTTTAACAATTTGCTTAGACACTAAAAATTCTTAAAAAAATTTAAATTGACCGGGTGAAACAAAATTTATCGTTAATTTTATGTAGTGGTATAATTCCCACAAAACTTTGTAAAATTTTACTCTAATTTTTATGTCACACCTTTTTTTCTGGTTTTCCGCCTCCCTTGGAGGGCAATTTAACCTTTTTAGGATTTGCAATTAAAAAATTTAACAATAATTTAGCTTTTTAACAATAATACACTTTTTTCTTATATTTTTTTTAAGAGGTAATTTAAAATCAGCTGTTCAATGTTGCCACTTCTGAATATTTTAGTACAATGTGTATGGAAACATTTGGTACATTTGATGTGACACCAATTTAGAGCCGGTTCAACTTAAAACTGACTTTATTTTTACTATAGTAGCTGAATAAATAATTTAATTTATAGTTGCTTTTAAAAAAAAGTCGACTTTATGTTATGTTGTTTTTATCAAGTTATAAATTGGAAATTTTAAAAAATTTCAAATTGTACTAAATGAGCCGCGGTAGTACCACGGTACCAACCAAGGTAAAAATGTACCAAAAAAAGTACAATTGTACCATGTTTTCCATACCTGATACAAATATTTTCAATTTGAAATTTATTACTTAAATATTAATGTTCTTAACTAAATTAGTTATACAATAAAAACTATAAACCAAATGAGAATTGCTTAAGTTAAAAATGTTTTAACCCGTCTTAGGAATGTTAAAGAAAACATTTTCTTAAATTTAAGAAGTAAAAACATACTTGGTTTAATTAAGTTAAAATGTTTGAACCAAATCTAAAGAAGTTCTATATTTATATTTTGTATTATTATACAATTTTATTTTTTAGTTTGTAAATTCTTAACATTATAGATTTTTTACTAACAAGAAATTAATATTTATCCTAAATAAAAAAAGAAAAATTAAGGAAAGTGGGTCCCTATGTTTAAGTTGATGAAAGTTTTTCGTAAACTAAAATCAAATAAATTTGCATTATTTTGAAGCATTTTTATTAATTTTAAGGAAAAATGTATAGCTTTTATTTTAGTAAGGTGTGAACTAAATTTTAGTTCATACATTTTTCTGAGTGTACATTTTAGTAATTCTAGTCTAAACTTTTGGAACTTTTTACTAGACTTCGACACTAGCAAGGAAAATAAGTTTAAACAGGTGCATTTATTTCGGAAAATTAGATATTTTATTAATAAAATTTTTTATAAATTTCATTAAAGTAAATAAGTTTTTAAAATTTTCATAACCCTCAACAAAATGTCTAGAGTTACAACTTTCAATAAAAATTTTTGCCTCTTTTTCGTTATTTTTATACAAAATTGATTGTTTTTTCACAAGTTTTTTTTTAATTGATTTTGCTCATTATATGTTTTGTTCATATTTGAAATTTACTGTTCTTTATATTTTTATTAAAAACATTAATTTTGCAAGCAGCTATGGACATAAAGGTTGGATGAAAAGTTCCTGCGCTCGAAATGAAAGAATACTGTTTTTGTTACGAAATATATTTTTTTATTCAATATAATCTCCTAGAAGCTCAATACACTTGTTCCAATGATCTTCCAATAATTTTATCCCATCCTTATAATGGTTTTACGGAAGCTCTGCAAAATAACCGTATACGGCTGCTATGGCCTCTTCATTCGACGAAATATGCTTTCCACGAAGGAATTGTTTGAGATTTCTGAAGAGATAGTAGTCACTGGGAGCCAAATCTGGTGAATACGGTGGATGTTCAAGCAATTCGTACTTTAATTCTTTGAATTTAACCATCGTCAAAACACTTTTGTGAGCAGGTGCATTGTCTTGATGAAAAATTATTTTTTTCTTCTTTAAACCAGAGGGTCAATTCTCGTTCTGTGATAATGTGAAGTGAAAAAAAACTTTTCATTTTCGTTTTCATAAGCACTTTTCACTCGAACTTTTCACAAATACATAAATTGCGATTCTCGTGTGTATTATGAAAAAAATGTTTCATTCGCACTGTACCCATGAAACTTTTGTAACTGTGTTATCCAAAATTTAAAGCAAATGTCAAAACAGAGAAAAACGTAAACAAAAGTGAATTAAGTTCGTAAAATTTATTTTAAATAATTATATAAAAATATCCGGATTATTTTTATTATTAGATATTACTCAAAGAATTCCGGATGAACAAAGGTAAGACAATGATGTTACAAGCATTTCATTGCAGTAAATAATTTAATAATTTATAGGAATTTTTTGAGAGTGCTGAGACGCATACTTCGTGCTGACCACAACGATTCGAGATGACAACCGACAAGCACTTCATGGATTTATATCGGCTTACTTTAAGTGAACTATATTTGGTGCGCGTATGAAGTCTAATATTACTTAAAGAAAAAAAAAATTCATAAACAATATTAATACATATGCCATACTTTTGCCATTTTTCACTGTCCTTTTGGGTCCCACTAAAACTGTTAAGGCTCGCCGCTAATTCGTTACACTTTTCGTCTCTAAATTTGGCACCATCTCTGCAGTTACAAATCTGTAAATATGGGATTAATAAAAGTGTGATTATGGTTATTAAGCTACTTACTTATCGTTTGCAATGTCCACATGCTTTTCTTAATAATTAATTAAATACTCCTTTTGGCTTTCGCTGGCACGCTTTCCTCTTACAATCTTCTCCATGTTTATTTCACTTATAAATAGTCTGTGTAAACAATTTTTTCATATGAAAATATTTTGACAGTTGTTTGCACTGTTACACAAAATAAGAATCGCCAGTGCTGTGCAATCGTGAAAAAATCTTGTTTCGTTCCAACTTTTTTTTTTCACATGAAAACGTTTTGATATTTCTTTACATTTTTTCAAAGAACGCGAATCAAAAGTTTCTCACGAATTTTTTCATCCAGCTGATCCAAAAGGCTGCAATAATATTCAGAGTTGATTGTTTTACCTTTCTGAAGATAATCAATCAACAAAATTCCTTTTGCATCCCAAAAAACTGATGCCATAACCTTCTTTGCTGATCGTTGTGACTTCACCTGCTTTGGAGCTGAACAACCAGCTTCAGTCCACTGTAAACGTTCTTGTTTCAATTTAGGATCATGGTGGTAGATCCAAGTCTCATCCATAGTTATAAAACGACGCAAGAAGTCGGGTTTATTCGGCTTAAAACGCTCCAAATTACGCTGAGAAATTTGTTTTCGATCCAGTTTTTGTTGAATTGTTAATGTGTGCGGCACTAACTTTCCAAACAGTTTTTTCAGTAATTCTTCAGTAATTCTTCAAGTAAAATATGGAGTATTCGTTCATCTGAGATGCCTATGGCATTAACAATTTCACGCTTAGTCAAACTTGGATCTTCACTAACCATATTATGCACCTGCTCAATGATTTCTGCTGTGGTTGCAGTTTTTGGTCGTCCTTCGCGTGGATCGTCTTAAAGGCTGGTACGACCACGTTTAAATTCACCAGCCAAAATTCAACGGTGCGTTTTGAAGGTGAGGACTCCTTATACACTTCTAACAATTGTTCATAAATTTCCTTTGCTTTTAAACCCTTCAAAACAAAGAATCTGATGACTGCACGATATTCAATTTTTTTCATATTAAAAAAAAATCAATGACACGTCAACTTCAAATGGCTTGTAAACAAAGAAAGAATTGACAGAATGACTTGCAACTTTGCATGTGTTCTCAGGACAGTTATACTAACTTGAGAAAAAAAAAGTTTGGAGCTAGCAGTGCCATCTCTTGGTGAGCGCAGGAACTTTTCAAGCAACCTGTATGTATATTTTTAACAAAATGAAACAAAAAAAATCAAGAAGAAGTACTGCTTTGTAGCTGCAAAGAAAATAATGTAAAAAGTGTAGTAGACCCTGTGTTGACAATGTCACAAAAAAAAAAAAAAGGAATGTAAAAAGTGTAGACGCTTTGTTGACTTTGTCACCATAAAGTCAACCAAAACAGTCGACAAAAGTGGTGATTTGGAGACACTCGATCCCAGGCTTCCTACAGGGTATTATCTACACATGTACTCACTCGTACATTAGAGTGAGTATGTGTTAAAAGTGTCCTTTTTATATGCAACTCCTTTATCACTTATAAAAAAAAAATATTTATAATTTCTATGCTTTACCTAAAAATTGTCTTATAAAATTTGTATATACGACATATACATATGTATGTAAATATTATTGTATGTTTACTTGTATGTTATGTGTATTTGTGTCTATTGCAGTTTGCATCTAAATTGCATTTTCCTAATGCAAATGTCTTATGCAATTTTCTTCTTTATTTTCTTAACAAAATTTTATATTATTATTTTATGCCTTTGTATTAGTAAGTATATGTGTTTTATTGATGTGTTTGTATTTATACCCTGTAGCAAATGTCGATAGTGAAACGTGTACTGATTCACTATTGACTTTGTCACCAGTACTACTGACTAATTATGCCCCAGCCAACGCTTTCTGCTGTAGACATTTAACATGTACGTGTCTGTCATTGCGAATCTACACAACTGTTGACTAGGTGTTGACATTGGAACCAGAGATTCACTAGTACATTTTAGTAATTCTAGTCTACACTTTTGGAACTTTTTACTTGATTTCCACACTAGAAAGGAAATAAGATTAATCAGGTGCATTTATTTTGTTAAATTAAATATTTTATTAATAAATTTTTTTTTTATAAATTTCATTAAAGTAAAAAAAATTTCGTGCAAATTTAATTTTAGAGTAGACAAATCTTCAAAAGACTGCACAAAATTATCCACAGGCTCCGTAAAATCTTCATCAGGCTCCACAAAATCTCTAGAGTTGCAATTTTCACTAAAAATTGTTGCCTCTTGTTATTTTTATTTTTATACAAAATTGATTGATTTTTTTCACAAGTTTTTTGTAATTTCTTTTGTTCATTATATATTTTGTTCAAATTTGTATATTTTACTTTTAAATTAATTTTTTTTTCTTTATAGAACAATTCCATATGAAAGCGATCACCTTTTGGACGACCCCTCTCCGATTTTAAAATAAATAGTCTCAATCGATTGCCCAGCAAAAAATAATGTACCTACATTTTTTTTTTTTTTATAGTGACTGGTTTAGTGGTGGTGTACACCACTGTCATGTGACAAAATTGAAGAATTCTTCATAAGGGACCTCATTAAAGTATTAATTTTACTTAAAAAAAAAAAAAACACTAACACTTTCACGTTTAGTATTCAACTGAAATTTGACTCAGAGTGTGTGAAGTATTTATATTTATTTTCTGGTAAAAAATAGGTAAAAAAAATAAGCGATATTTGCTTTTCTTTAATAGGAAAATTTGCGTGAACTACTGGTCATAAAATGTTTTTTAAAGAGGGACTTAATTGGTTACTGCCAATAAGCCGACCACAGGTCATAAAATGTTTTGTAAATTTTTTAAATTACCAGGTAATAAATATTTCGCCATATTTATGGAAAATCCGTGTTTTATGACTTGTTTCTGCACGTGTCATTTTAGGCGAAATATTTATTACCTGGTAATTTAAAAAATTTACAAAACATTTTATGACCTGTAGCCTCAGTCGGGTTTGGTGTGCCATTACATGCCACTGCTGCTATTATCCATGGATTTATGGCCGATCGTGTGAAGGCAGGCAGACCATATTCACTACACACTCAACTTGGGGCTCTTAAAAAAAAATTGATTTTTTCTTCATAAATGTATTTTTAACTGTAAAATAATTTTTAAAATGTATTTTTAATAATAAAATAAAATAATGTTAAATAATTAAAAATAATTCAATTATAAAAAATATAAAAACAATGAGAACAAGGTGGTCTCTTAAATGCTCTTCTCTGTCCAAACAAGGAGTCGGGGCCCATTTTTTTATTGCTGATTCTTAAAGCAAAAATTATGAGGAATCCAAAAAAAAAATAAAATTAGCCGGAAAATTTAGGAGCTTCTGTGGAAAATCGGAAAATTTAATTTTCATGGGAAAAAAGGTAAACTTCTGAGAAAAATTAGGAAAATTTAATTTTTCAATTAAAGCCTGATTCAATACCTTTCCAACGAGCTTTCACTCGTTGCGATCGCTTTAGTAGTTTTTTTTTAAACAACTTTCAATGAGGTCCCTTATGAAGAATTCTTCAATTTTGTCACATGACAGTGGTGTACACCACCACTAAACCAGTCACTATAAAAAAAAAAAAATATGTAGGTACATTATTTTTTGCTGGGCAATCGATTGAGACTATTTATTTTAAAATCGGAGAGGGGTCGTCCAAAAATTTGCCAATTTTGATCGTTTTCATATGGAATTGCTCTATATTTTTATTAAAAACTTTAATTTTGCATGAAACCATGCACATGTATTTTCAACAAAATAAAACAATAAAAAAATCAAGAACAAGCACAGCTTTGCAGCTGCAAAAAATGAAGTATAGACGCTTTGTGGACATGTCACCAAAAAGTCACCCAAAATAGTCGACAAAAGTGGTGACTTGTAGACACTTGAGCCCAGGCTTCCTACAGGGTAAATTCAAAACTTTACTTCCTTTTCTTGTTTGAAATCGTATCTTGCGTATATTGTTGTGTTGAATGTGCGTAGGTATTTGTGTATGTGTGTGTATGTGTAATAGGCCTAGAGTTCTTCCTACTGTTGTTCTGCATTTTTTTCAAGAAGTTTTAATGCACTTTTTTTTGCTGCAGATATTTATCTTAGAAAATTCACAAAAAGCAAGAAGGTGGCCTTAAAGCTTAAATTGAATTTAGGCTCAATAGAAAGTCTCTTTAGAATATAGGAAAAGTTTTCTTAGAGCTATAAATATGTAGGGGCTTTCTATAGTAAGAAGTTCCAAAAATTGTATAACAATATAAAGTCAAACTCAATAAACATATTTTTATTTGTAAATGTTTACTTCAGGGTCTATAAAGGTTTTCTATAGAAAACAAAAAATTTAAAAGAACACAATTTCGGGATAAGCAACAAGTCCTTAAAATAGCAAAAAATCTTTTGCTAATATGAAAACAGTTCAATAGACCTTTTAAATTAGACATTTTCCATAGTAAATTCACTTCAGATGCTGTAAGTTTTTCTATGCTCTAGAAAAAAAAGTTTCATTCACCCTTATTCTAGTTGTCGTCGTCGTTTTTGAGTCAACATCACTTTGCTTCGACGTCGACATCACTTCGACACCAAATTGGTATTCTAAAACAGTGTTGTAACGACGTCGACAGTTTATCGATTTAAACAAAAACACATCTCTAAAAATTGAGTCGGCAGATTTATTTTGTTTATTATTTTTGCGAAAGAAATGTTTTTTATGTGTAATTTAAATTCTGATACCAGTGATGAAGAAAATAAAGAAAATCTAGTATTGGAAAGAAGACTTCTCATACAGAAATCCAATATCTTTAATCTGCCGGATAACAAGTGAGTAGCAAAATCAAAGTATGTTACTTTAATAAATGTTAATCTTCTAATTTTTTTGAAAGTTACTTTCGGCTTAATAAAACAGCCTTCAAAGATGTGCTGGAAACAATAGCACCTTATTTGAAAACCGGAATCAAGTCCACATTTATTTCCAAAACAATAAAGTTGGCAGCTACATTAAGATTTTTAGCCCAGGGGTCGTACCAGCTCAGTATAAATTGCTTGAATCTTCCGCCACCTGTAGCATTACACTCGGCTTTGTTGGCTACCATTTTCTTTTCAACTTTAAATTTTAAGTCTCGCCAAACCTATAAATAAATTTTGTTATATTTTTATAATGCACTTTATATGATCATGCTTTCTTTACCTTCTGCCATTCATCTCACATTATTCTCGGTGAGCAAGTGCATTTAATAAATTTGATATTTCTTCCCATTTTTTCCGTTTTTTTTTTCAGTCATTACTTTTCCTCAAGTAGTTACTAAAAATTGTGTCGACAAAATCAGAGTCGTTTTAAGACAATATCGTCGTCACATTTTCTTACAGAATACCAAATACTTGACGACAGTTATCAATTATTTTCGATAACGACAACGGGAATACCAATTTCAAAAAAAAAAATCCCACGACAACATTGTCTTGTGTCGATGACGACAACTAGAATAAGGGTGATTATATTGATGCAACTGTTTCATAAATCATTTGCCTTCTTAATTATGATGAAGTGTTTCAAAAAAATGTTGGACAACTCTTTCAAAAATCTTCATTATTTCATAAAAAAAAAAAAAATATTTATTTCCTCTGCCAAACGCTGCTATTTGTAATTCTTATTAAGTTTGAATTTTTATTTACTTAAATAATTAAAAAAATATATATATATATATATAAATTAAAAACTTCATCATATTAATAAAACTTAAATAATTTAAAACAAGTAAGAGCGGCTAAATTCGGCTATGCCGAATCTTATATACCCTTCACCATGGTTGGGAAAAAACTGAAGTTTATATATATCGACATATATGGAATGGACAGATTTATATACGAACGCCTTTAAGAGGAAATTAACCATTTAGTTTGGAGATAAAACTTGGACTCGGGAAGATTTATGTTTCCAGAAAATAGGTATTTTAAAAAAATTTATGTTTTGGGCATAACTTTTTTGAATCTGAACCGATATTTCCGAGTTTTTCAGCAAATATGTCATACTAAAGATTTTCGATCTTTTGCTATATAAGATGTATCCATAGGTCATAATACAGCTCTAGAATAGTGTTTGTTGTTTGTGTATAAAAGGTGAAGAGGTGAAAGAATAGAATTTCAACAAATCGTTAAAATAAATCACTACAACTGCATGTGTTTTTTTTTTCTACAAAATAGTTTGATTTAGCTGGCAAATTTGCATTTGGGATTTTATTTCGCTTTTTTATTAAAAATATTTGTAATTTCTTTAGCTTAATTTTAAAAATTTGAAGGAAAATAGTTTATAATTTTTTTTATAAATTATTATAAGTTATGACCTAAAATAGTTGCACTTAAAGGTAAATTATGTATAAAATTTTCTTAATATGTGAGAAATAAAATGGTTTAAAAACCTTTTTATAAACTCTTTTAAATCGGAGCAAAAAATAGAAATAAAACCATTTGTATTTTGTTTGTATCAGAGGGTTTTTATAAAAATTTTGATGTTTTTAGCCTATTTATGGATTACTTAATTATTAATATAAAATTTTATTTAAAATAATTATTAAATGTAAAAAAAACAAAAAATAAACAAAAAAAAATCTTAAGAAAATAAAAAAAAATGTACAAAAAAAGAGTGAATTGACCGGGATTCGAACCCGCGACCCTTCCACCTGTGGTGAAAGGTATAAAAACGTTTGTATATTGTTTGTATCAGAAGGTTTTTATAAAAATGTTGATGTTTTTAGCCTATTTATGGATTACTTAATTATCAAATATAAAAATGTTAAAAAAAAACCAAAAATAAGCAAAAAAAAAGTCTTAAAAAAATAATAAAAAAAAAGTGAATTGACCTGACCGAGATTCGAACCTCGAACCCAGCGGCCTTAGAGAAAAAAATTATTTGTGACATAGCGTCTAGACAACTGTGCTAGTGAAGCTCACACAAAATTATCGTCAATAGAGGTACATATATAAAAGTCTTCGTTCATTAGAGATTTGTTTAGTTTTTATTTAAATGACAAATCTTTGTATGTGTGTTGTTTGTGTATAAAAGGTGGAGATGAAAGAAAAGAATTTGAACACATGGATGTGTTGTTATGCTCAAAATTCTACATACATATTAAACAAAGGGATTTTACTGGAAAAATTAGAGGTAGTCCTGGTTTTTTGCTAATATCTCAGCCATTTATTAACCGATCTGTCTGATTTTTAATAGCAAACAGAAATGGATCACATGTAACAGAAATAAAAAACAATCAAGTCCTCATCATGTCTGGGTTCTTCGGAAAACCCATTTCAACACACAGACGGACAGACGGACATCGTTAAATCAACTTCGCTCTTCATAAGGACCCAGAATATATATACTTTATAGGGTCTAAGATCAATATTGTAGAAATTACAAACGGAATGACAAACTTATATATACCCTTCCACCTGTGGTGAAGGGTATAAAAATATAGAAATTAAATACATCATCATATTAATAAAACTTTTTCATAAGCTATTGATAAAACTTCTTCTTAAATATGAAGAAACTTTTTCAAAAATATTGGTGAAACTTCTTCATAGATATTGATTAAAAAAAAATGTTTCATAAATCTTAGGACAATGTTTTGAAATATTCTTCATCATATTTAAGTACGGTTTCATAAAAATGAATTTTTATAAAACAGTTTGCATTTTTATGAAACAGCTTCATCACATTTATAAAAAAAAAATATATGAAGTAAATATGATGAAACTTTTTTCCTGAGTGCATGCACAGCATGTAAAATTTATGCTTTAAAATATATATTAATACCTCATCTTTCTTATTACTACACTGAAAAAAAAAAACTGATTAGTAAAATCTACTAAAATTCTCAGTTAAGTCAAAGTTATATGCAGTTGAAAAGGCGGCAAAAATTTGAAGCGGAGCCGCGAATAACGTTTTAAGCGATAATTTTTACAAAACCTGTTTTTCCAGATTACCGTTAGAATAACTGTCTTTTATGACTTAAAAATAAAATTAGGCAAAATTATTTTGATAACAAAACAAAATGCAACCCAAAGAAGTGCCAGTGGGATACATCTACAAGTTCAAACAATTTTATTTTTGTCGCTTACAACGTTATTCGCGGCTCTGCTTCAGTTGATTTACCTTTAAATGACAAACAAATGTAGTTATTTTTGATTTCTGAAAAACTTATAACAAATGCAGTAAAAAATAACTAACAATGTCGTACAAATAACTGAAAATTGTTTGGCTTTTTAAAACTGATAAAAATTGGGAAAATTTACCAGTATTTGAATGAAAAAATCATGTTTTTCTTTCGATTACAAAAAAGTGTAATTGCTTCATCTTACAGGTTGGTTGAAAAGTTCCTGCGCTCGAAATGAAAAGATACTGTTTTTGTTACGAAATATATTTTTTTATTCAATATAATGTCCTAGAAGCTCAATGCTCAATACACTTGTTCCAATAATCTTCCAATAATTTTATCCCATCCTTATAATGGTTTTCCGGAAACTCTGCAAAATAGCCGTCTACGGCTGCTATGGCCTCTTCATTCAACGAAAAATGCTTTCCACGAAGGAATTGTTTGAGATTTCTGAAGAGATAGTAGTCACTGGGAGCCAAATCTGGTGAATACGGTGGATGTTCAAGCAATTCGTACTTTAATTCTTAGAATTTAGCCATCGTCAAAACACTTTTGTGAGCAGGTGAATTGTCTTGATGAAAAATAATTTTTTTCTTCTTTAAACCAGGTCTTTTCTCACTAATTTTTTCATCCAGCTGATCCAAAAGGCTGCAATAATATTCAGAGTTAATTGTTTTACCTTTCTGAAGATAATCAATCAACAAAATTTCTTTTGCATCCCAAAAAACTGATGCCATAACCTTCTTTGCTGATTGTTGTGACTTCACCTGCTTTGGAGCTGAACAACCAGCTTCAGTCCACTGTAAACGTTCTTGTTTCAATTTAGGATCATGGTGGTAGATCCAAGTCTCATCCATAGTTATAAAACGACGCAAGAAGTCGGTTTTATTCGGCTTAAAACGCTCTAAATTACGCTGAGAAATTTGTTTTCGATCCAGTTTTTGTTGAATTGTTAATGCGTGCGGCACTAACGTTCCAAACAGTTTTTTCATACGTAATTCTTCATGTAAAATATGGAGTACTCGTTCGTCTGAGATGCCTATGGCATTAGCAATTTCACGCTTAGTCAAACTTGGATCTTCACTTACCATATTATGTACCTGCTTAATGATTTCTGCTGTGGTTGCAGTTTTTGGTCGTCCTTCGCGTGTATCGTCTTTAAGGCTGGTACGACCACGTTTAAATTCACCAGCCCAAAATTCAAACAAAGAAAGAATTGACAACTTGACAATTGACTTGCAACTTTGAATGTGTTCTCAGGACAGTAATAACAACTTTAGAAAAAAAATTTGGAGCTAGCAATGCCATCTCTTGAACTTTTCAACCAACCTCTACTTCGACTATAATGACATAATTAGACCTTGAAAAAGATAAATCTTTATTAAACTAATTCGGAGGAAAAATAATCATTTTTGTAAATCAGCGAGTTGAATCAATATTTCATAAATTAATTTATTGAATCAGATTTAAAATCATAATTGATTAATCAATTTTATTTGAATATTTTTTGTTTCAATTGAATCAAATCAAGTCAAACATAATTTTGTTTTTAATTCGCGAGTTAAAAAAGATTGATTTGAGAATTTAAACCAAATAAAAAAAAAACATAAAAATTGTTTCGCAAATCCCGTTAAGTTTTTGTACATATTCGCCATTCGCCAAAAATTGTAATTTTTTAAAATGACCGGTATCTCGAAACTAAGAGAAATAAGGCAAAAAGGAACAAAATTTTTGCTCTTGTAGAGTATAAATATACTGCGATAATAAAAATAGGCCAGGTCTGGAAGACATCCTGAGATATCTGTTTTTATACGAACGCAATTGAGCGGGAAACGAAATGTGTATTATCGCAGTGTGTTAATATATTAGACATGTTTTCTTTGTACACTTAAGCTAGCAAGTTATTTCATTTATATGGAGAATTAAGCGAGTTAAGAACTATATAAATGAAATAACTTGCTAGCTTAAGTGTACAAAAAAAACATGCCCATTATCATATAAATTGACAAAAAAAAATAGTCACCCTGTTGCTGTTTTATAAAAATTCCATGAAACTTTTCGGTGCGAATCCAATCAATTTTGATTTTAAATTTAAATTGAATCATTTCCTTTGATTTATAAAAAGAGTTATTAAAATCAACTTGATTCTTCTAACAAGATAAAAATTTAATCATGGTGTAGTAAACACGTCAATCAGAAAATGAATTCGCGAATTGATTTGTCAAAATTTAAATCAGATTTGAACATTGATTTAAGGAATTATGTTTTTAAAGGTCTGGTCATACGAGTAATAAACCAATTTTTTGTTTATTATTACGAAAGTTTTTGTTATTTTGAGATTTTTTGTATTTTTATTATCAGTGTGTAATCTGACGTTTCAGTGATTTGATGTTATCATTTGAGACTGTCCCTGACTTTTCCTCTGAGGATATTTTAAGTCATTGGTGTAGACCAAAAAGGCCCATATTTTATAGGAAATTGACAACGTAACACCACAAATGCTGCTAACACTTATGCAAAATATCATCAAGAGTGACACCAAATTTGTATCAACGTGAAGGGCGGCCAATTGTGGCACATAATTTTCTACATTTTCATTGAAAAAAAAAAAATAAATAAATAAAAGTGCGAAAAAACATAATCAGTTAAAAACTCAATGAGTTTTCACTTTTAACAAAAGTTATAGCTTAAGAAAATCAGATTTATTTTTGGCTCACCCTCAAAAATAAAATTTTCTAATTTTTATTTGCAATCAATAATAAACAATTTTTTTATTTTTAAATAACTGTTGTTGTCTTGCATTTTTCCCAAAAAAAAACAACTGTAATTACAGTTAAAAATAACATTTACTGATTACTACACAAACTATTGTCATGAAGTTAGTGTCAAACTTTTTCATGATCAGAAAATTTGTGACAAGACAAGAGTACAGTCTATGTTTTTCTCATTCGCCTCTTCTGAATTGCCTACTTATTTAGTTTTTATTTAGTATTGAACTAAATCGTCCGCTTAAACCGTTCGTCCGTCCATAATTGTTAATAAAAATAGTAAGTGTTTTAATTGTTAAGAAAAAACTATAAAAAATTCTTTTAACATTATTTAAGCTAATTCTTTTAGTTTTCTTCGATCTTCTTGATTTGTGTAATATTTCTCATCGAGCTAAAGATCTTTTATTTATAAAAAATTAATTAAGAATATTTATTTATTCCCAATATTTCGTCACCACATTGGGTGACTTCTTCAGGGGAAATTGTTTTTTTATAATTAATAAATGAAAATTATAAATTTTAAAAAATTGTTATATATAAGTTTTCAATTTATAATTTTCATTTATTAATTATAAAAAACAATTTCCCCTGAAGAAGTCACCCAATGTGGTGATGAAATATTGGGATAAATAAATATTTATAATTAATTTTTTATAAATAAAAAATCTTTAGCCCGATGAGAAATATTATACAATATTATTGAAGTAAATTGTGAAATTAAAGTTTTGTTTATTTTTGGTTAAATATAAAATATAAATTTGCATCGAGTAAAATTAATCATAATAATCATAAACAACAATTTATTATATTTTAAAATCTTTTTTTTTATAGTTTTGCATAAAATTTGTGAAAAATAATCTGAAGTTTTCTGAAATTGTTAAAACGTATTATACTTTTACAAAAAAAAAAATCGTCAAACGTGGGTTAGTAAAATTTCACAAAAAAAAAATCGTCAAAATGAGGTAAAATCATCAGGATTAGCACCACTGTTGATACTCCAAGTCGCCTTTATTTAGTTAACAAAAAACAGGCATGTCTATTTATGATCTGAATGCTTGTGTACTCTTGTCCGTGTTTTTCTTATACACCTCTTCTGAATTGCCTTGTTATTTAGTTTTTATTGAGTACTCAAGTAAATCGGTAACATAAGCGGTTCGTGAAAGTGTTTAATTATAAAATATAAATATTAAAAAATACTAATTTAAATAATTTACAGACAAATATAAATCATTAATTATCTATATGTACTTGGAGGAATTTGTAAAATTAAATCTTTTTTTATTTAAAATTTTAATTTTTAAATTATTTTTTTTTTGGTGTCAATGTTTATACATTTGCATTCATAAAAAATAATCATAAAATAACATTTTACCATTCTTTAAAATCTCTTTTTTTATAGTTTTGCATCGAATTTGTTAAAAATGCAGATTATTTTTCAATTTTCAGAAATGATTAAAATTTAAAGTGTTTTTACCAAAAAATCGTCAATCATTGATTGGCAAAATTTCACTAAAAATCGTCAAAATGACTTAAAATTGTTTCGTATGGCATCAGTGTTTTTACTTCAAGTCGTTTTTTACTTTATAATTAAAAAAATAAAACACTTGCATGTCCTTTCATGATCATAATGCTTGTGTACTTTTTGTCTGTTTTTTCTTATTAAGGTTTTCTCAACGACCCTCTTATTTAGATTTTATTGAGTACTCAACTAGTTCGGTAATTTAAACGTGTCGTCCGTCCGCAAGTAATAATTAAAATAGTGAATGTGTTTTAATTGAAAAAATTAGAATTAAATTTATAATTTAAAATAGTTGTTAAAAAAAATAAATAATTTAAAGAAAGGTAAATACCAACAAGAATCATTTAAGTAAACTGTAAATTAAAGTGTAGTGTGTTTTTCTTTGTTTTATTTCGGTGAATATAAAAAAATATGCAAAGAAAAAAATAACTAGCATTAAAAGAGATTAGTAGAGCAATAAAGTGTAGGAGAAAACTTAAAAAAAAACATTGTTATTGTAAAATGTTGTATTTGTTAGTAAATTTTTACTATACTTCTCAATTTCTCCTCGTAATTATTGTAAACAAAAAAATTCATAGCTAATACTCTTAATAAAAATATTGCACTCTCTTTCTTTTCTACTGGTGTGTTTTTTTATGTTCATTGAAAAACGTTATTTAATAATATTTTAATTAGAATAAAACTAGGTGTATTTTTTTGGTAAAATTTTAAAAATATTAAAAAACGGTATCGGTTCGTGCTTGTAAAGAAATATTAAATTTTAATTTAAATCTGCATAATTACAGTCATGGCAAAATATATAATGGTGAGTAATTACCTAAAATTTATATTTATAAATTTTAAAGCATTGCGTTTCAGGCTGAACATTTTTTAAACCCTTGTAGTCGTATTTATACCTTAAAGTATCCCGGTAAATTGTTTTCTTTTTGAATTGATTGAAATAATAGCACCGAGTCGTATTAAAGAACTGCATATGGGAAAATTAAATAAAAAATTTTTCAGGGGATCTTTAGTTCTCCACCAGCGATTGAAGATTTGATTGGGTTTTTAAGATGCAAATTTTGAATTTTATATTCTCCATAGAATAATTCTAGTCCACAGTTGTCTTTTAAACTTTAAATAATTGTTTCAAAGGCTAAAGCAAAATATTTTTACTGATTTTTTTAAAAACATCAACTGAAATATTTTATTCAAACAAATTAGCATATCAAAGATACTTATTTAACAAGTACTTTGTAAATTTTTTTTATAGTTTGCATAGAATTTGTTAAAAATAATCTATGGTTTTCTGAAATTGTCAAAACTTAATAAACTTAAAAAAAAAAATATCGTCAATCATCGCTTAGTAAAATTTTATAAAAAAGGAATCGTTTAAATGAGGTAAAATCATCAGGTTTAGCACCACTGTTGATACTCCAAGTCGACTTTAGTATTAAAAAAAAAACACAGGCATGTCTATTTATGATCTGAATGCTTGTGTACTCTTGTCGGTGTTTTTCGTATACAACTCTTCTGAATTGCCTTCTTTATTTAGTTTTTATTGAGTACTCAAGTAAATCGATAACAGCGGGTCGTGAAAATGTTTAATTATAAAATATAAATATTAAAAAAGATTAATTTAAATAATTTACAGACAAATAAAAATCAGTAATTATCTATAATTGGAGGAAATTGTGAAATTAATTTTTTTTTATTTTAAATTTTAATATTTAATTTTTTAGTTCAGTTTTGGTGTCAATGATTATAAATTTGCATTGAAAAAAAAATTATCATAAAATAATAGTTTACCATTCTGTAAAATATCTTTTTTTATAGTTTTGCATAGAAATTGTTACAAATAATCCGCAGTTTACAGCAATTATTGAAATAATCGTCAATTCTTTGAGGGCAAAATTTCCCTAAAAATCATCAAAGTGACTTAAAATTGCCCAATTTGGCTCCAGTATTTTTACTTCAAGTCGTCTTACTTTATAAAAAAAAAAACACTTGCATGTCCCTTCATGATCATAATCATTGTGTACTTTTTTTCTATTTTATTTTTTTAGCTTTTCTGAATGACCCTCTTATTTAGATTTTATTGAGTACTCAAACTCAAAATAATCATAATAGTAATTAAAAACAATTTGTTATATTTTAAAATCTGTTCTTTATATTTCATGAAAAATAATCTGTAGTTTTCGGAAATTGTCAAAATTTTTACTTTTAGAAAAAACAAATATCGTCAATTATCGGTTAGTAAAATTTCACAAAAAAAAAAGAATCGTTTAAATGAGGTAAAATCATCAGGTTTAGCACCACTGTTGATACTCCAAGTAGCCTTTTTAGTATAACAAAAAACACGGCATGTCTATTTATGATCTGAATGCTTGTGTACTCTTGTCCGTGTTTTTCTTATACACCTCTTCTGAATTGCCTTGTTATTTAGTTTTTATTGAGTACTCAAGTAAATCGGTAACATAAGCGGGTCGTGAAAGTGTTTAATTATAAAATATAAATATTAAAAAATTCTAATTTAAATAATTTACAGACAAATATAAATCATTAATTATCTATATGTACTTGGAGGAATTTGTGAAATTAAAGCTTTTTTATTTTAAATTTTAATTTATTTTTTTTTTTTTTGGTGTCAATGTTTATACATTTGCATTCATAAAAAATAATCATAAAAGAACATTTTACCATTCTTTAAATCTCTTTTTTTTATAGTTTTGCATCGAATTTGTTAAAAATGCAGATTATTTTTCAATTTTCAGAAATGATTAAAATTTAAAGTGTTTTTACCAAAAAATCGTCAATCATTGGCAAAATTTTACTAAAAATCGTCAAAGTGACTTAAAATTGTCGCGTTTGGCATCAGTGTTTTTACTTCAAGTCGTTTTTTACTTTATAATTAAAAAAAAAAAACACTTGCATGTCCTTTCATGATCAGAATGATTGTGTACTTTTTGTCTGTTTTTCTTATTAAGCTTTTCTCAACGACCCTCTTATTTAGATTTTATTGAGTACTCAACTAGTTCGGTAATTTAAACGTGTCGTCCGTCCGTAAGTAATAATCAAAAAAGTGAATGTGTTTTAATTGAAAAAATTAGAATTAAATTTATAATTTAAATTAGTTGTTAAAAAATAATTTAAAGGTAAATACCAACAAGAATCATTTAAGTAAACTGTAAATTAAAGTGTAGTGTGTTTTTCTTTGTTTTATTTCGGTGAACATAAAAAAATATGCAAAGAAAAAAATAACTAGCATTAAAAGAGATTAGTAGAGCAATAAAGTGTAGGAGAAAACTTTAAAAAAAACATTGTTATTGTAAAATGTTGTATTTGTTAGTAAATTTTTACTATACTTCTCAATTTCTCCTCGTAATTATTGTAAACAAAAAAATTCATAACTAAACTCTTAATAAAAATATTGCACTCTCTTTCTTTTCTACTGGTGTGTTTTTTTATGTTCATTGAAACACGTTATTTAATAATAATTTAAATAAAACTTGGTGTATTTTTTTTTTTGGTTAAATTTTAAAAATATAAAAAACGGTAATCGGTTCGTGCGTATAAAAAAAATATTAAATTTTAATTTAAATCTGCATAATTACAGTCATGGCAAAATATATAATGGTGAGTAATTACCTAAAATTTATATTTATAAATTTTAAACCACTGCGTTTCAGGCTGAACCCTTTTTTTGAAACTCCCCTTGTAGTCGTATTTATATCTTAAACTATCCCGGTAAATTGTTTTCTTTTTGAATTGATTGAAATAATAGCACCGATTCGTATTAATGAACTGAATATGGGAAAATTAAATAAAACATTTTTGCAGGGGATCTTTAGTTCTCCACCAGCGATTGAAGATTTCGGTTTAGATTTTTTTTCAACAAAATTAGTATTAAAATAGTCCACAGTTGGCTTTTAAACTTTAAATAATTGTTTCAAAGGCTAAAAAGTATATTTTTACTGATTTCTTTTTTTTAATATCAACTGAAATATTTTATTCAAACAATTTAACATACTTATTTAACAAGTACTTTGTAAATTTTTAATTTAAAATTTTAAAAATTTAGCCATTGGGATCTCATTTTCCCTTGGCCTCTCAAAAAAAGGTCTTTCGGCGTAATTAGGCTATTAGTAAAAATTAAAAAACTATTTTTTTTTGCTTTAGAAAAAAATAATAAAATTGAAATACTAATTTTTAGCGCAGTTGTGAACAAAATGTTTAATTTTTTGGTCAAATTTTCACCACGTATTGCCATAAGTTGTGATAAAAAAGCCTTCGTTCAAGTACCAGATAATGTAATTTTTAAGAAGTGTGCAAAATTTAAACAAGATCGTTTTATTAGTCAATATAACTCCTGACTGGTTTATTAAAAATTAAAAAACTATTTTTTTTCCTTTTAGTACTTTAACGAAGGAAAAATAATAAAATTAAAATAAGAATTTTTGGCGGAGTTTTTGACAAAAAGTCCCATTTTTTTTAAGATCCTCACGGATAAAAATAATTTTTTTTTTTACTTATTTTTCATATTCAGCTTAAATATTACTTCAAACAAATTTTTTTTTTTATCGGCACACTATTATACACCCAGAAATTAGAATCCTGCTGACAACCGAAATTGTCATAAAATGAGTTGTGATAAAAAAAATCCTTCGTTGAAGAACTAAATAATTTAATTTTGAAGAATGTTCAAAATTTTAACAAGATCGGTTCATGTTTTTTTGAGAAATCATATGGTTTCGAGAAAAACTAAAAAAAAAATTTAAACAAAATAAAAGTCAAGAACTTGCCACCTAACCCCTTAAAAGCTGTTAGAGAACTAAAGATCCTCTCAAAAAAAAATTACTTATTTTTCATATTTAGCTTAGGCATTACTTTAAATATTGTTTTTTTTTTTTTATCGGGACACCCTATTATACATCCAGAAAACAGATTCCTGCCGACAACCGAAATTTTACCCCATCGAATGTGATTTAAACTTTCTGTTGCTTTAACCGAAAAACTCGGTTAACCAAATCATTCGATTGGCTATAAATTTGGTTGCCAACACGGATCTGTTCTGAGCTCCTCTGTGGATAGCTTTTAAATTAAAAATATTTAGCAAAAGTTATTAAGCATTTTCTATATATTTTTAATTTAAAAAATTATTGAGGAATCAATGCACCAACCAAAATAATTTAAAAAAAGAAAAAAAAACTATTAGTAAAAGTTTTTCCAGTAAAAATCTGATTCGATAATGTGATTCACTATTATTTTTTGTTTTTAATGATTTTCAAAAAAACATTTGTCAATTATGTTAACGAAAATTTTATTCTATATGATTTTTTTATTTTTTTATAAGCGAAATCAATTAAAATTTTAATTATGTTGAAATTGTAAGAGTAAACCGATTTTAGTTAAAGTTTACTTTTTCGGGCACTCCCCAAAAAAATATTAAAAATATGGTTCTGACTCCTCGTAGAATATAACAATAATTTTTTTCTAGGGCACCCCATGCCCTAAAACTGGTACGTTCAGTAACATTTTAACAAAATTTTATCATTTCAAAAAATGACATTTATTATACCCTCCCCCATATATGGTGAGGGTATATATCAGTTTGTCATTCCGTTTGTAACATCTTGAAATATAGGTCTAAGACCCCATTAAGTATATATATTCGTGATCCTTATGCAATTTTAAGTCGATTTAACGATGTCCGTCTGTCTGTCCGTCTGTTTGTCTGTTGAAATGGCGATCACGACGCAAAGACGCAAGCGGCGGTGCCTATTTTTACCCAGATTATTCTACATACATCCTCCCGAGCAGTTTGGTATTGAAAATGAGCAAAATCGGTCCAGCCGTTAAAAAATTATGAGTGAAAATGTGAAGATACCTCTAAATTTTCCATACAAATTGGTGTATTTTAGTACAATTTCATAGTAGCGACTGGTATATAATATATTTTCTCATATTTTTTCACCAGTCGCTTAGAAATTAATAATATTTTGTATTCACCTTAAATATTTTTCATCTCAAACAATTTTTTCACCACTAAAATTTTTTTTCACCACAAAAAAATTTTTTCACCTCAAATTTTTTTTTTACAACAAAAAATTCGTTTTCGCATCCAAAAAAAGTTTTTCACCTCAAAAAACTTTTTTCACCTCCATTATTTTACTTCAAAAGTTTTTTACATTATTTGTATCTAAAACAGTAGAAAACACTTTTCTTAAGCCTTTTTTTACTTATTCTTTTAATAAAAGTGTTTCAATTAAAATATTTGTATATACAATTAAAAATTTTATTGAATTTGGATCAAAAAAAGAATTTGTTGTATTAATTAACTCTTTTTAAATTAGTTGAAATTTTCCATTTAATTTTTAATCATATAAATAAAATTTAATTCCAGCATTAAATCAATTAAAATTTTAATAAAATTTTTGATTGAAATTCCATAATCAAATCAATTAAAAATTAATTAAATTTTCAATATTTTTTTTTGTATCAAATATACATATTTTTGTGTGTATATCATCAGTGCAGGAATATTTATAAATACTTTGTAACAAATAGTTCATAGAAGTACCATAGTACTTTTGAGATTCCAATAGCACCACAAAAAATACTATGGTACCAAATTTATCATAACTCGTGCATGCGTATCCACCACAGCAGTGTTGCCATTAAAAAGTTTTCTCTCATGATCCTATTTTCAAAATTGAAATATCCAAAAATCCTTAACAAATTGTTTAATAATCAAATTTTTCCGTTTTTCTAAAATGATTTTTAGCAGATTTTGTTTGCTAAAAATTAAAAATAAATATTGTAGAAAAAGAGTAGCCTCATAAAAGTATTCAAATTTTAACAAAGTCAAATTTAAACAATTTTTTTACATACAACTTTTAAAAAATGATTCCTTGATTTAATTTTAAAATCTGATTCAATTTTCAACGAACCGATTTGCAAAATTCTGTTCATTGTTTGAATAATTTTCTAATTTATTTAATTAATATCAAATTCAGAAAATAAATTTGATTTTTGTTGTTTCTTTTCATAGAATCAGTCAAATTGATTAAATGTTAACAGATCAAATAACTAAAAATTGTCCGCAAGCGAAATCACAAAACAAATTATACAATCGATTCAAAATTAAAAAGTTTTTTTTTATAACAATTCCAAAAACAAAATAAAAAAAATATGTTTTCAAACAAAAATATCTCTCATGATGAATATTTTAAAATATCTACAATGATAAAGATCAAAGTTAAAAAAAAAGTTGACAAAAAAAACGTTTTTTTATAAAAAAATTTTCAAAAAAGTGATTTTGTTCTTTATTCGTATTAAATTTATTACGTTTTAGAAAAACGCTTTTAAAACGCATAATGCATTAAATTTTTTTTTATAATTTTTTTATTTAATATTATAATTAATTTTGTTTGTTTTATTTTTTGAACTTTTTTCATCAATGATAAATATAATTTTTAACTTTGTTGATAAATATCAGTAAATATTTTTACATTTTTGTTTGAATTTTTATTAAAATAAAAAATCCATATTGAAAAATAAATTATTTTGAACACCAGTGTTTGTTTTTATTAATGAAAAAACAAAATAAAACGTTTTAAAAATATTAATATCGGGTCCCTGATTTAAACCAATACGTCATTAATTTAGCAAACATAGCTTTCGATTATCTATCTGAAAAATCTATATAAATTCAATTCAATCAATAAATTTTCAAATCTGAAGCCAAATCTCCTTATCTGGCAACACTGATGTGTATACATTCTGAGTATATTTTTTGTTATTTTTTTGTAACTTCACAGAAAAAAGTATCACAAAATTTTGAGTAATTAAAAATATTTATAAAAATATAAATTCGATTTCTAGCATTTTTTTTGTTTGAATTGTTTGTAAATTGTAATTATTTATACACTCACAATATTATTTCGTTAAAAACAACTTAAAATACATATTAAATTAATTTAAAATACAATCAAAAAGAGGACTACTGATTTTCCATTATGTTCAACCCATTTTGTTGTTTATATTTAATGATTGTTTAATAATCGACAAAAGTAAAAACAATAGAAAGTCGTTTAAAATAACCATAAAATTTTTACCGACAAAAAGTTAGAAAAACTACTTTTGTGGTTTGTTTTTCAAATTGAAAGTTTTTTTATTTGTAAGTAATTTCAAAACAGAACACAACACATGCAGATGTATATATTTTTTTGGCTTTGTGTGTGTGTGTATATTTGAATATATATACAAACTATTTTGGTAAAAAAAAAACAAAAAGGAATTATATGAATTTCTATTTTTTGAAACAGAAAACATAAAATTTTACATTTAACTGAAAATATCAACTCCTACTGAATGCCTGTAAATTTTTATAGTTTGTTTTTTGAATGACTGATTCAAATAGTTAAAAAATATATTTCTATGAACTTCAATTTATTCTTCTTTAAAAAACAAACTTTACGTATTACTTTTTAAATAAACTACAGTCGGTAACGGAAAATATATTGTGAGTGTAGAAAAATTGTTTGAAAATAAAAATTGAAGTTACAAAAATATAATAATAAAATATTTTTTTTTTTGTACTTACAAATATGTTCTTTGGAAAATGTTCAATGTTACAAACAGAATTTTGTAATTTTATTCTGTGTAAATTATATTTTTAACAATGTAATTTTTATTATGTAAATATGTACATTTTCTTTAATACATGTGCCGCCCCTTGTGTTGAGTTTTTAAAATTTTTGTTTATACACTAGAAAATATTGGGTTTTCTTATAAATCAAGTATTTGTAAAAAGTATAATTTATTGTTGCCATTTGCAGTTGAAATTAAATGGCAGCCATTGTGCTAAGACACAAACCAAGTTGCGTAGCAGTAGTAGTACTATGCTTTCCAAACTGTGTGTATTGTATCAAAGCTTTTTAAACTGTGTATTGATGCCAGACGCATTTATACAGCAGTAAAGTATATTTTTCTTTGTACCATTACAGTACTTTGGCTGGATTTTTTGGTACTTTCTATGTAGTACAGAAATTATACAGTGCTGTTCTTCACAAAAACGTGCAGTTCTTCACAAAAACGTGCAATATGTTTACAATATTTGCACAACATTTTTAAAGTAGAAAAATGTTGAGAAACATTAAATATAATTAATAACAGACCTTAAATAACATAATTCCTTAAATTAATTTTCAAATCTGAATTAAATTTTCATGAATTAATTCGCAAATTAATTTTTCTGATTGAATTATTTCCGACCACACTCACCAAAAAAAGTCTGTAATGGCAACTGAAAATTTTGCTGTTATTACGGGAAATTCTGCTAATTTAAGCCCAGCAGTATTTTTTGCTAATCTTAGCAACACATGTCTGCTGACGTGTAGTACAATGAAATTAGTAGAGAAATTAGTAGCCGCTACTAAATTTTAGTAGACTTTTTGTAAAGTGGAATTTAAAATCTGTTTGCTAAAATCAGCAAAAACAATTACTAAATACTATTAATATTAGTACAAAGTTTTAGATTTATTTTTTTGTCGAGCATCAAAAATTTTGATTATATTTTTTAAAAAATATTTTATACAAAATAAAAAAAAATTAAAGGCTTAAAAATCTTAAAAATTGTTAAAACATAAACGAATTTATTATTTTGTTTTAATTTGGTAATTTTCTTTTTGAAAAATATTTTAGTCAATTTTTTTTTTTTTTACTTTTTAGATTAAATTTAATTGTTTTTAGGGCTGATTTTTAGAACTAAAAAACCCTTTTTAGTGCTATTTTAAGTGGATGTCCTATTTTCAGACATGAGTCGGTATCTTCACTTTCGATCCCTTTTTTAATCGTATGTAAGATTTTAAGGCAATTTAAGTTTGTAGGTGTAAATGTTAATTGGAAAAAACATTTACTTCAATATCAACTTTTTTAAAATTAGTATTTTTTTTTTGTTAATTTTAGCAAATCGGTTTTCAAAAATTTGTAAAATGATTTCTGAAATTAGCAACGAAAATTTGTAAATATTATGTAAAAATTCTGTAATTTGTAAAATGTAAATAGCAAAAAGATTTGCTAAATAATATTTTTTTTACTAAAAATCAGTACGAAAATAGTAAAGTGGGATTGAAAACCGTTTACAAATTTTTCTAATAACTTTTTTTTCTGAGTGCATAATTTAATCTTTATATTATTGGAAGAATCAAGTTGATTTAAATAATTCTTTTTATAAATCAAGCGAATTAATTTAATTTGAATAATTAAATTTTAAATAAAATAATCAAATCAATTTTGATTTGCGAATTAAAAAAAATAATTATTTTGATTCTTGAATATGATTTGATTCACGAATTAATTTTTTTTTGAATCACGATTAATTTAATTTTAAACCGGAAAGGTTTCATGTAGTTTTTATAAAACAGCATCCTTGGGATGTCTTCTTGTCCGTTTTGACCTATCTCACTTAGTTTTCGAGATCCGACCATTTAAAAAAACGGGAATTTTATAAAATGGCGAATATCTCGGAAATTAAGTGAGATAGCGCAAAATGTACAAAATTTTTGTAAATCTCAACGAAGGATACCCTTCGATAGAATCGATTTGGTAGGTCCCCGAAAGGTTTCCTGGAATTTTTATAAAACAGACACAGGGTGATTATTTTTTTTTTTAACAATTTATATGATAATATAAATTTACACACTCCTATAATACAAATTTCATTTCCCGTTCCATTTTGTTCATTTAAAAATGGGTCACCCTGTGGCTGTTTTATAAAAATAGATACCTCGGGACGTCTTCCGTTTTGCTCTTTCTCGCTTAGTTTTCGATATACCGGCTATTTTAAAAAATTACCCTTTTAAAAATGGCGAAGAAGTGCAGTAAATTTTTTTAATTTGCGAATTAAAATAAGAATTATGTTTGAAATGATTTGATTCAATTGAATCAAAAAGATTCGTATAAAATTGATTAATCAATTATGATTTTAAATCTGATTTAATAAATTTATTTATAAAATATTGAATCAACTCGCTGATTTACAAAAACAATTATTTCTTTTCGCGAATTAATTCAATAAAGACTTGTCGTTTTCAAGGTCAGATTGATACAGTGTTACTATATAGCAAGTTTTAAATGTTTATTGTATTTTTTGGGAGTCCTAATTGTTTAAATGGACAAGTTCCAGCAAAACTTTATTGATTTAATTTAAAAATTCATTAATATCAAGAAAATAATTCTCTAATTTTACTTTCTTTTACAAATAAAATTCAAAATCCAGTTAAAAAAATTTTTTTTTATTTTAGATTTTATTTAAAAAATATACAATTTTTCGAATTTATTTCTGTATAAAATTTTAACTTATCAATTTATAACTTATTTTATAATATATATTTTTTTAAATTTTACAAAAAAAATAATTAAAAAATTTCAAAAAAAAATTTAGATTTAATTTAAATTTTTACAAAAAAAAAAAAACTATTGCTGTAAGGCCAATAAATAATTAAACTAAAAAATTAAGTAAAATGAAAAATTTATTTTCGTGTTTTTGCATTCGTTGCAAAAGCTTTTATAATATTTTTACATGACTTAAAAGCTTCTTTCGATGATTTTTTTTCTTTTGCTAAACGAATCTAAAATATTTCTTCTTGAGGAAGCACCTAAGGACTTTGTTGTTTTATTGTTAATAACATTTCCTAAAAGCTTTTTATACTTAAAAAAAAGCTTTTAAAAGCACCTTGACCCATTAGAAAAAAAAACTGGCAAGATTTTCAATTCAATATTAGTAAATAACCCAATTTTTTTTTTTAAATTTTTTCTAAATACACAAGAAAAAAACAAACATGCGGCTTATATTTAAAACTTATACATAAAAAAAAACTTAAAGCTTTTTTGCATGTTTAAAAGCCTTAAGCTCACGCTAGCACACCATCTAAGGCATGTATAACACCATTTGTAGCTGGTATATTTGAAGCTATCATTTGGGTATCATTTACTTTAATTTTACCCGCAGAGGTCTTTTGTAATATAACTGTTTTGCCTGTTTGCAAAGAGTCCTTAACTTGATAGAATCTCATGCCGGCCGAAAATAAGGTACCGGAGACGACATGTTTTAGGGCAAACTCTTCAGCAGCTTCTTTATCATTTAATAATTTTTCCAAAACATCAGATTCAAGTTTGGCAAAACTACTATCAACTGGAGCAAATACGGTATAAGTTTTAATGCCTAAAATAAGTGAAATCAAATTAAAATTATTTTTTCTCTTAATTATTTTGCTTCCCAACTTACCTTTACTTTGTAATTTTTCCGACAGTCCTGAAGTGTATAAAATCTTTAAAAATGTTGAGAATCTATTTTCTCTATCCGATTGTAGAGTTTGCAATAAATCACCTACGGGCAGTGGGAACATAACACGATCCACAGCATGAGCTATACCTTGTGGTATCTTTACATCTTTCTTATTTAAAACAACCATGGCTCCATTAATGGTAGTAAGCTGTTAAAGGAATACATAAATTTATAATTATCCTAGCTCGTCTGGTATAAAAGCTTTCCTTTATTAATGATGATTGGAAATATTATTTGAACTTACCGTTACATCATTCCATTCTTGATCATGCATATTATATTGATTTACTCTCAATTGTGTGCCAGCCAACGAAACACCAGTCATCTCATCCTGAAGAGTAGCAATTTCAAAAGCTCCCGGGATGACATGATGTAATAAAAGCTTTTAAGAAAGAAGTTTTTTAAACTATAAAATTTTCTTAAAACTGTAAATAACAAAAATATTCTTACTCCACTTAATAATCTAGGATTAGCCTTGAATTTCTCTTCAGCTCGTTCGGGTCCACCCAATTGCACTAACAAATTCTTGAAAGCTTTATCGGTGGGCACAAAAATAGTATAAGGACCAGTCTCATTTAAAATACTATCCAATCCTGACTGTCTTAAGTACTTAGCCATGGCAAATAGACCTTGTGATTTAAGAATTTGTATTAAATCATCACTGGGGTTAGAGGATGCGGTCGATGAGGAAGATGATGCTGCTGAATCCGAGGAATAAGAATTATCCGTAGACGAAGTTGAGGTAGAAGTCGACATTGAAGATTTTACATGAACCTCTGATGGCTTATCTTTATGTTCAGTTTCTTCTACTAAGGCATCTGAATACTGTGCGGGCCCTGATTGTTCTACAGTAGTTTCAGTATATCTTTCCGTAATTGGCTGATAAGTTGAAGGCATATATACTGGTGAAGGAGTAGCTACCGAAGTATATCTGGGTGCGGGTGTTGAACGATAAGCTGAGTGATCATAGTGTCTTGTGGTAGAAGAAGAACGTTGTATAAGAGGCGCCTGGGTGGTAGGAGCTGTATAAGAGATGGTATTTCTAGAAGTGTAATATCTATGAGTTATGGCTCTGGTAGGAGCTGGTGGTGGTGCTGGAGTTGTTGTTGTAGTAGTCGTTGTGGTGGTGGTTGTAGAAGTTGTTGTTGGTTTTTGTGTAGTCTTAACAATATTTCCAGATTGAATTTCAACAATTTCATCATTGGGTAGAGTTAAGCGTGTTACAGAGGGTGGCAACTTTATATCACCATTACGTATACGTTCTAAAATACTTTCCACCTCAGCTCCAGTTTGTTTAGTTTCCTTTTCTCCATTGGCCTTGACGCCTTGAATTTTAAAACTACCATCTGCCTGTTCCTCTAGATATACATAGGTTGCCTTCTTTTTGGGTGGTAAGGTGGGCGCCGGTTTTGGTTGTGGCTTAGGTTTAGAACTCAAGCCCTCGATTTCATAACCATCGGGTATCAAACCACGTTGAGCCAATTCTTCCAAGGTAGGTGGCTGATCGGAATCGGATTGTATAACTGCAGTACTGGCTATACTATTAGCACCACTTGATACACCTTCTACACTACCACCATATAATGAGGCTAAATTGGATAAATCTACTCCACCAGGCAAACTTTGAGGATCTAGGGTTTCCTCGGGATTGGGAGATCTTGAAATTTGTACCTTACCACCTCCAGGTAATACCAAATCATTTTTAGTTTTGGGAGCTACATCGCTTATACTTAATTTTGCCCCATTTCCTCCAGTGATCGAAGCTATACTCTGATCGCCAAATAGACTTTGCAATTGATCTTGGGTATATGACTGTTGGCCCTTTACCAAATTTGGATCATTAGTTCTTATGACTTGAACACGTTCTCCATTCGGTAAAACTAAATCCATTTCTTCATAGGTCTTATTACCCAAATCCTTTTGGGGTTGCTCCGCCAAAGCAGCCTTTAGCTGTTTTAAAAGTTCATCGCGTCCAAAAGTTTTGACTGGTTTCTTACTTACTGTCTTTTGACCAAACTTGCCAGATTCTGCTTTAAGTTGTCCATATACGGATTTCGATTGTATCTTTGCAGTTGTGGTTGGGGGTGTAGTAGTAGTTGTGGATGTTGTGGTAGTAGTGGTGGTGGTTGTAGGATGTTCTTGATAGTATTTTTGCACGGCTGAGGCAAATGAAGGCAATTCAGAGGGTCCCACTGGACGACTACGTGTGGGTATATAGTTAAATTGTTGTTGCTGTTGTTGGGGCTGTTGCTGTTGTTGTTGTTGCTGCTGATATGTTTGCTGTTGGTTGCCAATAATAGTGGGTAATATTTGTTGTTTAATGGTCTGTTGTTTGGCTACAAATTCAGCATGTTGTTGCTTGACTTTATTTTGTGACTTTTCATATTGTTTTTGTACAAATTGTTCATGTTTTTGTATCAACTTTTGTTTATATTCTTGATCGGGTGATTGGGGTTGAGCCAAATTAGGAAATTGTTGAACAGCAAATTGTTGCTGTTGTTGGGAAAGATGTTGTTGATGATGTTGTTGCTGTGAATGATGTTGCTGTTGCTGTTGCTGTTGCTGCTGCTGATGCGGCTGCTGTTGTTGTACATTGGGGAAAGCTGTGGACTGCAAATTACTGAATGGTATTTGTGGCACTGGTAATCCCAAATTTGGCGTTAAAACGAAAGATTGCTGCTGTTGTATTTGAGGCAATTTTTGTTGTGTGTGTTGCAAAAAAGTTTGTTGTGTAGTTTGTGCTTGGTGTTGTTGTTGCTGCTGTTGCTGCTGATGATGTTGGAAAAATTGTGGTTGTGTAGAGAACGGTTTTTGTGGTGCAGTATGTGTTTGGAAGGTGGGTACTGGTTCCTGTATGGGTAACTTTTGTTGTGTTTGTGGTAATATTTGAGGTCCTATGGGAAATGTTTGTGGTTGAATTTGTTGCTGTGGGTGTTGTTGCTGTTGTTGTTGCTGATATGCTTCATTTGGTAATGTAGAATATTGTGGTGGACCATTTTGGAAAGGTTTATTATTATAAGATCTTTGTGGCAGAGATTGTTGAGGTCCCACCTGCTGATTGGCAAAATTACGTAAAGCCAAAAAATTTTGTTGATGCAAATCTAAGGGTTGTGTAGGTGGATGTTGTTGTTGCTGCTGTTGTTGCTGCTGTGACTGCTGATTAAGTTGTGGATGTTGAAAATGATGTGGTTGTTGTGGTTGATAATGGGGTGGTGCTGCTTGGTTTCCTACATGAATTTGATTTTGTGCTGGTCTTTGATATTGTTGTTGTTGAATTCCACCATTATTATGAAATTGTTGTTGATGCTGCTGTTGTTGCTGCTGTTGTGGTGGTGGTGGTGGTCCTGCAATGTTGAAACGTTGGTGTTGCCTTTGTTGTTGTTGCTGTGTTTGTGCTATGGGAAGCTCTACGACAGGCGATTGTTGCAAAAATAATCCTTGTTGTGTGTGTCCTTGTGGCTGTTGTTGTTGTTGTTGTCTATTAGGATGTGTATGATGTTGATGGACATCACCCAATATTTGTTGTTGTGTATTTAATTGTCTTCTAAATTGATTGTGGAATGTTGTCTTAAAATAGAAAGAGGAAAGAAACAATAAAGTAAAACCAAATGATGAAATAGTCCAAATAATTTTACACTCAAAATAATAATGGGGAAAGTATTATGGGGGATATCGGGATTAACATATATAGAAGGATAGAAAATTAATTGTTTTAGTGGTCCAATCTCAATAGGGTTAAATCCGGCTAAACTAGCAGGAATATAAAAAAGAAAGTCGAAACACTAACTCGTTTAAATTAGATCATGTACGATATACATATATGAATTTGGTGGCTAACCTTGCAACTTCCCCATGCCACGCCCATACAACAACTCTCTAAAATGTATGTGTTCCTATGGAATAAATGACAATATTGATTTTAACTTTCAAAGGTAAAATTTTTTGATATTTTAAGTTTTTCATGAAAATGAATGAAAATATTTTGTTAGTTTCTACGGATTTCGATAAAACTTGAAGTCTGAAATTCATATTTTTTAAAAAAAAAAAAAAATTTAAATTAGCTCTTCTATTTACTTAGAGGCAAAATAACCCAACATTTTAAAAGTACACTGTTTGTGCTTTTAAATATTAATTTTAAAAAAGTGTGCACCGAAATTAATCGCACATAAAAATTAATTTCGATATATTTTTTTTTTAAATCCACAATTAATCGCTTTTGAAGTTTATTATGCAGAAACTTTTAGCAGTGTATTTTAATGTTTAAAAAAATGTTTGTGTCAATTTGACCTGACCCCAAGTTTATATAATTATTGATTATTTTTCTTTAAAAATATTTTTCTCTAAAAATATTTTTCTCTGGCTTCAAAAAATTCTTGTTTCGTTAAAATCCGTAAAACTAACGATATTTTAATATATTTTTTTATGAAAAACCCAAAATATCCAACAATTTTTCCTTTGACCTTTGTTGATTGGATCTTAAGAATAAAATAAATTAAATTTTTAAGAGGGATATATGTTATATTTTTAATATTAAGTAATAATACCTAAAGACGGACTCAAATAACAAATTTAAAAAAAAAAAAAAAACTGAAATTAATATTTAAAAATTTTTTTTTAGAAAGTACCATTTTGGCATATCTATAAACGGGTAAGGGTTATCCTAACAGAGTTTTTTTAATCTTAAGAATAAAACAGGGTACTCAAGAAAAACTATTTTTTTTGGACAGTCTTTTACTATTTTTTTTTTTAAATATGGGTTCCCAAATAAAACCTTTCTCAAATAAGGTTTCCGAAATATAGGCCTTTATTTTTTTAACTCTTGGCTCAGGGAAAAATATTGCGGAGAAGTAGTGTAAATTCTTCTACTTTTTTAGACTTATATGTTAGATAAAACTAATTTTCATTTGAGTATAGACATGGTGGGAAAAATTAGAGTGTATTTGAGGACCTCGGCAGAATCTCTAAAATTAAGTTATTTCCTAATTTTTCCTTAAAACGTTAATATTTGTACACATTTAAAACATGTTCATACTTAACATTTGAATGATTGCATGGAGAGCTCAACCTTGTCAATCTGTCGAGCACAATTTTTAACCAAATTTTCATATTTTGGTGTTTTTTTTTCAATTTTTCCAAAATCATAAAATTTTAAATTCGGTAGTATGCAAATGGTATTCCAAACTTTGACCCGCACTTATTTATTGTTGATTCAAGAGGGCCAAAGGTTGGCATTTTTTAACCCATAATATCATAAAGTTAAAAACAGTTTCATCTCAAAAAATTTTTTAATTTTTTTCATCAAAAATTTTTTCTTTATAAAAAAAATTTTTCTCTATCAAAAAATTTTTTAACCAAAAAATTTTTTTTCTAACATATTTTTTACCTGAAAGTTTTAAATTTAAAATTCGGTACTATGCAAATGGTATTTATGTGTAGGTAATGTTTTTCACCTCAAAAAATCTGAATTTTTTTTTTATCAAAAAAGGGTTTTCGCTAAAAATTTTTTCACCTCAAAATTTTTTTCACTAAAATTTTTTTCACCTTGACAATGAGAAAATTATATTTTTTTATTTTTTGTCAGTAACAAAAATATTTTATTTATAACAAAATTTGTGGTGAAACACAAATATTTTATTTAACCTCAAAATTTTTTCATCACAAAATTTTTTTCACCACAAACATTTTTTCACCTTGACAATATATTGTCAATTTATTTTTTGATTTTATCTATAACAAAAATTCTGTGGAGGGTATAAAAAAAATCGGTAAAGTCGAATTTAATCCTTTTTATGTTTTGATTTCAATTTCATTTTGAGGAACCCAGCAAAAAAAAGGTAGCAAAAGAAAAGAAAAAAAGCAGTGATTTTGATTCCGGTGTTGTGAAAATTTGGATCGGAACCAATGATTTTTACATAGGGGTGTCATAGGGTGGAAGTTTTCTTTTATGATCCTTTTTAATTGCATCTAAAGCCCTTCTTATGGTTTAGCGAAAAATTAAATCTTTTGTTCTTCCCAAATAAATTTTGAATTTGTAATTTAGATTTCTACAGGACATCAGTAATTGGGCCTTAGCCTCATTTTCACAATCTCCCGTTAGCTTCAACCTGGGAATTTAATTGACACATTTGTTGTCGCTTCCTATACAAAGTTTGACTTTTACTGTTCGTTAAATTTTAGCGGGAAATTCAGCAATCGGGCCTTATTTATCTCTATTCGAAATCCTTGCAATTTTTACTACAATATTTTTTTTTTACTTTTTGTAGCGTCATAGATTTGAAAAGTGTTTAATTTCATTAAAAATCACATGTTTATAAGTTGTGAAAAAGAACTTCCTTAGAAGAGAAAAATCAGAACTAAACGATACTTTAGAATCAATGAAAAATTAATTCCTTAAGAATCACTTCCATTTATTTTTGCTGGGAAGCAAAAATTTCTTCCAGAATTTTTATAGTTATTTGTTGGCGCGGACACTTTTTTTGTCTAAATGGGAAAAAAAAATTGTCCAACAGGAACTGTTTTCTTTGGACAATTTTAGTGTATATTTTAGAATTTCATACACTTACAAATTTCTACATTTAAAAATTCCTTCTAGCTAAAATGGTAAGATTCATTATAAATTTCAGCATCAAAAGGTTTTAGCTTCTACAAACTGACAGAATTTCTTTACTAAAGACACTGTAATAGAAAAAATACTTTTCCACACACAAAAAAAAAATATTTTTAATTCAAGCAGAAACAACATTAAATAAAATAGAAGCAGCTTTGAAATGGCACTAAGTTTGTGTGCTTTTTAATTTAAATATGTTTCTTTTTAATTTTGCAATGCGCAAATAAAATCTCAAATGTTGACATTTTAATTTAAATAGGAAAAAAGCTTATTTTAATTAAAATCATATTTACTTTAATAACATTTTCGTAAAAATATAAGATGTTAATTAAACTATGATTATTTTTCTTTGTATATGTATGTATATGAAAAAATCATTAGAATTATAATATAGTAACTACTAAATATGTAATATTTCCCACAACATATAATACATTTTTATAAAATAATTTGTGATTTAAATTATATTTGAAATAAAACCCAACACAAAATAAATATCACACAATTGTGTGTTAATTTATTACCACCAAATATATGCGCCTACTACAAACATATAAACATAGCAATTTATAAATTTTCCTCTAATTTTATGGAAAAAACAAACACGACCTGAATTTATTAACCTACAAAAAGAAGAAAGAAAAACCAAAAAAAAAAAAATATATATATAAATAAAATTGCAACCAAAAGCAGTAAAACTATCCCAAAAGTATGTCAATGTACGCAACTTTGACAATCAAAACAGACCGATATTGAAAAACAGACCAAGTCTTCTTATAAAAGGATATGTTGACTAAATGTTGAACGAATATAGAAAATACGATGGTGCAAATATCAAATGCTTTGAAAACTGGTTCATATAAATAGTAAAGATATTGGAAGCTTTTACTTTCGTTTATAGCAAAACATAACCTAGTTTTTCAATATATTTTTCTAAGTGGCCACAGTATGTAGTTTTTTTTTCTTTAATAAAGCAGTTAAAAAAAAGCAACTAAGTGGAAATAGTAAAATAAAACTAACAAAAATGTAAGAGTTTTGCTAAAGGTTTAGATGAATATGGAATACACTACATCATAGCTTACTGAGGAGTTATTTTAAATACTTAGCACTATGCACAGTGACCAGCATAGGTCTTTTGTGCTGCCTAGAACTCCCCTAAAAGTCCAAGCTACCGATAAAGCTAAGAATCCTACCAGGTGAAATATTCTAAACGTCCTAAACGAGACGGTCACCCAGAAACCTGCTCTGACGTCTCCGATTCCAACTCGCAAAATCTACAAATATCAGTGTCCGAATGACTCTTCCAGTAGTCGCCCCGAGCCTCCACTGGAAAGAAAAATAAATCACTTGGCCTGGCGTTCGCCACAAGAATTTCTTCAATAGCCAGAAAATTCAGACTCTCTCCACAACCTGATCTTCCACCCAATGTAGCCCATGGTCACCCCACACGAGTTTACTTTTTCCACGAGTTTAAATTTTGAGAAGTACCTACTTTCAGTTCCGATGACTTTCAACCAATTGCGCCTTTTTGAATAAAAGAAATAGGGATGAAAATTAAACTACTGGAAATTGAAGTACTTTTCTCCATTCAAGTCTATTATCTATCAAATGGACAAAATTGTGTGGCAAATGTACTATTTTACAAATTTTTAATAATGTCTCATATAAAACGATAAATTTAACATCTATACACTGCTGGAAGGTAAAACTAAAAACCTGCTAAATAAACTTAAATTTATCGCAGTATTTTTTTTTTTAGCCACAAGCCATGTTTTATGTCATATTTTTTTCGTTTGATCAACATTGATTACAACAAATATTTTTTTTTTAGTTTTTGAAAAGTCACATTTAATGTTGCATCATCATCATCACCATCTTAATCAGCAGGCAGGCATCATCATCATCGTCGTTATATTATAATGATGTATAAGCACGTCATAGATTTGTGGTTTTCTTAAGATGTCTGTCAGTACGAATGTTAAATTGCAATCAAATTTGATGGACAGATGATTAGCAAATATGATTTGTAACTCGATAGTTATCATTATAATGCCAATTGAATGAAGTTATAGAATATATAGACATAAAAGTTTCTCCATAGAATCTTTTGAAAGTTATAGTTGATAACTGACAAATTTTCACTACAAAAATTTTTTATACAAGTGGCAAAAATTGGTAAAAAAAATTATTGTTTTTTAAACTTTGTCATTTCGTTTGCAATATATCGTATATGACCCCATAAAATATATAAATCTATTATTAATCTCTATGCGATTTCAAGTCGACTTATCGATGAAAAACTACACAAACAAATATTATGTAGTAACTGACAAATTTTTTTTGAGTGTACGATTTCATTACCATTAGTATTTTTTTTATATCCTGCACCCCTCTGTGGAGCAGGGTATATTGAGTTTTTGCTGATGGTTATAACTATAAAAATTAAATGGTTGTAGACCCAATCTTATCATCCGAAATCGCTTTCTGTACGATGTCCTGTTCAAATCGCTTCATGTTTTGGCCCATCAGCCATAGAAATAGCCTATCTGAGTTTAAAAAGTATTAAGCTTAAATGATATTAGCGATTTGAAGCAATTTATTGCGCGGGACCTATTTATATAATTTTTTCATCAGATCCAGCTTTGCCTTAGTTTCTAACGATTCTTTTTTACAGCATTTTGAAGGCCGAAAAGATTGTTTTTATTATAAAATTGCTGAAAAAAAAATTATAAAATAACAACTGTGGAGGTGGTGGTAAATTTTACCCTCTCTTTTACGATTTTGGTATTTGTTATTAAAATTAAAAATTTACCCTACATTACTGTTGCCATTGGCAATTTCGTACTGGGTAGTATTGAAAAAACAAGCTAATTCTTTGCCAGAAATTGTTTATAAAATACATACGGGCAAATTTTGGTGGTGGTTTGCCAATACCGATTCGATTGTTTATATGGCAGTCAATTTCTAACTGGGTATAATCTACGGTATTTCTTTTATTGTCTATGTTATTTCTACTATATTTGTTAATTAGTTTAACCGTTAAGATGTTTTTGTCTTTTAACGGTTATTTCTATTTTGTCAACTAATAAAATTCTTTAAAGTTTTGTTTAGAAAATGTCTATAAATTTAAACCAAGTGTTTGATTTAAAGTTAAATTTAAAGAAATTCTTTAAATGAAACCTCTTTCAACAAAAAAAAACTAACAAATTAATTACAATTTAAAATCTGTTTATAAAATGAAATATTCTTTCTAAAGCAGGTTTTTAAAGTCTTGTTTCTTTTCAAATAATGACAATATGACCTGATAAAATCTGCAAGAAGCCAAAACTAAATTCTGGCCAAAAAGAAAACAATTTTAATTTCTATCATGGCCAAACAAAAAACTAACAATAAATAAAATTACCATGAATGATAATAACAATGGCCAAAAATACCAGTTAAATAACTTTAAAATTTAAACTTTTAGTTAAGCTTTCTTCTAGCCAAACCACATTTAAATAAATAAATATTTACTACACAGTATTACATTACAATAAAACCGCAGAATATCTTAACAATGCATGGCACACTTTATACAAAATGTTATTTAAATATTATAATTTTTTTCTGCTTCTTTAACAATTTTCATAATAAACATGAGAAATAAAAACTCCCACTTTTGTTTACTCCATATCAAGATGTTAGTAGTTGGAATAAAAAAAATATTCCCAGTTTTAACATAAATTAAAGTAACAAAAGATAATGCAATTACAAGTACTTAAAATAAACTATTTTAAAATGGTAATTTTCTTGAATTTTTTTCTTTTACTAAAATAAACGTAAAACAGCAAAAATATTTTATAACTTTAAGAAAAATACACACATTTTGTTTCTAAAACAAAAAAAAACTTGTTTAAATGGAGTTGTAAAAAAAACTTCAACATTTTTACAAGTGGTAGAATGTCTTCTGCACAAAAACAAAAAGTGAAAGGAATTCTTATAACAGAAAAAAAATATGACACCGAAACTAAACATTAATTACGAATATTTACTAAAGTATTTACGACAATTATGTTGCATGTTGCAATCAAGAGTTCAAAATTTAATTGCTGTTGTATGATGCCATTATTAAAAATATTGTTACAAGACATAGTGCGTTATTTAAAAATGTATATAAAGCAATTTATGTTAACCGGGGGGAGAGCGCCCCGGTAGGCTAGTTGGTAGCGTGCTAGCTTATCAGTGTTGGGGTCGTGGGTTCGATTCCCACCAGAGGCTCTGTTTTCGCTACAACGAGCCGATGGCCTTTGTTGCTAGTGCTCGGTTAGGGTGTTAGGATATAATTTGTAATTATATGATTAATATAAATAAATAAATAAATAAATAAATAAATAAATAAATAAATAAATAAATAAATAAATAAATAAATAAATAAATAAATAAAAATAAATAAATAAATAAATGAAAAAATAAATAAATAAATTAATAAATAAATAAATAAATAAATAAATAAATAAATAAATAAATAAATAAATAAATAAATAACTGAGGGGAGGGGGGGGGATCCCATGTTCTGCAAACTGAGGGGTGGGGGGGGATCCCATGTTCTGCAAACTGAGGGGAGGGGGGGGGGATCCCATGTTCTGCAAAATTGAGCAAGACGTAACAGAATTTTTCGGTTGTGAGAACTGAAAACAAATTGCGACATGTGTAAGTTGACTGCGGCAACAGTATTTCGGTTGCCTAAATAACAATTTGGTAGTTACAACCAGACAATTCGGTTGCTGCACCTGAAGAATTTGATTGGCCACAAATTCGGTAGTCGGCACGAATCTGTTTTCTGCTTGTACAGAGTTGTATAATGGCTTAAAATGTGGGCTGAGGATTTTTACAATGAAAAGCAAAATGGCGGATTGTAAATGTATTGATGGCGAATTAAAATATGATGGTGACAATTAAGATACTATTATTACAAAGTAGGCGAAACTATGGCACTCGCGCCTGTATTGAAACAAGCGAAGATTTTCCATGGCACGAGACATTTAAAAAAAATAATTTTATAAGTTAGCCCATGAAAAATTCTGCAAAATTATTATCACAAGTTTCTCTACAAAAATTTATGCTTTAGTAAGCTCCCTTTTAAAATAATAAAATTATGGTAAATATTTTTTTCCAGAATAAATGGATCACATAATTTTAGTTAATTTTTGTTTATCATCAAAGATATCGAAATTTTCCTGCCTTATGCGCATTAACTTAAATGGGGCAAAAACCATCATCTGATTTTCTTTTGCTATACTTTTTGTTTAAAGTGAAAACTCATTTGATTTTTAATTGATTAGGTTTATTCGCACTTAAAAATTTTGTTTCAATTATTTGTGGACAATTATGTGCGAAAAATGGCCGCCGTTGATGCATACTTGAATCACTTTTGATGACATTTTGCATAACTGTGCGCAGCATTTGTCAATTTCGGGTCGAATGCTGTTTTTTAACTTCTCTAAGGTGCGGGGCTTGTTTACGAATACGATCGACTTTAATATCCCCAGAGGAAGAAGTCCGGAACAGTTAAATCGGGGAGATCTGGGCAAGCCAAATCACCGAAGCACGAAATTACACGCGTTGGAAAGACATCCTTAAAAATACGCATTGATTGTATCGAGTGCAGTATGACAAGTGGCCCCATCCTCCAAATCCAGATCGTCAACTTCCGTTTAGAAAAAATCCGTCAGCATGGCTCTATAACGGTCGCCGTTTGGCGTAGTAGCGTTAAAAACGCTCCTTCGAAAAAATAAAGGGCAATCACTTTCTGCGACGTTACTGCACACCACACGGTGACTTTGAGAGGGTGGTGTAACGGTGCTTTATAAATTATGCGTGGATTTTGCGTCCCCCAGAACCGGTAATTTTGCTTATTTACGTGGCCACTGAGATAAAAATGAGTATAAATGCCACTGACGAATTATTGCGCTCAAACATTGTCATAATTATCGCGCATTCTTGAGTGGTATAGCGTTTCGTTGTTATTCACTATTAATTTTGCACTTGTGCACTTCACGAGTGTCAAAACTAAACTGTTGCAAAAATGGCAACACTTTCCAAAAGGGTGATACTTAATGCCCCACCTTTTATATTTAAATAATTTGTATTTAAAGCACTATAAATTTTTTTTTTCAAAGCTAACAATCACATTTCAAACTTTTTAATTCACTTGTATAGCCAAGATTTTTAACTATCTCACGTGCCTTATTATTGTCGCTTTTCTATGTGAATTTATCGGGTCTTGAAAGTAGGTGTTGCTTTAAAGCCACGGCAGTATTAAATGGGTTAAAGTCTAATGTTATATTTTGTATTCCGCGATAAGCAATAACTAAAGGAAAAATAATTTAAAACAAATGCGATCTTTTAAACGTCATCCGCGGATTTAAGAAATTCGCTTTTTCTAATGTTGAAAACCCAATGTCAGATTCATATTCAAAAACTAGCAACTCTCTTAGTCAAATACTTTACAATGATTCAGATGACAGTTTAAAACAACAATCATCGTTCATATTTAATCCATCGTTTTAAATTGAGAAAAAAAAAAGGTTTCTGGATTCGTATTAAGCGATCACCAAAACTTTGCGATCAATTTTTTTAAAATCATCCGTCATATTAGATCTGCCATTTGATATTTTCAAAATCTTTGTGCAGATGTCTGCTACTACTGAAAATGCCAGAGTTGGAACCAACTTCGTAGTATACCGATCTAGTCAAAATTTGGTATCCCAAAAAAAAAAAAAAAAACAAATCGGCGGATTCAATAGTTCCGTTATTTCTGAATCTGGTAACTCAATTTCGATATGATAACAATGGTTATTTTATTATCATAATATGATAACTGCATTATTTTTACTACCATGGAATTTGTAAAATCTTTTGCCAGTTTCGTATTCCGCGATCCCAATCATCTTTCGTATTTGATCCGCCGTTTTTTTTTAAACTGATGCTAGATTTGTATTCAGCGCCCTCCAAAACGAATACGAATCCAATCAGTTTTTAAAAAAATTATCCGTCATATTGGATACGGCATTTGGAATTTTCAAAATCTTTTATCAGATTGGTATTCCGCTATCCCAAAAACTATGAAATATCAATATTAAAGCAGACTTCCAAACTTTAGGAAATTATCCTACCATACATAGATCTGCGATTTGGAATTTCAAATTTGTGTTTAGACATCCCAAGAAATCCTCAAGAGGCAAATTGCAAGCGAATCCTTTTAAGGCAGAAAGAAGTATATTTGATAGAAGTATCCTAATTCGCGCCTTCATATTATTTATTCATGTTACTCATTTATTCAAGTTTTCGGATAAATTATTCTCAATTTAAGCGGGGTAATTACTGAACAATATTTTTCATAACAATTATGTACCACGATTTTTAATTGACTTTATATTGATCTCTATTGAACAAACTTAGTTAACACACACATTTTTTTTATGTAACCCACTGTATAAATTAAAGTTATGCAATTAAGTTTCTAGAATGATTTGGTAAAAAAAAGCCTCAACCTCTGTTTCTACACAAAACAATGGCTTCATAATACAAAATAAAAACACTATCCTCTAAGCAACTACAGATCTTAACTATTTACAATATAAATCACCAAAAGAAAAATCTATGAACAAAAAAACAAACATATCAAACTCAATCAGGTCTTAACAACAACCTTGACTACTGGCCAAATTAACAAACAACAAAAACAACAGCACAACAGTTAAGTAAAATAAAGAAATATTTAAATGAAAAACTAAAGAAAAAACAAAAATAGTTTTTACTCATAACCATTACAAGACTTAAGAAGAAATAAAATCAATAAATCTGTAGTTGGATGGATAAAACATCAACAAAAGCATCCATTAAATGCTTAAACAGCAACATCTAAGAGTAACTGCGAATACAAAAACAAACAAAAAATATAAAAAAATACACAAACAGGAAATCTAGCCTCCAAAAATAGTAAAATAAAAAAATACTACAAAATTTTAAAATTTCAAACCTCTAGCAGCTTCTACAAGTACTGCACATTATACACTGGTTGCACATCATGATGTGATGCTGAGGGGGGATATTCATTCAAAAATATACTTCAGCATAAGCAGTTAAAAGCTTTAATCCTCTAAAGAACTAAATTTATTTGGAAGATGAAAATTTTGAGTTAAGAGATTGCGTTCATACGCAATCAACACAAGAATAAATATGTGTTTGCGTTCAAACGCTGAATATACTCCAACACACATATTTGTTGATGATTTTAAATCAATCAAACGACATGCAAATTGTTTTGTCACTGATTTATAATCACCGGTCGTTGTTAAACCATTGATTTTATTCTGTTCATTCGAGCCAACAATAATTATTTTGATGTAGAATAAATCAGAAAAAACAACAAACAACGTGTATGAGTGTAATCATAATTAAAACAAAATAGTTTTTTATATATAAAAAGGGGGTGGTTTTGTAGAAACACATTTCATAAATGTTATATGTATATTAGGGTGGGTCTAAAATACGTTTTTTTAGAATTTTTATTAGGAATACCAAAATTATTGTGCTTTGTGATTTTTTTTAATTTAGGTCGACATCTCAGGCTCGCCCAATGCGGTTAAAATTAAATATTGCCTAATTTTCCAATCAAAATAGATGAAAAAAAATTTAGAGAATATTTAAATTTTTCCGGATTAGGCAAGGCTGAGATATCGACCTAAATTTTGTTTCCAAAAAAATATTTATATTTCACAAAGAAGAATAAAAAGCGGATTTAAGTCCCACCCTAATGTAAACAATATCATTTATGAAATGTGTTTCTATTTTGTTTTAATTATGAATACACTCATACGCGTTGTTTGTTGTTTTTTCTGATTTATTCAACGCTGACTTTTTGTTGAGTGATTAAATTTGCAGTAAACATAATCGACATATGATTCAAACTGATTCGAATTACGCGTTCAGTAACATGATGCTGATTTTATTCTACAGTGAATTTTGTTGAATTATTAAATGTGAACAAGAATTTTTGTGTATGATTAAATCAAGAAAAAAGTTGATTTTGCAGTTCTCTGAAGTGTATACACAAATAATAATTCGAAAATAAAAATACGAAAATACGAAAAAATGTTAAAATACAAATTTTCATGTATTTTCAAAAGTTTTGTGTTGTTTTGACATTAATTTTGTTATTTTATAAATGGATTATTATGAGTGTAGCAAATTTATTTGAAATTTTATCTATGCCACTATTTTGATTTCTCCTGCTAATCTAGGGAATTCCTACAATAGTTATTCAGAAAATATCATTGGGAACTTAGGATATATTAATAGGAAAATTCATTAATAATATACAAAATTTCCATTTTAAATTTAGAAATTAATTAAATTTTGACATTTTCACTTGATATTCAAAAAATATTGATTGTAGTTTAGAAAACATTAATTGATATTAGAATTGATGTTTTTTGAATAACAGTTGATATTTTTGGTATTGAAAATGATATTTTATAAATTTTTAAAGGAAATTTTCTAAGTTTTATGAGCTTCAAATTAAAATTTTGGATTTTAATAGATATTTCCTAAATTTCAAATGGAAATTCTGAATTTTAATTATTTATAACTTACAAAATAAATTCCTTGATTTTAAAACCATGGAAGGTTCTCAGAATTTAAATGATTTCAAACACTTTTGTATTTTTTTTACGAAGGTTTTTGTAATTACCGGAACTGCCCGGGTTAGAACCACCTCGTAGTATACCAATCTAATCGAAATTTGGTATACCAAAAAAAAAAATTAATCCGCGGATCCAATAGATCCGTTATTTCTAAATTTGGTAACTCGATTTCGATATGATAACAATGGTAATTTTATTATCATAAAATGTTAACTCTAATATTTTTTTATTACTATGTTTGGCACAATCATAAACTCTAGCTTTGTGTTTTCTTTGCGAGTGCTCATGATACCGGGCTAAGATCCACCTTGTAGGTTACCAGTCGACTCACTGTACACTAAAGGTCAGTGTACTGCGCACTAAGGCCGAGTTTTTAGTACGTAGATTATCTTTACACTCAGTTTTTCGCAGTTTGTATTTTGAATACTGATTTTGAAATTTATTTTAATTTATTTTATTTCAATGAAGACCAAAATTTTATGTAACCAAAAGTTATTCCAACAAATTTATGTTAATAAACATGGAAGTAGCAGACAAAATTTGTTTTCGGTTAAACTAAACCAAGTTTAACTCACATCTCAAGACACTAAAAGTTAGTGAACTGTGCACTAAAAGTTGGTGTACTGTTAGCTAAAAGTAAGTGTACTGTACGCTAAAAGTTAGTGGTCGGGACACTACAAGTTAGTGTACAGGACACTAAAAGTTAGAGTACAGTGTACTAAAAGTCCGTTTAAGGGTTAATAGAGTATATGAAACATTTACAAATGAGCATTGTGACAATTTGGAGATATATAAGCTTACCAAACCAAATACATTTTTTAGTCCCAAGGTTCCAGTTTTCAAATTCGATTGTGGACTACTCCAAATGATTTTCAGATGTTTACAATTTAAGACTTTATGATCCTAAATGATTTTCAGTAATCCACAATTTTAAATTTTTTCTTAAAATTATTTGATGAAGTCCTGTTGAAGATTTTTGATCACCAAATACAATGTTTAGTCCCAAAGGTCTAGTTTTCAAATTCTATAGTGGGCTACTCCAATGATTTTCAGATCTACTCCAAATGATTTTCCGATCTTTACAATTCGAAACTTCATATGATATTTTCGTGGAAGTACTTCTTACTATTATGGACAATTGGAGATAGATGGGCCCACTAAACCAAATAAAAGTTTTTTAAGTCCCAATGGCCTAGTTTTGATGTGCGGGAGTGTCATTTCAGAAATGATTTTCAAGTCTTTCGGTGACTGGGTGCAAAAAGCAGATTATAAATGACACAATAAATCTCCGAATGGGATCAGTAATCCCTGAGTGGGATCTTGCTAATAGGGGATCTTGCAAATATGCGACCGAATAGGGAATACAACTCCCATATATGGGCATGAGCTTTACAGTTTATTTTTGAGCTTTTGATCCGTGTAAAAATTAATGCGTTTGCACTCATTAATGATAGTAAGGTATCGAGCTCTACTGACTCATGGGATCATAGTTGGAATGTGGGTTGTATATAACTGTTCTGCCGAGATAAGTGGGGAGAAAAAACTCCCCACAGAGGTCTTGCCTATTACCTTCAATAAAGAGAAATTCAAGTAAAATGTCCACAAACAGTACTCCCTATTTTTTTCTTCTCACAAAAGTATTCTCCTAATTCCAATACAATGCACTTCATTAGTAGAAGCATCCCCTGAATGTGTTAGTCTATCGAAAATAAATAAATCCTTTTTTGAGCACTCTATTACTTTAAAAGGTTAATTTCCAATTGCATAATAACGTACTTATATGTATGATGTTATATGCTGATTCAAAACAACTGCATAATGTTCAATGCTCATCTAACGTCATTAAAAATCTACCCAAAAAAAAAAAACTAACCAGCATCAATATGTTGTAGTCTCACATGTTGTAATTTCACAACCGTTTAAAAAAATGGCCTCTGGTAATAGCCATCCATATTGGTGTTTTTGGTGGCACTAAAATTTTCAGTTTCTGTAAATTATTTATTTGTTATTTCTAACAGATCTATAACAAGTGTTTAGTTTTTTTTTTTTTAGTTGTACTGGTCTGGTCTCTTGGCTTAATGAAAAGAGGTCAATTAAATTGTTAAATTTTAAATCGTCGTATTGCGTAAATTTTGAGAATGAAAAATATAAATTTTTCGAATTGAATTAATCTTTAAATCAATATTAATTATAAAATCATTAAATTGTTGGTATATTAAACATGTGCTTTTTATTGTTATGCGAATGATTAAAAATAAACTAAAGAAAAATTAGAAAGTTTTATAATTGAAAATATTTAGTTGTATTTTTGTTTGGCCCATACCTCAACTGGGTGTATAAAAATGATTAGCTAAGATTATGAGACTTCAAAATTATTTGAAATTAAATTGAAATTAGTATTGATTAAAGTAGTGCTTTCATGTTAAAGTGAGTACAAATTTAATCAAAAAACTTATGCAATTGAAATTATGAAGTAGAAATAATTGAATGCTATGAGAAATCTTAAATATAATGAAAGGAGTGGTGGGAAATTGTATGCAATATTTTTAAAAGAAGTATTAGTTTTTAACTTAAATTTTAAACTAATATTAAAATAACATGAAGTGTTTAAAGGAATTATGGTTACAAGTGCACAATTAAAGGAGGGGTCGATTTAACGAATAATCACAGTTATTTTCCCCTTTGGAATGTTGACGACTACATATGACGACACTACTTCAAAAACGAATATATTTCAGATCGGTTATTGATAATAACAAAGTATGTGTCGTCTTTGGGTTCAAGTCTTTCTGCATACCAATTTTCATTGCAAAATTATTAATTCAGGAGAATAAAGGTGGATGTTTAGAGGATATCTTTGAGTTAAATACTCATAAAGTGGGTGTGGCAATGGGCGAAAGTAAAGTTGGTTTTCATTTAAAATCTTAAGGGAATAATACGATATCTAGCTAGTGGTATGATTTATATTTGCTGTAACTTACTCGGATCGCAGTTGGGTAACTTTTGAACTTTTAGTGGATGTTAAATTTTCTTATGATCAATAAAATTCTTAAGTTGCTGAAAAGATAGATTTCAAGGAGTTTATAAAGGGAAACATTTTAAAAGAAATGTAGTTCCATAAATTTAATAGATACACTATTTCAACTGCATTCAAATTGGCTAATATTCTTAGGTATTTGTTGAACTTTCTGACAGAAAGCACTCGTTTCAAAGCCTTATTGATTTTGGTATCGGTAATCACTTTTCTCGATTAATATTGAGTTTTCTCAAGAATCCCACCAAAAGAGTTTTTATAGATAAATTTTAAGTTAAATACAGAGGTAACGCAAAGTTCCGTCCTTTTTTTGTTCTCTCTTAACATTCTGAACAATTTTCTCGTTCAAACTTTCAATCCTTTCTATTCTTTCGCAGATGACAACATTTGTCACGCATATTCCTTCGATTATAAGCAAAGACTTGAGAGGTTGGGGCAAAAGTGATATAAGAACGACACACTCAACAATTTATGAGTGTGCTCGTGTAAAGAGGGTCGATTTTAATGCATGATTTTGCCGTTTGTTGACTTATAGGGGACCGTAAGGTCATTAAAGTCATATACTAACACAGATGGTATCTATATTGAGGAATCTGTAACTCTTGATCTTCTCGGCTTTATGACTCATATTTCGTTGGAAAAATTAAAAAATATTTACTTAGTAAGGCTTTGAAAGCCTTGCATTTTGATACTTTGAAATATTTATGTCCACGAGATCTTATCAATCGCTTAAGCAAATTTATCGCAATTTGAATTTCTTTAATCTTGTTTAAGTGATGCTTGACATTTCACTAAAGAATATATCCATTCTGAAATCCGATCGCTAAGGTAACACTTTTGGGAATATGGAGTCATGCTGCGTGAGCCAAGTTCTAAAATCCGATCGCTAAGGAACACTATGGGGAATAAAGAGTCATGCTTCATGAACCAGGTATTATGTGATTGCTGACACAAAGATATTGTAAAGAAAGTACCATCCTGCGCGAGATAGGCGGAATAATATTTTATCAAAATACGCACTACATTCTAGCCATCACGAACTGTGTGAGAACATTGGGATAAGTATGACGTTTAATGAGAGAAAATCTTCAAATTACCTGAAGATGGAAATATAGTCGAAGTAATTAGACATTCGGCTCATTATGCGACTGACGAAGAGGATAGGATTTCCAGCAAAATATAATGTAAATTATATTTTATCAACAAGTATTTTCGAAATCACATATGTGATACTGCGTGAATTTCGCTTGGAAAATTGACTTGAGCCGCAGGATAAAAATAATTTATGAGGAATGAGATTGCTTAGGCTCTCGATACAAACGCATTACTGAATTCCCTTATAGAAGCTTTTTATTAGTAATAAATTCTCTTGGGAAACGTCATAGGTTCCAAGACACAATTTAGTTAAAGAATGACTGGTGAGTTGTTTGGGGACTCAATTTTACTGGAATACTGTATTCTTTTGATGGAGATTTTAAATAGGATCGGAAAAGAACGATATTGTATTAATTTCCTTAAAGAAATTCTTTGGTTAAACGAAAATTGGTCTCAACAAATTGACTGATAATTAAGTTAAAAATAGCTCTGGATTTAAACAATCATAGAGAAAGGAGAATAGGATGGTCGTCCTTTACTAATGGAAGAAAATCTCGGGCTTAATCGTAACGGCTTGACTCAAGAAAAATAAAAACTCATCTGTTATCGGCGAGTGGAAATTAGTCTGATTTCATGTATACTCACAAAACACTGTCCAATATGTACGGGTTACTCTAACAGGAGTTTATGTAGAGGAGTTAAAGACGAAGGCAAGCGGATCTAAAACAGGGGCAGCGACTACTTAAACATCCGATTAGTATATTCTGGTTAGACGAGGAATGGTTCTAATTCAGTTGAGAAATTAATACAAAATGATTTAATAAATATCAAGTGTGGCTATGGATCAGCGCATAAGCGACAGAGAAACGAGAATTATTGTAGGGCAGAGGAAGACAAGAAGACACTTCAAAATTTGATCCAGGACCATCAGGACTACTCAGACAATTAGTAGTATGCACTTCATATACTTCAGAAGACTTAAGAAACTATATCTGTTTAGAATCGGGGTAATTTGGATGGCTTCAGCGTGTAGTCTTTATGTGGGCGTGTGGAATATGAGCTATCGACAATCAAATCCAAGAACTCTTAAATAAAATAATTCACATATTTACCATTTATGCAAATTTGGTCTAATATTATTTTATGTTATAAATAAAATAACAGATCTCGTACACGTAATATCAATTTATTTATCTATCAAATTTGTCTGTAACACTAGACGACATTCCAAGAAAACCCATCTATAACAACTACAAAAATAACCTGTTACTAACTATTACATTTTATTGACATTTGCATCATAACAACAGCAAAGTAATGCAGACAGTCAGATGCAATTTTATACTTTTTTATTAACCAGATAAATTTAAAGAAAATAAAAATAAAACTAAACTACACAGATGTAAGTAAGATTTTTAACAACATCCATTGCAGCATCAACTCAAATCAACATCATCATCAGCACAGCATTATTGTTGAAATTTGTTTTGTGTGTGCTATTTTGAATTTGGTACGACATAAAGAGATGATATATCGGTTTGTTATGATGATGATGATGAGGAAGAAGAAGAAAAAAATTGTATGGAATTTTTTTTGCTGTTTGTGGCACATGATAATAATATTGCTGCCATTAATTTACATAAAAAAGTTAGGTGCACCCATATAATACCCTGGACAATAGGAAGGGAATTATTAGGGTGTGTTAATCTGTTAGTAGTATTAAAATGGACGTTGCAAGGTTTGTCGCTGTGAACAATTATATCATTCAGAAAAGTAATAATAATACTGAATTTAAGTTAAAAATTTGTCTGAAATTCTGCGATCAATTAAAAACTTTTGAATTTTTATGTAACACTTAAAAATGAAATGTTATGCATCGAATTCGCTAGCAAATGTGACGTAATTATTTAGATTAAGGAAGAATGAGGCGAATTGGATAATCGGTAAAGGGACAGGAATATCAGTATCTGTATTGACAGTCAGGCAGCGCTTAATACACTTGAATCTACGATCACTTTATCCAGGATTCTTTAGGAGTGCAGGCGCAGGCTCAACGAGATGTCTATGGGTGACAAGGTCCGTATTCTATAGATACTGAATCTTTGCAGAATCATTGGATCGGTTTTGACTCCAATGTATCCGAAACTGCAGATGGGTATTAAGATGTCAGCTGTAGTGTAATGGTAAGCCCGTTGTACTATTACACAGGAGGCTGCGGGTTCGATCCCCACCAATTAGAAAAATAATATGTGTGAGCTTTCTCATACATATCGCAATGTTCCCACAGTACTTACCCCACCAAAGTAGAATAACATAACAGTGCTTTGAAATAAAAAGCTTTAACAATTTCGTCAACACTTCTTCAGATGGCGGGCAACAACTGTTGTCATATTTGAGGCCCTTCATCTTTCACCACCTTTCATATTTCCTTTATCTCCTTTCCAAAGAAAATAGCAAATAATGTATTAAAAATAACTTCCAGAAAGTTGCTTCTCTTTTTTAAAAAAATATACATATTTTAACTGCAATTGCAGTTATTTTTTCTTAGGAAAACATGTCCACAGATTTTTGCATTTGCTGTTTTAAACAACCTGCAAGAACTACTGAATTTTGTAGTTGTTTAAACATTTTTGATTAATCTTTTTAATTTTATTGTTTTGCATTTTTATTACATTACAATTCTCGTTTTCTTATTTGTAATATAGTTTGTTTATATAGATTCTCCTAAATGTAATCAAAAGAAATTAAAATTAACAAAGAAAGTGAAAATTTTAAATTCGAACATAAAATGTTACAAAATTTAACTGTATTTGTAGTTGTTTTTAACTGCCTTTTACTGCAGTTGTCAGTTGATTATAAATAGTTAGAAAAAAACTATTTTTTGTATTTGATTTTAATGCATATGTAGTGTATTCCTTTTGAAGATAAATTTTAAGAAAATGTTACTGCATTAGCAGTTGATTTTAACTAAGTTTGTAGTTGTTTTTAAATACATTTGTTTTAAACTTTATTTGAAATTGTTTTTTTTTTAACAAAAGTTAACAGATCTTTACTGTAAATTTAAATAATTTTTTATTTGTTTTTACTACATTTACCAGTTAATTTTTAACAGTTAAGAATAACTAGTTACATATTGTATTTGATTTAAATGCAAATTCGGGGAACATATTTTCAACTGTAAACTCGTAAGTTAAATGTAAGAATTTAACTGTATTTGCAGTTGTTTTTAACTATATTTATAGTTGATTTTAACTACATTTATAGTTATTTTTTTCATAAAAATTTACCAAAATTTTACTATACATTTTACTACTCAATTGTTTTTAGCAGTAATTTTAGCTGTCACTTGCAGTTAATTGCAACTATATAATTTCCCAAGTTAAACAATAAAATTTAAACCAAATATTTTAGTTCTAAATTTTAACAAAATATTTGCCCAGAGTCAGTTTTAATAGAATTTCTTTTAAAAAAATTATAAAGCTTGGATAGTTTAAAATATTTTTGATTAAGGATAAATTTTCCCGGAAATGCATAAAACAAAACAAGTGAGAAATCTTCGGTCTTGACTGTTTATAATTATCTTATTAGCTTTGTTTTTATTATAACTTCTTCAGAAGAAAGCAAAAGTTTTTGTGTGTTTTTATTAAGTTTTCAATATGTAATTTCCTATTGTTTTGTATTTCGAATCGTGCATATAAAATAGAGCTGTTATGCGTTTTTTAAATGCGTTTTTTTTTGTCTGTAAATAAAAGTCTATACAAAAAATTTGAAATATCATCATCATCATCAGTGTAAATAAATGACGCATATGAATGAATGAAATTTGAAGGAAAAAAAGATGACCAGTGTAATATCAAAACAATGAAAAAAAAATTAGTAAATGATATTATCTAACATTTAACGACTGCAGACAATAGGAATATTCCCTACAAATGCTATGTGATTTTTTTTTGTTTTTATGATACCAACGGACTCATACACAAAATATAATGATTAAAAAAAAAAAAACGATTTTGATCATCCGCTTTTAAGATGTTTTTCTTTTATACCACATAATTGCTTTGTCTATAAATCTTTGTTAAAAATTATTACCAAACTTATAAATACTTATGTAGTTTTACACATTTGTACTGTTTTGAAAGAAATAATTCAAACAATTTTTTTTTCTTTTTGGGTTTTGGGTATTGTAAAGTGTGAGGTTTACAAATTGTTTGTAATAAGATAATTACAAAAAATTTTACTATTTCATAAAAATTTATATTTTTTAATTTTTAATCATTATATTTAATCATGTACTCTTAAAATAATTATGCACAAAATAATATGCCTACAATTTAACAAATTTTTGCTTTTCATTTTTGGCTTAACAAAACTCTGTTAAAAATTAAGAATTTTGCAGTTAAAAATGAGTTAATCTACCAAAATTTTAACAAAAATCCTGTAGGTAATTCAACTGTAAATGATAGAAAAAAAATAATTGAATTTGCAAATGAAGAGGTGTTCACTACATATGCATTTAATATGCAGTTATTTTTAACTGTTTAAAATCAACTGACGGATGTAGTAAATTTAGAGTAAAAATTTGGTAAATTTTTCCAAATAAATAACTCAAAATGCAGCAATCATGTACAAATATAGTTAGATTTAACTGCATATGTAGTTAAAAAAACTACAAATGTAGTTAAAAATAACTACGATTTTTTCAGGAAATTATTTCTACTTGTTATTGTGTTGCTTTTGTTTTTGAAAATGTGATAGAGGGGAGATGAAAGGTAATGAAAGATGAACGACTTCATACATGGCAACACTGTAATTGAGCAAGATGATAAACAATTGTTGCCCGACATCTGATAAGGGGTTGGCAAAAGTTTTAAAGCATCTTTTAGTTCAGAGCCCTGTTATGTTTTTTGTTTACACTCAGAAAAAAAAGTTAGTAGAAAAATTTGTAAACGGTTTTCAATCCCACTTTACTATTTTTGTACTGATTTTTAGTAAAAAAATTATTATTTAGCAAATCTTTTTGCTATTTACATTTTACAAATAACAGAGTTTTCACAGAATATTTACAAATTTTTGTTGCTAATTTCAGAAATAATTTTACAATTTTTTTAAAACCGATTTGCTAAAATTAACAAAAAAAATTACTAATTTTAAAAAGTGAATATTTAAGGAAATGTTATTTTTGGTTAAAACTTATACCTACAAACTTAAATTGCCTTAAAATGTTACATAGAATATAAAAGGGATCGGAAGTAAATATATAGACTTACAGTGGTGGAAAAATAAATAGGAACGATAAAAATTTCCATATATTTCTTAAATATTTATTTACTTGTAACTAAATAAAATTAAGTTTACATTTGAACTTTAAGTACTTCAACGTGTTTAACTAAAAATATAATAAATAATATAATATTTCATCATTAAGTAACAAAAAATTGTAATTCTTCAAAAAAATGCCTGGGAAAAATAATAAGAACGATTACTTTTTTTAAATTTATTGCAATTTATGTAATAACTACAATCATATCCAAATATTATATTAATATTTGGTAGATGCTCCGTTCATTTTAATAACCTCCTCACATCTGCGTTGCATAGAGTCAACTAGGTTTTCACAAACTTCCGGGGGTATGGAATACCAAGCTTCCTGTATTTTTTGCCACATATTATTTTTATTCTTGGATTTGCACATTCCTATTTAATTTTTTAAGACTCCCCAAAGGTGTTCAATCGGATTTAAATCCGGAGACTGAGAAGGCCATTCCATAACAGGTACTTTATTCTCTCTAAGCCACGTTTTAACCAATTTGGAAGCATGTTTTGCGTCGTTATCCTGCATAAATTCCCACTTCAATGGCATTTCGTCTTCTGCAAAAGGTAGCATTTGGTTTTGCAGAATGTTGACGTAATCCGGAGCGCACATTTTCTCTTTAATCCAAAAAAATTGGACCGACACCAGATGATGAAAAACAGCCCCATATCATCAGCGATCCTCCTCCGTGTTTGACGGTCTTCTTTGTATATTTTGAATCAAATTCGTGGTTTTTTGGTCTTCTTACATACGTTTTGCCATCAGAACCAAACAAATTAATCTTTGTTTCGTCTGACCACAGAACATTTTTCCAATTTTGACGATGTTGGTGCTGCTTGGCAAATACTAACCGTTTTTTTATGTTTTGCTTGCTTAACATTGGAACTTTTCTCGCACTTCTACCCATCAATCCAACTTCCTGCAGTCTGTTTCTAATCGTGCGGCTATTAACTGGAGCACACAATTCATTTAGAAGATCATTTGATGACCGAAAATGATTGTTTTTGGATATCCGGACTAAACGTTTGTCAAATCGAGCAGATGTTTTACGCTTTCTACCTCTCGTCTCAGGTTTAACTTTAGCATGAATTGCGTTAAAAACCTTTATTTTGGAAGACTTTATTAATTCTGCAATTTTTTTCATAGATTTTCCATCATTCTTTAGGCAGATAATAACATCTTTTTCAGCCTGAGTGCAATGTGTTCCGCGACCCATTTTCGAAAGCAAATACCGAACAAATACTATGTTAAAGTTAACTTAATATGATAGAATTTATAATTTACAGTTAATTTTTGAGTATCTCTTGAGTACTTAATTAAACTGTAACATAATCTAAATTGACTTAAAAAAGTGTTGGTGAAATCGTTCTTATTATTTTTTCCAGTCTTTTTCTTACCTTTTCTCACTCTCTAGCAAATAAATTTTTATTTGTAAACAGAATTATTAAAAAGTAAACGTATATTGAAAAACCGTTAAATTGTGCATCATATCACAGTCTTCACCAATTAAATAGAATGCTTCTGAAAATTTCTACAACTATTAATTTAGAAAAAATTTAACGTTCCTATTAATTTTTCCACCACTGTATGTCTGAAAATAGCACATCCACTTAAAATAGCACTAAAAAGTTTTTTTGTTCTAACAATCAATTAAAATTTTACCTTAAAAGTCAAAAAAATATTAAATATTTTTGAAAACAGAAATTACCAAATAAAAACAAAATTATTAATTCGTTTATGTTTTAGCAATTTTTAAGATTTTAAAGCCTTTGATTTTGTTTTTAATTTTGTATAAAATATTTTTTTAAAAAATAAATAAAATAAAAAAAATTTGATGCTCGATAAAAAAATAAATTTATTTATTTATATAAATATATATATAAATTTATTTTTTTATTTATAATTTTTTGCACTAATACAATATTTAATAAACTTTTTTGCTGATTTTAGCAAACCGGTTTTAAATTCCGCTTTACAAAAAGTTTACTAAAAATAAAAAGCGGCTACTAATTTTATTGTACTACACGTCAGCAGACATGTGTTGCTAAGATTAGCAAAAAATACCGCTGGGCTCAAATTAACAAAATTTGCCGTAATAACAGCAAACTTTTCAGTTGCCATTACAGACTTTTTTTTGGTGAGTGTAGGGTTAACTGCTATGAAAACGCCAAAGAATAACGTTGCGTTATGTAGGAAGTATAGAAAACTCATACATATTGTTTTTCTAAATTCATGTTGCCGTCACTGGGGATCGAACCCTTAACGTTTTGTGTAACAGTTTGGCCCGCGGAAGTATGATACTGATTGATAGTTAATATTTCAAATAGAAAAAATCTATCAGTGTCGAAATAACATACACAGAATAAAATAACAAAATTCTGTTTGTAATATTAAACACCTTTCATAGAATGTTTTTGTAAATACAAAAAAAAATAATGGAATTTGAATTTCAATAAATATTTTTAATTACCTAAAATTTTGTGATACTTTTGATACTACAGTGTGGGGCAAAAACCATTCTCTGATTTTCTTTCGCTATAACTTTTATTTAAATTAAAAATTTTTTTTTTGTTTTTAACTGATTTAATTTATTTGCACTTATAAATTTTGTTTTAAATAATTGTGGAAATTTATTTCCGGCAAATGGCCGCCGGCGGCAATGATGCAAATTTTGTCTCTTTTAGTGGTGTTACTTTGTCGAATGTTAATCTTTAACTCCTTCAAGGTGCGGGACTTGCTCACTTACACCAACGACTTTAAATATCCCCAAAGGAAGATGTCCGGGACAGTTAAATCGGAAGATCTGGTGGCCCAAGCCAAATTAACGAAAAGCGCCATTATACGCGCTGAAAAGGTACTCTTCAAAATACGCATTGTGTCTCGTGAAGTATGACAAGTGGCCCCGTTCTATTGGAAACACATGTCCTCCAAATCCAAATCGTTTACTTCTGGCAAGAAAAGTTTAGACAGCATTACCGTCGGCTCCTTTGAAAAAATAATGTCCGATCACCACACGGTGACTTTAAGAGGGTGAAATGATGCATCATAAATTATGAATTATGTGGATTTTTGTCTCCCGAGAATTTTGTTCATTGACAAAAACGAGCCTCGTCGCTTATGATCAATTTTGATGGAAAATCATCCACTTCGTCGCTTAGGCGTTGTCGAGGCGTATAACGATTCATTTTTATTCGCTATAAATTTCGTACGAATGTCAGTACCAAACTCACAAACGATGCTAATTCCAAAAATGGCAGCACTTTTCAATAGGGTGATCCTTATCGTCCCAACTTGTACTAAATTTAGGATAAACAGCGAACACTGAGAAAAAAAAACGGATACTACACTCACCAAAAAAAGTCTGTAATGGCAACTGAAAATTTTGTTGTTATTACGGGAAATTCTGCTAATTTGAGCCCAGCGGTATTTTTTGCTAATCTTAGCAACACATGTCTGCTGACGTGTAGTACAATGAAATTAGTAGCCGCTATTAAATTTTAGTAGACTTTTTGTAAAGTGGAATTTAAAATCCGTTTGCTAAAATCAGCAAAAAAAATACTAAATACTATTAATATTAGTACAAAGTTTTAGATTGATTTTTTTATCGAGCATCAAAAATTTTAATTATATTTTTTAAAAGATGTTTTATACAAAATGAAAAAAAAAAATCAAAGGCTTAAAAGTCTTAAAAATTCTTAAAACATAAACGAATTTATCATTTTGTTTTAATTTGGTAATTTCTGTTTTGAAAAATATTTTAGTCAATTTTATTTTTACTTTTAAGATGAAATTTAAATTGTTGTTAGGGCTGATTTTTAGAAATAAAAAAACTTGTTAGTGCTATTTTAAGTGGATGTCCTATTTTTAGACATGAGTCGGTATCTTCACTTCCGATCCCTTTTTTAATCCTATGTAACATTTAAGTTTGTATTTATAAGTTTCAATTATTAGAAATAACATTTCCATCAATATCAACTTTTTTAAAATTAGTAATTTTTTTTGCTAATTTTAGCAAATCGGTTTTCAAAAATTTGTAAAATGATTTTTGAAATTAGCAACGAAAATTTGTAAATATTCTGTAAAATTTTTTGTAATTTGTAAAATGTAAATAGCAAAAAGATTTGCTAATAATAATTTTTTTACTAAAAATCAGTACAAAAATAGTAAATTGGGATTGAAAACCGTTTACAAATTTTTCTACTAACTTTTTTTTCTGAGTGTAGTATTAGAATTTGATACATTTTTTTTTTACTTTTAATTTTGTGGCATAATGTAAATCGATGGGTGGCCCCTTACGGATCTTTCGATGTTAGTGTAATAACACTGATTGATTGCAATTTAGATTATAATTTAAGAAAATGTGTAAAAATATGTTGTAATAAAAAATTTTAAAGTTTTTTTTTTTGCTAAATATTGTATACGTCAAGCCCATTTATTGTAATTTTTGTTTATTAATTTATACATATTTCTCCATTTCAACAATTTGTAATTTTAATTTTACACATGCATGCATGCTATTCATGTCTTGAAGAGAGTTGCAAAAAAAAAACGTTAAAAAGATTTGCATAATCATGAATTCGAAATATTTCTTTTTGTAAAGGTGTGAGTTCAACAAAACCTTTATATAATTTTACGCAGATTTTTGTATGTTTTGTTGTTGTTGCTTCATTCATCAGAATTTAGTGTTAATGACTAATATTCGTTTACTTGTATATTTTTATATAAATGTATTTTTTTTTCAAGCGGTGTAAAGTTTTTTTGCAAATCATTAAAATAAACGAGAAATATATAAATTTCACTTTCATTTATTTTCATAATACCTTTGCCACTTATTTAGAGAAATAGCATGACAAATTGATTAAGTGGTGACAATGTGTATATATTTTTTTATGATTGGCGGGCGGGCTATTAATAGATTATACACGTTGTTGCCAACTTAGCGCTTTTGTACTACCCACAATGCTCATTTTGTACTAAAATAGCTTTATGTTTTTTTTTCCTTTCTTTACCGCCTTTTTAGAAAACGTTTATATCGATACAATTTTAGCTAATTTTAATTATAAAATTATATATTTTTTTTTAAGTTTCCATTAAAAAAATTATCTTAGGAGAATTTTGTTTAAAATTTTAATTTATTTTTTTTTTGTAAATCTTAATTTTTTTTTGTGTAAATCTTGAAAATCTTTAAAGCAATTAGAATATAAAATGAAGATGTTTTTGCAAAACATAGTGCTTTTTATATGTTCGATTAAATAAATAAATTAATAAAAAAGGTACATAATTTGATTAATTTTAGCGCATTTTGCTTTAAACAATTTTGGCATCACTGTTTATGCATTCTAATGATTATTAGCTAAACATGATAATTGAAAAAATTAAATAAAATTAAAAATAAAAATGAAATTCATGCTGATGAAAAGGTGTTAATTGAGTTCATAACTTTTTCATAAAGAAATTATATAATATTAAAAATTATGTTTATAAAACATTAAATAAGGAAAAATCATATACATTTTAAATTAAAATCCATGATATTTTACAAAATTTAAATAAATTCCAAAACTAAAATCTAGATCATTTTCAGGCAGAGTATTGAGCATTTAAAATATAAATTTTATTATTTTACTTGCCCATGTTTTGCAATATTATGTTTGACATACCTGGAAATAAAAATAAAATTAAAATTAGTTTTAAATTTGCGTTTGATACTTAAAAATATCCGACATTTTTTTTTTATTATTTTTTTTATTATCAAAATGACTAAAACAGAAGGGTTAATTCATACATGAAAAACTAAAATCCAGTTTAAATTAAAATATTTGTAAATACAATTAAGAATTTAATTGATTTTGCATCAATTATACTTTTAATTCAATAAATTAAAAATTTTCACAAAAATTTAACTTAAGTTTTATTAAAAATCTGTTAAGAGGTTAATTTAAATTCTAACTATATTTTTTTTATAAATTTAAATTAAAAAAAAATTAAGTTATCACTTTTATAAAAATGCTTTTGTTTATACCCTGCGGGAAAAGTACCTATCCCAGGACACGTCACATGACCGGTTCATTGTGATAGGGACCGATCACTTTAACATGGGCTTATCCTAGGAGGGGGTCAATTGCCCTCTGTGACATGTCACACGACTGGTCACGTGATAGGTATTTTAGGAACCGGTGCTCTTTCCACCTATCTCGTGATATGTTTTTTTCGGAACCGGTTCAGTTTTCACCTATCCCGGGACAGGTCCCAATTCCCAACTGACCTCTTTTTTCCCTAGTTTTTTTTTACCAAATCCATTTTCAATTAAAAAACTTAATTTTCTTCACCCGAATGTTCGTCAAAAGTCATGGATTTATTTTAATGTTTCTTAAAAACACCAATGTGGAATCAGTAAAACAAATCCGTGACTTTTGGCTCTACAAAATAACGTCCAAAAAAATAAAGAACCCTTAAAAATTATATAAAATTTGGGGGTCATTTAATTTTCTTTCGGATGGATGTTATATCATTGCAATAAAATGGCCAAATAAAATAAACACCAAAATTAAAACTATTTGAAGCTTACTTAATTTTCACTTCTTTTTGGTACTTAGGATGTTTTTAATAACCTAATATATTTTAAAAATATAAACTGATTTAATTTAAAAAAAATTATAACCCAGAAGTTATATGTAGGTATGTAAGAAATTAATTAAAAAAGAGTAGAAACCATCGCAAAGTTTTACTAGCGGCGCTGTTTGTAGTTATAATTATAATTTTAAAAATTCAATGGATTTTGAAAATTATGAACAAAAAATCAGAGAAGGAAGGACATATACAAAGTGGGGCAATAAGTATCACTCTATTGGAAAGTGCTGCCGTTTTTGCAAATGGCAGCTTATGTATATTAGTTTCGTTTTGACATTCGTGAAGAAGACACTTGCAAAATTGATAGTGAATAACCCCAAGAACTACTAAGCGACGAAGTAGATTATTTATAATCAAAATTCATCATGAGCTACGAGTCTCATTTTTTTTCTGCGGTCACATCGATAAACAAAATTCTTGTTTCTGGGAGATGGAAAATCCAAACACTAGTTATATCGGAAAAGCTGCTCGAACCTAATTTTTTTCAGAAGGTGACGACGACAACGCTATTATGAGGAACGGCTGCTGAAGGAAGCCTTCCCATCGCGTGTAATCTCGGATTTTGGCTTGGCCAGCCAAATCAATAGATTTAACTGTTCCGCACTTCTTGCTCTGGGAAAATTTGAAGTTATTGTTGTACGCGAACAAGCCTCGCACCTTGGAGGACTTAACGAAAAATATTCGAGCCGAAATTGACGACATGTCAACACCTCAAATTCTGCGCACAATAATTTATAATGTATTGAAAAGTGCCCAACTTTGCATCAACGCCAACGGTGGCCATTTGTCGACATAATTTTCCACAATTTATTAAAACAAAATTTCTAAGTGCGAATACAGATAATCAGTTAAAAACCAAATAAGTTTTCATCTTAAACAAAAGTTATAGCGAAAGAAAATCAGATGATGATTTTAGCCCCATCCTGTATTTGTTAATTAAAATATTATGGTTTTAAATAGAGCATTTTTCATTTCAGATTAATGTCTCTAGCAAAAGGCGATTAAGAACAAACTTCGTTTGTTGAAATAATTCGGATGTTGGTTTCATTTTTGCCAGGCAATACGTCGACATATTACTACAAAAACAAATAAGTAACTTTTTGGGTCTTGTTTCAGTTCTTTTTGGGAGTTATTTCATGACATAAAAATTTTGAGATTATTTAGTTTTTTTCTTTTGGGGATAATTACAATTCCTTTTGGATATTATTTCAGTTTTTCTATCTTAGGACTTATTTAATATTTTGGGCCATTGGGTGTTTTAAATACGTTTTGGGAATTCGTTTTACTACCGAAAGTGTATTTGAAAATCATTTTTTATAGTACACTCAGAATATTATGTAGTTAACTGTTTGTACGAGTATATTAAAAAAAAACAAAAATTCAAAAACGGAAATAATTTCAAATAAATGAAAAAAAAAAATTATTTTTTAAGGATTGGTGGGTAAAATTTTGGCATTTATTTTAACTGATTATACACTCAGAATATTATGTAGTTAACTGTTTGTAGTTTAATAAAAGTTTTCCGTTTCATTTAAAAATAAAGGAACATACATTTATTTTTCAAAGAAATATCTATATTAACTTTTTTATACATTTATTCGAAATAATTTACTATCATTTACCGATTTTTTTCAGTTTCATTTATTTTTTTCATTTGTTTGAAATTTAATAAAAATTTACCCACAAAACGGAAACTTGTGGTTTATTTGTGTCCGTAACAGTTATTACAAATTTAAATTTTGTTTGCTGTCTGTTTCAAAACAAAATATTCAAAAAATTTAAATTTGTTTTTTTTATTTAAATTGGTTGTATATATACAAAATTTTTCAATACAAATTACAAGAACTTCATAAACACACATACATATACAAATACATTCACACAAAAAGTGTTTATAGCTTCATATGCATACATACATTTTGTATTGTACGAGTATATTAAAAAAAAAAACAAAAATTCAAAAACGGAAATAATTTCAAATAAATGAAAAAACCATTTATTTTTTAAGGATTGGTGGATAAAATTTTGGCATTTATTTTAACTGATTATATCATTTGTTTCTTACGGATGTGTCAGTTAATTAATCAACATTTAAAAATAAATAACAAATTGCATTTAATTTAAATGAAAATTAAGTAGACCGGTTTTTAAATGAAATATCATTTCTTTTAAAGGATATTTTCAGTTATTTTAACTTACAAACTTTTTTAAGTGTATTTTTCAATATCTTATAATTAATTTTTTTTCATGTGTCACGAGTAAATTGTATAAAGTTTCATCAAATACCTATGCAGTAGTTACATATATCTTTTAAAAGAAAAATAATCATTTTATTATGAACATAATTTTTTGGTTAATTCAAATTTTTAATTACAAATTTTAAGGTGAAAATAAAATAAACATTGAATAACAGGTAACTACAATGGATTCATGTAAATAATTGGCAATTACATACTTTGAGTAAAGTAAACATTTTCATCATATTTATCTTAAAACCTTTTAACCTACTTTTTGTTGCTAATAAATCATAACTAATTAAATTCTTTTTTTTTCTCTTCTCTTTCAGATATTCTGGAACATTTGTAAGTACTTTGTTTTATTACTTTTTTTATGTTATGACAGAGTAATGCAAATATTGCATGCCTAAAAGTTGCACTTAAATGCACAAAAACTTAAATACTACTAAAAATATTCAGTTAAATCAGCAGCTAAAATAACAATAAAACATTAAACACGTAAGCCTAGAAAGAAAAACATAACAATTTATAAATATCAGTATAATTTTAAAGTATAAGGTAAAATTGCTGTTAGCAGGTACTGTAATATACTGAGACCTGATATTGCAGTTTTGCAATGCATAGGTTTTTTTAAATTATTTCATTAAGAAATAAACTTCAGAATTCCGGGGTTATTTCATCTTCCTCTTGAAGCTAATTTCATTCCTTTTGAGTTTGACTGAAAAGTTTGAAGGCTAACAAGGGAAAAACTTTTTTTTTTTAAATTTGATTTTATTATTCAATGTAGTTGCCTTCAAGGGCAGTCATATAATTTTTCGATACCATTTTTATAGTACGATTTGTCTTTAGCCTCAGTTTCGGCGATTACTTCTTCATCGGCGCTAAATTTCTTTCCAGCGATCATTCTCTTGAGGTCTGAGAACAGAAAAAATTCGCTTGGGGACAGATCTGGAGAATACGGTGGATGCGGAATAAACTCGAAACCCAATTCATATAATTTTGCCATCGTTTTCATTGACTTGTGACACAGTGCATTGTCTTGATGAAACAGCACTTTCTTCTTCTTCAAATGGGGCCATTTTTTCCACGATTTCGTCCTCCAAATGCTCCTATCAAGCTATGTAATAGTCGCTGTTGATGGTTTTCCCCATTTCAAGATAGTGCCGATGAATATACGCATTCAAAATACTGACTCCATAACCTTGTCAGCCGACTGTTGCGCTTTCCACGCTTTGGAGTTGGTTCATCACGTGCAGTCCAATCGGCTGACTGTCGATTACGGTGTGAAATGATGGAGCCAAGTTTTATCCATTGTCACATATCGATAAATTCGGGTTTATTACAATTAAACAGGTTCAAACACAGCACAGAATCACAATTCGTTTTTGTGGTTTTTGGTTGGTTGTGAGCTCGCGCGGCACCCACTTTGCACAGAGCTTTCGCATAGCCAAATATTCATTCACGATATCTCGAACAAGTTACTTTGATATCTCATTTATCTTGATCAACTTCAGTTTACGGTCATTCAAAATTATTTTGCAGACTTTTTTGATGTTTCCGTCGGTAACAGGCTCCACTGCGTGCATCGCTCTCGGTGCTCATTTTGCCTCGTTTAAACTTAGCAAACCACTTCTCAACGTTTGATTTTCCTGGTGCAGAGTCCGAATAATGTTTATCAGGCCAAACCTTGATTTAACAGTGTGTTTTTTTTTCGCTAAAAAGCAATGCTTTATTAACCCACGAAATTCCTTTTTATACATTGTTTTCAAACCAACAAAATTTGCTTCACGCAAAATACTATATCTCACAAACTAATAGTCAAATTTATACACGTGTCTTTCGAAGGTTAGGTCCAACTAAGAATCATATAGATTTCATACTAGTAGCGCCATCTATGTGCCACCTTACGAACTTTTCAGCCAAACTGCTATTTTATTTTTTTTCCTTTCGATTTATTTCATTTTTGGGCTTTATTTCTTTACGTAGTGCCGTGATGTTTGAATTCGTTTTACACCTCGAGTTACAGTGTATTTAAAAATCTAAATTTTTAATAATATAAAATTCCGCTCGCTAACTTTTAACTAGCTTACGTAATTGCTTTAGCCTAACAAGTTTTCAATACTGTTATTTCGGTGAAATAAATAAATAAAATATAGCGCCCAACGTAAGAGTGGCTGGAGTTTCATCAAATATTTTTCTTTATACCCACAACAAGCTTAAATATACTCAGTTTTCTAAGAAATCGTTTCAATATAAAAATTAACAATTTCAGAACAAACAACTTTTGTAGCCTCCTTGTTGGGCGCCATCTATGGCAAGTTGTTTGGTTGTAAAACAAAATTTCCGTATAACCTGGCTCTGGTGTACATCCTACATATATCCACACTCATATTAAATGCTAAATAAAATGCTGATGCAAAGCAAAATAATATATATAAATAAAGTGTTGAAAAATTCAGCGAAGCTTGCCTTAAAGTGATTTTTTAGCAAACAATTTTTTCGATTTTTTTTTGCTTTGAATTTTTATTTTCTGCAAACTTTGAAATTCAATTGAAAGTGAAATAAGTACATACACATGTGCATAGGATTCGATAGTATGTTTTCAAATACGATTATAGTTTTTGTAGTTGATAGAAAAAATAGAAGGTGGCAGGAGGTTGATAATACTACATTGAAATCATTCTAGTGTAACGCATTTTTACATTTTACACTTTACTATTACTGCATTGTATGTATGGTGCATACAACATACTTGAAGTGGTTTCCAACCAAGTGAGGGTGCTGCTTTTTAATGAAAATCTTTTACTTATTTTTTTTGTCCATAAATATTAGTTTTACTTTTTAAAAACGCGAGTTAGAAATACTATTTATATATGTTAGTAATGTTAGTTTAAAAATGTTGTTGTATATGTATGAATGGTATTTTAAGCAATTATTATTTGTAATATACATACAATATAGACGTGAAATTGTAATTTAGAGTAAATGTTTACTGTAAAAGTGAATGACTTTTTAATTAATTTAAATCTATAAATATTAAAAGGTGTTGTATGGGAAATAGTTTGATATGAAGTTTAATATAATTTTTATATTTAAAAAAAAACTATTCGCTAAAATATTTTCGGTTATTTTCTATCACAAAAATACATACCAGAAATTTGCCACATTTTTCAATAATTGCTAACAAATATTAAAAACCAGCTACTTGATTGTTACTTTCATTTCAATATTTATTGAATTTCTGAATCAAAATTCTACGTTAATTAAATGACTTCAAAAGATAAACCCTCCCTAAAATGGCTATATCGAATTTGGCTAATGGCGTATATCGAATTTAGTCTTTAGAGGAACTTCGTTTAGTACAAGTGTATTCAAGTCTTGTGTAGATGTAAATTTTTTTTTTTGGAAAACTTCAGCTAAATGGGAATTGATTTCCGGCATATGTTTTTAATATGAAAATCTGAAATTTTTGAATAAAATTAATTTTTTTCGAAATGTAAATTTTTCAAAAAAATATTTTTTTCTCTCTTAACGAAAAAAAAGCAGAAAATTCGATTCGAAAAAAAAAATTCTTTTGTAAGTTTAAATCTTAAATTAATATTTAATATCGCAAATTTTGTCCTATCGAAATTTCCTTATTTTTTCCCATTAATATGTAACGTGCCGTTACGAATCTACTTATTCCCATACCCAGTATTACTACTTTTACCCATACCCAATATCATTCTTATAGCAACACCATATATAGTTCTCATTGAGTTGGGAAAATTATTTATGTGAGAGTTAAAGGCTGTAAGGCGAGCCAGAACTGAGGGACGGATCGGGTAATACTTCGACCCGGGAACGGGGTATTACCTGATTTCTCCACCGATTCCTGCCTCCCTACACGAGAACTGTTGTTTATTCTCATTATTAGCTAACCGTATTTTTTTAACACAAGAACCGCTGTTTTTTCTCGTTTGTAGTTAGTCGTATTATTTGAACACAGGAACCGTTGTTTATTCTCGATGTTAGCCAGTCGTATTATTTAAACACGAGAACCGCCGTTTATTCTCGTCGTTTTCCAGCCACATTATTTAAACACGAGAACCGTTGTTTATTCTCGTTATTAGCTAGACGTTCTATTAGAACACGAGAACAGCTGTTTATTCTCGTTTGTAGTTGGTGGTATTATTTAAGTACGGGAACCACTGTTTATCCCCGTGGGTTGCTAATCAATCCAACTAGCCGAGCCGAAACTCTTTCTAGAGTTCGGTAAATATTACCTTCGGGTAGTGCCGATCATATAGGATCAAAACTCGCACAGTGTTCTATAGTAAATCTCGCTATTCGAACACCAAAACGTGGTTTCCTCTAAATCCGTGTCGTATTTTCGACCATCGTTGTTGAGCTACACCCCAGCTGGAAAATAAACTGCATCACAAATACGAGAGAATAAAATACATAATATTTTTCAAAATGTATTTAAAAATTTTGGATTTTTAAATGAAAAACGCCAGTAGGAGCAGATCAATTCCAATTTAGCAGAATTTTTGCAAAACTATTTTTACATCTATCCATAATATGTTAAGCCCTAATGTAAACGAAATTTCTACAAATTCCGAATCCAATACACTTTTTTTTTACATACACAGCAAAAAAAAAACGAGCAAAAAGAAGTAATAAAAAAATCTACAAATGTTTAATAGGAAGTTGTTTTAATTTAAAAAAAATTTAAGAAGTTGTTTTTCACTCCCTTATAATTTAAATTTAATTAAAACAAAAAAATCATTTCATTTGTGAGGTTTGAACCCATATTCTTGGCATCTTTGCTGCATATACATGATAGCTGATTTTAAGCAGTATATCTATATAACAGTGTAATTTTTGTAAAATTTGTGTAAACAAAATTATTTTGTGTAAAAAAAATTATTTTGTAAGAGATTAATTAAAATAGATTTTTTTTACATAAAAAGGGGGCTTAAAAAAAAAATATTTTAAGCCTATCTGTGTACAGCGATATAGATTTCAACCATATTGATACGGTTTTGTGGGCCTAAATACCCTTTAAGCCCACTTTATATAGGATTTGTCTATGTGAGGCAGGTTCTGACTATATATAGATTGCTTCGAATAAAATTGAATAGGATTCGTTCTTAGATTAATGGAAATTTATGTATTTAATATCATTCAGTGAATAATATTTTGAAGTGAATAATATTTTGTATTCACCCCAAAAAATTTTTTTTCACTTCAAAAAATTTTTTCACCTCAAAATTTTTTTCCACCAAAAAAAATTTCTTTTCACATCCAAAAAAGTTTTTCACCATTGTTTTACTTCAAACGCTTTTTACATTATTTGTATCAAAAACAGTAGAGAACGTCTCTTTAGGATATTGTTGGAGGGTATTCAAAGATTCGGTACAGCCGAATTAAAGCTTTTTTTACTTGTTCCTTTTGATAAATATTACATTCTGCAGACTTTTTTCTATAGAAATCTTTAAAATTCGGAGAGCTGTTTTATAAAAAAAAATATCTGTGTAAATCGATTATAAGAACCTTTTGTTACAAACATTTTCAGAATTTCAGGAATTTTTCCATTAAAAAAATTTGCAGATTCTGAAGACGTTTTCATAGAAAATCCCTTTTATTCGTAGGACTGTTTTCTTTAGATTTTTTCTGTAAAAAGCCTTTAACTCCTTACTTTAACTCTTCTAGGCGGCCTTCCGCTTGGTATAAAACAGCTTAAGATGAAATTGGGCAGCTACGAAAATACTCTAATTGCTTTTAATTATTTAAATGTTCATAAAATATTAAAACATTATCAGAAACGGTTGATGCGGCAGATGGTAGATCGATCCCCTTTGTTATTTCCAAATGTACAAAATAGTGCTGAGGATCAGCTTTATAAAATTGAAAATAATTTTCCTGACTACAGTCATCTTTTTTATTATTTTTTTCACTTTGCCACACTTTTTGTAATATCTAATGTTCACCCATTAATATTTTTTTTTTCTCTTTGTAAACATTCTTCTACATATTTTGCATACATTTCTAACTTGGTCATGGTTGTTAATAACATGATGATTTTTTTTTTGAAGATAATTATCAAACATTAAAAAGGAAATAACTTGTCTAAAACTACTAAAACGAAAAACATCTGTAATTGGACACATGCTTCATTTTACATCATCATCAAATTACCAACTAAATGGCAATATTTTGGCTAGTATTTCAACACACACACACATTTTTTAAACTTAAAAGTTATAACTTGTTTTATTTAAAAATATTTCAAAGACCCTAAATGTGTTATTTGACACAAATATTTTATTTATATTTAGTTAAGATAAAATATTTGATAGTTTTTATTTTCACATATAACACAGTGTAACAAGAAATTTTTTCCTGAGTTATTCCAAATGCGAAATGAAAGTATACCATCAATTATACAAAACCCGCAAAGAGAGTTTTTAACTTAATGGCCTCGGATATTTATTTAATAGCCTCATTAAATATTTGTTGGTTTTTCTGGCAACCACACAGGGCAAAGATGTTTTGCTAATTTTTTTTTTTTTTTTTACTAGACCCTTTGCTATTCTTTTTGGCAATTAAGTGTTAAAAATTGTCGAAATCAGCCCAGTCATTCAAAAATTGTGAACGAAAATGTAAAGAAACATCTAAAACATTAATTTTAAATGGTATTTACGTTTAGCAAAACATTGCAATGTATGGGCATTTTTAAAGCTTTCTCTCAATTTGAATAATTAGCAAGATATCTCAGGTCTTCGCAATGAGGTCGCCAATCAAAAGATATTTTATTTCAAGACAACTCTGTGCAGATTTTATATTAGCAATAGTGTACTTTTGATTTCACGTCGGTACCATTAAGGCTGGCAGCAATGAACTGAAATTTGTTACACAGTGTTGTAAATTATCATAAACATTAATTTACCTACAATTCAAATAAAACTCGTCACCTAATGGGTGCTAATTGTTAAGTGGGAAGTTCAATGACTACAAAATCTAAGAAATTATAAATATGAATTTTTTTTTTTTGTAAAAAAAATATTGAAAGTGAAAGTATTATTTTTTAGTTAAATCTTATAATTTATGCTAATTAGAATTTAATTTTTGTTTTTCTTTATTTCGATTTATATCTAATTATTGCTTAAACTTGTTTAGAGATGAAAACAAAAACAAAATGTTACAAATTTGATTGTTTATTATTGTTTGCCGTTCATATAAATAGAATAATTTATAAAGTTGATTAGTTTTAAAGGTGAAATTTTGTTACTAAAAATTTTCTAATTAAAATATAATAGGAGTTCCATGTAAAAATCTAAGTGTGTGGAAACACAGATGATCATATAAGGTTTCGTATGTAATCATACATGGCCATATATTACCATACACATCCATTAATGGTTTAATACATGACCATACCTGGGCTTATATATTATCATATATCTTCGCATTCGAAATTTAAGGGTATATGGCCGAATACGGTCATATATGATCATATATGATTCATATGTTACATACCCATGTAAAAATCGAAATATATATGATCATACATAAGCTTGTATATGATCATATATGAGTATGCATGATCATATACCCCATGCATAGTTCAATATATCTTGGGAACCGAAATTTGAGGGAATATGGCTCTATATTTTCTTATATGATAATATATGATCATATATGAACTTCAAATTTCGGATCCGAAGATATATGAAAATATATCAGATCATGCATGATTACATACTGAACAATACATGGACGTTTATGATCATGTACACTCATGTTTAGCGGACCAAACTTTTAATAGAAAGTAAACTTTTAGACATTTTTGAAAACTCTTAACTTTTAACGCTTTTCAAAAGAGTCGAACGTAGACCGATTAGAAATTAATTATGCTCATTATTTATTTCATAATTTTTTTTTTTTTATTATTTTTTTCGAAAGAGTAACTAAATTTGAATTTATTAAAAGTCAAATGCATTGAGGCTTTCCATGCCATAATTTCACGTTTTTCTCGAATACGATCATCGATGGAATTTCAATATTATTATTTGTTTAATTAATGGCCAATCTAAATTTATTTAGCCTGCCATTTTTGCTCATATTTTAAAAAATATAAATTTTTAAATTATTTTAATTTCAACCTAAAAGTGGACTTACGTCATTTTCAAAATATAGAGTTCATATATTAAGTCATTTTTTTCAAGATAAGTCTAGTGGAATTTTATTAGATTTTAATATATTTTTTATTTCAATTACATTTTTTTTCTTAATTTGATAACTCCAACAAGTGAAATCTTTATTGCTTTTAAAATAAATCAAATTTTGTTTTAATTTAAAATAAATAGTTAAAACACGCAAGTTAATTAATTGTATTTTATATAAAAATAAAAACTAATTCATTTGATGCGTTAATGAGTTGGAAAGTAAAATTAAAAAAAAAAATGTTTTAAATTGTTTTTCTTTCTAAATAAAAACAAATAAAGATCTTATATATCCCAGCAAAAGCTTGCAATAAACAAAAAGTACAAAAATAATTCAGAGCCAAAAGGTCTTCAAATTTGGCGATTTATTACTGAATATCAGCTTGAAGTAATGTAAAATCTGGAATCTGTAAAAAAATTTAAATTTTTTATTTGTTTGTGGTTGAAATTATTTATACGTCAGTTCGTTCTGATATCTTTTTTTCATGTTCATATACTTCCTTTTGCTACATTTAGAAGATTATGTAGGTAGAATCAACTACAACTGACAGTTAAATTTGTATTCAAATCAAATGAAAAGTGTAGTTATTTTTAACTGTTTCGAATCAACTGCACAATGTGGTAAAATTTTTGGTAAATATTTCAACAAAAATAAAACTACAAATGTAGTGAAAAATAACTGCACATGTAGTTAAAAACAACTACGCAAGTAGTTAAAAACAACTACGAATGTAGTTAAAAAGAACTACGAATGTAGTTAAAAACAACTACAAATGCTGTTAAATTTTCTTACATTTTACTTTCGAAATTTAGCACTTTTCACTAGATTTGTCAAATATAAATTATTAAACTTAATACATTACTATTTTACAAAAAAAGAAAACGAGAATTATAAAGCATTTAAAAATAAAAAATTATGCAAAATATTCAATCAACTACATATATTTTAAATGTTAACAAAATGCAGCAGTTTTTTTATGTTGCTAAAAAAAGCAACTGTAAAAATCAAATAAAACAACTGCAATTGCATTTCAAATAACATCAATCGCTTTACTAGACATGTAATAACTGCGGAATTTTACTGATTGTAAAATCTTTCTAATACGCATTGTTACTACATGTATTTAAGACTTAGTTTTTATTGCCCAAAATAAAAATAAGCTTAAAAGGCCATACATGAAAATTATTTGTGTAATTTGAAACCATAACATAAAAGTTTTATATAAAAAGATTATATTTCAAGGAGAGGTGTTTCAAAAATTTAAAAATGTCAAAATGTCCTTATAAAAATACCTTAAAAAAGAATATTAAAAGTTTGCAGAGTTGTTTTTTTTTTTTCAAATCCAAATATTTAAAATTACTTTCCACTACTTTTCTTTTAAGTGACATCTGCCCCTGTCAAAAAAAGTTTAATTAAAATTTAACCATTTCAAATCGATTGTATTTTAATTTATATGTATTATTATTTTTCTTGTGTGTTTTAACTTTTGCTAAAGACATGCAATTGTTGCAGACATTTTTTCTATTACTATTTCTATGCTTGAATTCCTAATATCAACTGCTTTGACAATTGTATTCTTTGTGGAAATAAAATGCAATCTAAACTAACAAAAAAAAAATATTCACTAATTACACTGTATATTAAGAATTTTTAATTTTTAGGTTATTTAAAACTTTAACACAAATGTTTAATTAAAACTAAAAAAAAATAAAACTAAAAACATTGAGAAATATTTTATGGATTGTGTTTTATCAAGGAATTACAATGAAGGCGGCAAACGTCAAGCTATAAAGATTACACAACAAAGAATATTTGTTAAATGTCTGCAATTAAAAATTTTGTTGAAAAACAAGACCATAAACAATTAATTTTGTAGTTGACTTGAATAAAAACTAATCAGTATTAAAACTTTTATAGGCAGTGGTCATTATTGAGCATTTTTATTTATTGAACCAATTACAAAATTAATTGAATATGATTTTGTTAGTCAACAACATTTTTAATTGGAGGAATTTGAGGTAATATATCTTTTTTTTTTTAATTTTTAATTCATAAATTGGCTTATTTTTTGAATACTTCAACACTTTTTAAATTAAAAAATATATATATTTTAATTTATTTTTATGTGGAGCACTCACGTTTAATAAAATTTATAAATTTTTTGAAAATCATAACATTTTGTTTTTAAATTCCATTTCCTTATTGCCTATGATGTAAAAATCAAAATATATATGAACATATATGATCATACATGGGCTTGTATATGAATATATATATGCATACATGGTCATATACGTCCGTGCTTGGTTCAACATATGACCATATATGATCTCATATATGACCGTATAACTTTGGATCATATATTTAAGGGTACATGTTCATATATGAGCATACATGCATAATATATGAGCATATATAATCATATATAACCATATACGTCCATAACCCCCTTAAATTTCGTATAAGAAAATATATGGTAATATATGAGATCATGTATGGTCATATATTAAACCATGCATTGACGTATATGACCATATATGATTATATATGATCATATACAAGCACATGTGTGATCATGTATATTCATATATATTTCGATTTTTACATGGGTGGTTGATTTTCAAAATATTTTATCAATTTATATTATTTTAAAATGGCAATTATTCCATTAATAACTCGACGGACTTACTAATTTTAAGTCAATTATATACCGGTAAAATCTGTGTAAAGGTACAAAATTTATAAGTAAAAATATTAATATCTTCCCCCTTTAAAAACTTGATACATTTTTGCATTACTTCTCCTGTCGTTTCATTCAAAACTATGATTATGTTTGTCTAAACACGGTCATTCATTTTTAATTTTCAGTGGTTTATTGTTAGCTTTTGAAATACCTGCAAATAGTTTTTTATGCTTTGCTTTAAAAATTTTCTTTGGTTTTTTTTTTTTTAATAATCTACTATTTTATAATTTGTCGCATGTTTTAAACGTGATAATTTTTGTAGTTTTAATTTTGCTGTATATATTTTTTGCTTTTGTTGTAAAAAATTCCAAATGTGCATGTATGTTATGACCGTTAAACAAATGTTTTTTTTTTATTATTTTTATATTGTTTAGTATTTCAGTTATGATTTGTTAAACATATTTTTACATGCCACGAATTACAAACATTTGTTGATAAGTAAAATGGTCATTTTCAAAGGGAATGAGGTGAATAAACTTCAATTTTGAAAGACATAACAAGAAAAAAATTGTTTTGCACATAATTTGTTATAACTTTGGTATTCATCCATGGATTTGCTGGCAATATATCTTATTTTTTGTGTTAAGATGCAGGCTTCGTAGAATAAAAAAAATTATATTTCTGATTCTTTTTGAATTTTTTATTTTGTATGCAATACACAATTTATTTTTAAGACAATCAACACAGAAAATTCTTTCTATATTTACTAAAACTACCTTACTGCCATTTTATAGGACTTTAAATTAAAAATGCATCTGCATGCATCTGTTTAAAATGGCCATAACTTGTAACACTTAATTTTTTATGTCTTTTTTCTCTATCTTCCAAAACTATTTTTTTCATTTTCATTCCTTTTTAATTTCAACTCCACCCATTCATTGGTAATTGTATCTTACATAATATTTCTTCGTAGTTATAGCAAAAATATAAGTCAAACATTTGCAAAAAAAAAACCAGTTGCCACACATCTTTTTTTCTTTATAATATTTTTAATATAAAAGACTTAAAAGTACGAGTACACTATTAAATGAAAATGCCACACAAAAAAAAAAAATGGTTTGGCATACAAAAGATGAACAAAAAAAATGTAAAATCTTTAGTGACTCTTTGGTTTAAAACCACACCACACACTTTCGTTTTTAAATACACGAACCATTCCATTTATTTATATTGAAGAGCTACAAAATAAACCGAAAAAAGTATTTGCAAAAATATTCAGGTTGTCACGGGAAATGCCACAGAACACTATGGGTTATAAATCAATATTTTGGGTATTAAAAATGTTCTAATACCCTATTCATTCATACTGAACGCCAAAATTTGTATTTTCGTTTTTTCAAGTTTTCAACTTTTAAATTCCATACAAATTTTAAATGGAAAACATGAAAATACCTATTCTGGGCTTCAGTATGGTATAAGCAAAATTCTTGTTCTACTCTAAATTCCTGTAAATTGTGTAAATTTATTAAAATTTAATTTATGCATAATTATATAAATTAAGTTTTTATATTTGTTGAAATTTACAAAATTTTGTTGAAATTAACTATAACTTTATGCATATCTGAATTTTTCTCTTTCCGAATATGTTAAAATTTTTCCCTTAAGGCATACAAGGAAAGTATTGGACCGATTTTGATGAAATTAGGTTTAACATAAATTTTGTAGCTTCACAGAAATTTTTGAAAATTTGGCAAACTGATACATTTGACCCATGATGAAAATTTGTTAAAATGTTTAAATGTTCAGAATTTTTGAAAAAAAATATTTGTTTAATTTCTTAATATTTTTCTATTTGATTATGAATGTTTTTAATTATAATAATTTTTAAAAATTTTAAAATATTAGTAAAAAAAAAATGTGGATAAGGAAAAATTGGCTAATCCTTATAAATTCATGCAATTTAGCATCTTTTTTGAAATATTTTCAGATATATATAATTTAATATAGCCTCAAAGCCCCATACCTCATAATCGGTGGTTTTAAATTTCCGAATTTATTTTCTAGAAAATTTAATTCTTTTTTCTAACGATTTTTCACTTTTAATAAATTTGTTAACTTTATTTTAGTGGATGTTTCAATTAAAAAAATCAGTGTGGGAGATTCCCCCCGCCCCTAAATTTCCTTTCCCATAAAACTTGCCAAAAATCTCGTTTTATAGGAGATCTATTCCGGTGGATTACATGCCAAATTTCAGCTTGCCAGCGCCAGACATTTGGGCTAGGTGATTAATGGGCAATTTTTTTCTAGTTGAACCCCCTTTTACCACATTCTTTATTAAATAAGCGCATGCATCAGTGTAGACAGGGTGTAAGGGGGGGGGGGGGGGCAGACCTTTGTCCACTTTGTACCTCATTGTTAAAATTCGAAAAATCTCGTCATTATATATCTGCTACTTTTTCCATTTTTACCCCTTTATTTTTTTTTTTGAAAATTCCAAAAATTAGTCCACATTTTAAGTTTCAGATTTTTATCCAAAGTGGATTGAGCCGCTAAGGGGGAAGTTTCATCTTTTCGATCCGCCATTTTATCACGTTCTAGACAAAAAATTCTAATGATATTTTTTCAAAGAATTAGACCATATTCCAAGGAAAACATATTTAAAATTTCAGATTTCTTGCCAAAAGGCAGACCTTTAGTAGAAAAACTTTCCCCCTCTTTTTAAACCCCCTGATTTATCAATGTTTCTGTCTAAACTTCCGAAAAGCGCCGTATCAGTAAATTAGCCCATGATGCAAAGATGACACTTTTTTAAATTCAGGTTTCTAAGCAAATCGATTAGGGCGCAGCACTAAGGTAGAGGTTTTTCCCCTTTTTAACCTCAGTTTTCCTATCCAAAATTTTTAAAAACAATCTTATTAGTGAATGAGCTCATACCTAAGCTTAAAGGAACAAATCTCACAAAGCTTTTGTTCTTAAATTTTTTAAAATTTTCACTTCAAATAAAACTGCAATCTTAATCTTAATTTATTGTACAAATTTTTAGCTGAAAACTTGCTAATATTAACAGATTTTATTTTTAGCCCAAAAATGGTAATATTTTCTGTTGAATTAATAGATCAATCATAAATATATTCAGATATCCATTTCATCATTATACCCATATCCATCCACCATATATGGTGAGAGTATATATCAGTTTGTCATTCCGTTTGTAACATGTCCAAATATAGGTCTAAGACTCCATAAAGAATATATATTCGTGATCCTTATTCAATTTGAAGTCGATTTAGCGATGTCCGTCTGTCTGTCTGTTGAAATGGTGGGGTGCCTATTTTTACCCATATTATTGGACATCCTCCCGAGCAGTTTGGTATTGAAAATTAGCAAAATCGGTCCAGCTATGAGTTATGAGAGAAAATATGAAGATACCTCTAATTTTTCCGTACAAATTGGTGTATTTTAGTACAATTTCATAGTAGCGACTGGTACATAATAAATTTTCTCATATTTTTTCAACAGTCGCTAAGAAATGAAAAATATTTTGTATTCACCTCAAATATTTTTCACCTCAAAAAATTTGTTTCACCACTAAAATTTTTTCACCACAAAAAATTTTTTTCGCCTCAAAAATTTTTTTTCACCAAAAAATTTGTTTTCCACCATAAAGTTTGTTTCCGCATCCAAAAAAGTTTTTCACCTCAAAAAAATTTTTCACCTCCATAATTTTTCTTCAAAACTTGTTTACATTATTTGTATCAAAAACAGTAGAGAACATTTTTTTAGGATATTCAAAGATTCGGCACTGCCGACTTTAAACCTTTTTTGCTTGTTTTATTTTAAATCTCTAACCCATAATGTATTTAGCAAATAGATGTATGTTATTACCTATGTGTGGTATGTGAAATTAACATATTTTAAAGCTTAGAAAATGATTAAACCTCAAAGAAATATTTAAAATTTGGTATTAAAAGAAAAATTTAAAATTGGTGTTAAAGAAAATTCAGTTAGACAAACACAAAAAAAGAATATATGTAATAGCTGATCATTAGGATGATGGTTATTGGGAAAACTTGTATTTTTGGAAGGAATTACCTCTCTTTCAACTTATGTATATAAATATATTTTTAATTTTTTTGCTATTACCTCTTTGAGGAAGTTAAACAATACTATATAGGTGTGTCGAAAGATTTACAAATTTTCAAAAACACATTAACACTTACAACCTCTTCTTTAAATCTTTCCTCTTCCTCTTTTTATGTGTGTTTTTTTTTATTTTGTAATATTTTTATTTCTTATAGTATAAATTTCAATTTCATTTAACAAATATTACCCAATAATTTTTACAACTTTAAAAAAAAAACATAATTTCCTCTATCAATCAATATAATGTCTATAGTTTGACGCGCAATTATCATGCTGATATAACATCAAATTTTTATTTACATATTTTTATATTTAACTCAATTTGGTATTTTTTTTTTTTTAAATAAAATTTTATGTTTTATTTTGCATGGATTTAAGCTGCCGGTTGTTTTAAGTGTTTGTTTTAGTTTAAATACAACCTTTAGCTAAGTTTTGATGATTAAAGATTATTTTAAAAATCTAATTTCTATTATAAACTTTTGTGATAACCCTAATACCTACAAAAAAATGCGGTAATTGGGTCAGTTAAAATTATAAAAAAGTTAATTTTTGTTTAATATATCAGGTTTTAAAATTTAATAATTATAAATTAACTTTAATTGCTTAAAATATTAGCAAGATTACAATAACAATGTATGGCGAATCTGGAATTTTTTTTCTTAGGTGTTAATCTTTTTAAATATTGTATTTGGATCACCCTATTTTAGTACAGGGAATTCTGACAGGGTGTCAAAGTTGACTACCTCGTGAATAAGAAATTATTTGGGTGTGTAACATTTGCAAATGTGGACCGATTTCCAAAATATCTCATTTTTGCTTAAAATTGTATGCTTTTGAATTTGAAAAGTACAAAAAGTACTTTTAATAATTTTTTGATCAAAAAGGTACCAATACATTTCAGGCTTTATGCTGAAAATTTCTCTAAGAACTTTTAACGGTCAATATCAATAGATAAAGTCAGTTACTTTTAACACTGTAACTACCGAATATGGTAGAGTTGGGCATTCTATATCACATTTCATTTAAACCACTTCAGTTTTTAAACTAGTTCATTTTTCTAGTTCATTTGGCTATTCACCAAATCCTTTCAATTACATATTCATAAAATTATATCGGTCAATTGTTTGCTTGATAATTCTGTATAAAATAAACGAATGTCAGAAAAGATAGTTTGACATAGAGCTAGTTTGTGAACTAAATGAACTAAGGTCGAGTTTTTAGGGTGTAGATTATCTTTAAACTCAGTTTATCGCAGTTTGTAACTTGAATACTGATTTTGAAATTTGTTTTAATTTATTTTATTTCAATGAAGACTAAACTTTTATGTAACGAAAAGTTGTTTCGACAAATTTATGTTAATAAACATGGAAATGGCAGGCAAAATTCGTTTTCGGTTTAACTAAACCAAGTTTAACTCTCAACCCAAAAATTTGATCTAAGTCGTTTATACATTAGGGAATCGATTGTCTTACTGAATTGGTTTAAATAACATTGATTAATAAAGTGAAAGTGGTTTTAAAAATAGTTAATTTTTTTTTTTTGAAAATCACTGTTTAAAAGTTCATAAACTTAAACAACAGATGGCGCTTTAGTCATTGCTTTACATATCTCAATTGTTTATAATGTTTAAACTTAAACATTTTAAGTTTATCTCACTACAATGAACTCAAAATTATAATCCTGTTTAAAACATCTTCACTTTTGTTTTCATTTTCCATTTTTCCATTTTTCCATTTTTTTTGATTTTTTTTTTGCTATTTACAAAACAAACTTGAATTTTCTTTCCACCATCTAAGTAAAAGACCAACTACTCCACCAATGTAAGTAGTTCGTTGGGTTTTTGTTTATGTTCAAAAGCGCACTCATGTAATGTAAAGGAAAGAAGACGTTACTCTTTGCTAGTTATTATTATTATTATTATTTACTTGCTGCCAATTTTAACTACCAGTTTTTTTGTTGTTGTTGCTGTTAAAAGATTTCCTTGTTGTTGTTTTAACGGTATATTGTACACATTGGTCGTAGTATTTGAAAATCTTGTTTTTTGAAAAGACAATATTATCTCTTGACTAGAGGGTTTTTGAACTTTTTGATTTTTTTCATTTAAAGTCAGCCTTATGTTATTAAGTTTTGGCCAGGTTTTATGGAAAATAGTATGCGGTACATTGGTAATTATTATTTACCCACCAGACAGGCACAAACCTGAACTTTAAAAATTTGCAATATAGTTTTTGGTTGTATTTAAGATTTATATAACAGCTGGCAGTTGTCATTGTGGAGCATTAAAGATAAGGAGAAAAAAATTGTTTAATTTTTATTTAACCCTTTTATGATCATAAATATATTTGGCATGAAAATTTCTATATATCATTTAAAGTATTGCCAAGTAACACAAAAAAGCAATATATTTTTTTTAAATTCATAAAATTTTACAGCACAGAAAAAAATTATAAAATTCTATTTGCTTTATTAAACATCTTTCACAGATAACTTTTACAAATGCAGATAAATTTTTTTTAAAAGACTCCTACAATAGAATTTGTAAATACAAAAAACTTGTGTCATTTTTTTTGTAACTTTCCTTTTTTAAAAGATTTCTTTTATAAAAAAAATTGTTAAATAGTAATGAGTAGTGGGTACTCATTACTAGTTTCTAAATAATAAGTAGTAGCATTAGGCTGTACTGAATATAATTCGGTATCAAATCTCATTATTTTTATTCAACAAGGCAATTTTTGTAAGTAGTTGTGCTTATTCGGTGTATGGAAAAACACTAAAAATTTGTTCACCTTCTTACCCGCTGCATTATAAAAATATGCCAAATAAGTAGTTACCAAAATTAGTAGTAATTCGTATGCTGATAACACAGTACAACCCAAAAAAATTTTTTTTCGGAGTTCTGACAATGGATTCTTGTAGGGGAGACAAACAAATTGTACGTGTGTCGGCGTTTTGAAAGATTTCCCCCTTTTGGTCTGCTCGTCCAGCATATCGGTATATGAAAACAATGTGTTCTTTACATCTGAGGTGTGGAATATGTTTAGCAAATTTGTAGAAAATATTAACGCAAATATTTTTATGAAATTTATTAACCCTCTAACTCCCCTACATAACGGTAATTTTTGGCTGTATTCTAGCAAATCGTAAAAAACACCCCTAAAAAGGGGGAGGACGGGAATAAAATGTTTTACAAAAATGTTCGCCATAAATTTCTAATACATATGTCAGAATACACCAAAGCTCAAAATTTAACAAAAATACCAAATTTATCATTTCTGTCATCATTCTAAAATCTCACATATACACTCACAATATATTTTCCTTTACCGACTGTAGTTTATTTAAAATGTAATACGTAAAGTTTGTTTTTAAATGAAGAATCAATTGAAATTCATAGAAATATATTTTTTAACTATTTATAGACATTCAGTAGGAGTTGATATTTTCTGTTAAATTTAAAATTTTTTTTTTCTGTTTCTAAAAATTGAAATTCAAATAATTCTTATTTGTTTTTTTACCAAAATAGTTTGTATATATACAAAATTATTTCAATAAAAATTACAAGAAATTATTCAAATATACATACACATAAATCCAATAAAAATATATACATCTGTGTGTGTTGTGTTGTGTTATTACATACAAATAAAAAAAAAACTTTCAATTTGAAAAACAAACCACAAAAGAAGTTTTTTCTAACTTTTTGTCAGTAAAAAATTGATGGTTATTTTAAACGACTTTCTATTGTTTTTACTAATTTTTTTGTTATTAAACAATGATTGATAATAAACAACAAAATGGGTTGAATATAATGAAGGATCTTTCAAAATGCCGATACGTAAATTTTTTTATCTCCTCTACCAGAATCCATTGTTGGAACCCCATAATTTTTAAAAAAGTTGCAAGTTGTTGTGCAGTTTAAGCAGCTAAAACATAAGTGCTTTAAATTTGTAAATAATGAGACTTACTTATATGCTTATAAATAATTAAAAAATAAGAAATTCCCAATATAACATAATTTTTGTTATTAAATAAGTAGTCGCACGTAAGCTTGATTGTTTATAAAAACGAGTTTTTTAACAAAAATATCTCATGTAACTGACCAACAAATTTTAGTTTTATTATATAACCACTTACTTGGTAATGAAATTTTTTGCTGCTATTTTAATAAATATAATAAACACCGATGCCAATATTTGACCCACTTTCTTAATTTATATTAACAAGAGATTGATTAAATTTTTTTGTATTTTTCTTTTGATATTTTTTTGATTTAATCTCGTACAATATTCCTCCACAATATGTGATGCTAAACATTTCATGTATATATCTATTGTATATAATGAATTATTCACAAGAAAGCTGTTTAATATCTACGGCATAAAACCAAAAAAAGATAATAATAACAATAAATAAAAATATGAGTAAGAAAACAAAAGTCAGGCATGCCGACTAGAGATTACGCTACAGCAGTTTATTTGAAAGTCAACAAGTGTCTAGGTCAAAAATTTTAATTGCTTATAAGTGGTTAAAAAAATTCAAAAATCAATAAGAAATTTCATGTTTGCTGTATTTATGAAAAATATGGATGGTCCATATGGTCAAAAGAGCGATCATTATTTTTTTTTATGTTATCTCCAAAATATGAGATAGGTTTTTCTGACTTTGTATGCTAAATTCGCTTGAAATCTTATTATCGGTACACTAGGTTTAACTAAGGACCGATTTTAACTAAAATCTATATTGTTACTACTTGGCCTGTAAAAGTCAGTGCAACAAATTTCTTTTAAGTATCTTCATATTTACGAAATGTAGCGTGCGAACAAGTGTAAGAGAGAATTTTTTTGGGGATCTTTATATGGGCGCTAGGTCTAAATATTAACCGTTTCTTATCAAAATCCACCTTGGGAGCCAAATGAAAGGCAGTGTACCAAAATTTCATCAAAATATGTTTGATACAGTACAAACTCATAGTCAGTAGGGTATACAAATAAATATTTTGTTTTTTACAACCTTTGTTGTTAAGCATGCGTAAAAGTATTTATGAATTATTAAAATAATAAGTAATGAATTAAATTCACCGAAAATATACTTTCATTGATAAAAACTAGTCCCTCGATACACAGTTTATTGGGGATATGAACATATGAAACTAATGTAAGCTCCATTTCAATTAACATTTTGTTATATTAAAAAATCGTATTTAAACTACAACATTATTTAAACTGAAAATGAATAAATCGCTCATTTGCGAGAAGACTGGCAAAACTAAAAAAAAAAACAAGACTTTTAAGTTAATGGTGCAGAAATGTGGGTCACACCATAATCTAAAATATATCAAAAAATGGTATTGATATCTATGTATTTCTCTCATAAAATGGCAAAATCGCTTTTTTGAGTTATGCCGTTCTTCTCGCAAATGAGCGATACAATCATATTGAAAGCGCTTTAATTTTGGTGTCAACAACATAACTTTTATTTTTAAGCACTTCTAAAAAAATTTAAAGTTTTTTCAACATTCACAAATCAATGAAAACTATAAATGAAATTAAAAAATTGACTCAGAAAATTAAAAAAAAACTCAAAGCTCATATTTGTGGATCATAAAGAAACGCTCAGAAAGAGGCTTAATTTTTAAAGAAAATCGCCTTCATATACATACCTAGCTATGATTTCAGAATATTTAAAAGTTATTTTATGAGCCTTTAGTTGTTATACTGTGTAAAATTTACAATCTTTAAAACTTTTTCTAACATTATTTAAAAATTTTCATTTCTCATAACTTACACATCTTGTGCATCGGATAATCCGTCAACTAAGTCTCTGGTGTTTGTGTTCCAAAAAACTTAACAACAAGTGTTTTTGTGTAGGTGTGGATTTTTATTTATCGTTTATAAAATATATTTATTACATACAAATTAATAAATACAAACAATATTTATTTCATATTCATCAGCAAATTTTTGTATTTCATATTTTGTATCATAATATGGTGTTGGCTAATCTATGTAAATGTTTTTGGTGATCAAATTATGTTGAGATTAAAAAAATTTTATGATAAAACACGATTAAAAGAAGGTCTTTTTACAAATCTCTGACCAATTTTTTTAAACATACAAGGTGCGCCATTTTGTAGGTCACTATGTGAATATTGAATAACTTACAAAATCGATTTCCATATGTGTGATATTTTTTTATTTAATTTGGTCCTTTTTAAAACATTGGCACTACTTTTTGAATACAATATCAATCAAATGGCCGTCTTTTTGCTGCATTTTCCATAACTTTTTCAAACATTTTGGGCGGTATTGCAATGATTTCGAAACGAAGGTTAACACCTTGAGCTCGTTACTGGTCTGAGGATTGTTGGCGTACACTTTGCTTTTCACAAAAAATATCCAAAGTTCTCCTTCTATGAAGAAAAATGGCTCAATGATCGTTTTGAGGCAAACGCCGGCACAAACAGTAATTTTTTGGTCATGCTTTGATATTTTCTGGATCTCGTGTAGATTCTCTGTGCCCAAATGCGGCAAAGTTACTTGTTAATGCCGCAAAAATTGTAAAATGGGCCTCTTCGGTCATATAAATTTAGTTCCAAAAATCAGTTTCAGTGGCCAACATTCGAGAGACTGTTTGGCCGTATTGCAGATCATCCTTTAAAATATGCCGCAGAGTGGCTCCTCTGACGCAAAAATGCTTACCGCGGTAGCAAAATGGCTCATTGGGCTTCTCAGTTCTTTAGTACGTCTTGGGCGTCTATGAACTGCATGTGGACGATCTACTACTGTCCCAAGCTCAACAAAATTCGACACTTAACGACGCATAGTGTTGCCAGATGGCTCTTCTTGACCACGATATTTTCGATGATATGCACGTTGAGTTAACACAACTGAACGACTAAACAGAGAAAACGGTAGCTCCAAGAAATTTGGTTGTCACAATAAATCGGTTTTGTCTGTGTATTTTCAATGTACAGAGACACTTTCTCGGCGCGTTGTTTTAGTGTAAAGCGGTACATGGTAAAAATTGTACTGAATTGACGTTTCAAAAACTTGTCTTCTTAAGTTAAACGGTTGACAAATGTCAAAATGATCAAATATTGTCATTCCAACATAGAAGATGGCGAACCCTGTACATAAATTTACCCCCCATTAGCACAGTCGTAGGTAACCCTTTGCTTGCATTATTGTATTTAAAAAAAGTGTATTGTGGTGTAAAATCTACAGAGGGATTTTTTTTTAACGGAAAATAATGAAAATTTTCTGCACAAAGTGAACGAAAAATTTCTTAAATTTAATAAAAAGCTTCATGCTTGATCCAAACAAAGACTTTCCGCTTTTTGCCCTTTGGCAAATTTCCGTCATCCTACACCAGAGGAGAACCCTTCTTATCAAATTTCAAGTTTCTACCTCCCGTGTTATTCTTTATATAAATTTTATATAGAGATATAAATTGATTAAAACTCCTCGGTTTCTGTTAAAATATCAAGAAAAGTGCTTAAAAACATGGATTTTATCAAAATATGAATTTATAACAAACTATGCATTTTTAGCAAACTATGCATTAAAATATACAGTTATTGCAACTCTTTAAAATATGCCAATACATATATGCATTTATAGCAAACGATGAATTAAAACAGGCTGAAATATATATTTATGTATGTATGGCAAAATATGCATTAAAAAATGACAAAATATGCACTAAAATTTTTTGTAAAAATGTGCCTAAGAAATCGATGTAATTTTCCTGTAAAATCAATGATTCGCAAAAATATTTCGTTAACGACAACAGCATGTATTTAGTTACATGATCTTCTGAGACCTAATGATATGTAATTTTCTGCTATATAAATATTGCATCAGCATTCCAATAAATAATATAGAAAATATGCTAAAATTTACTTTCCAGATATTCTCATGTGCAGGCCATTGATAAATATTAAATTTTAAATAATTTTTTCTCATACATACGTGTATCTTGTCCAAAGAAAGGAAAAAAAATATATGCAATCATACAATAACCTTTACCAACAAATCACTTGCATGCTGCCATAAATATATTTAACATATTTTCGATGAACTTTCCCTTTTTTCAAGAAATTTGTTAAAGAAAAAGAAGATGCGGCGCTTAATAAAAAAAATATTCACAATTTACTTCAAAAAAATTAAACGTGTTTATTAGTGACCAAAAACCAATGAATATGATCACCCAACAATCGTACTAACATCTACATAAAATAATGAAAAATTATTTTTTTTTGTTTATTATTATTGAAAACGTAATAATGACGATGAATGATGAAGATGTTAATTATTAAATCAATAATGCATATGTATTTTGATGATAATCAGGTAAAGACCAAAATTATGTGGTCAAAAAAAACTTAATACCCATAAAAAATTTGCTAAATAATAAATTGAGGAATTTTATGACCAAAAACTAAATAGTTATTCAAACAAATATGGGTAACAAATGCAACAAAGTGTTGTTGTATTATTAAACCATCAATTTATTTTTATAATCCATAATTATTTAATGACTTTTATTGTTGTCAATTGTGTTTAATATTACAATGTTATTTATTACTAATTTATGTTTTAAACTTTAAACTATCAATGAAAACATTTTCAGTTTAAGATCATGGGAAGTTTTAATGTTTTGTCTTTTGACACGAGAGATAAATGATTATTAAATGTTTCTTTCAGCTTAAAAATGTGTGAACTTATGTTAAAGCTTAAACAAATAATAAAGAAATATTTATAATTGCTAAGTAATTGTTATTAATGTTTATTAAACAAATAATAAATATCTGTACTTTCCAGTTTGAAAAAAGTAAGTCTTAAACTTATTATATTTATTACTTTATTATTTGTAAACTCAATAAGGGGGTCCTGCGTTGGGCGCCAAATGTGTTTGCTTTAAACTAGCAATAAATTTACTACTAATTTTGCAAAACTTACTTTATTTTTACAATTTTATTAATAAATTTACAATTTGAGCTATCAGCACTGGTTTTACCATTTAGGAATCCCTATAGCAGATAAAAAATTACATTCTCTTCGATTATTGGTATAAATTGCCAGCAAAATCTTTTATTACCAACTAAATGGTTATATAATTAAACTAAAATTGTATTATTTCGATATTAGTAATGAGCATTTATTACTGAGATTTTGCTGGGATGAGTTATGATGCTGCTGTTGTTACAGTGATTTTTCTTCTTTTTTTTTTTAAATAATAATTTTGAGGTAGTAAAGCACTTATTTTAATACATTTAAACTTATTAAAATTGTCTGTAACATTATAATATATTGCCACTTTTTCCATTATTATTATTAATGTATTTATTGTTTATGGCATCGCCGTACTCTCAGTTTTATATTGTTCAAATTTTGGGTGTTATTATGGATATGTGTTTTGATGCCGCAATAATAACCAGTTAGTTTTTATTGTTGATTTTTTTTTTCTGCCAGCAAAAGTTTCCAATATTACAGTTAGTATTTTTTGAATTGTTGAGAATTCAATTGAATTTGCCGTATTTATATATATTTTTTATTTATAATTTATTACATTTAACTGATATTTTGTGTGCGTTTAATGTAATATAATATGTATTTAATGGCTTTAATATGATAGAGGAGTAACGGATTATAAGAAATTAATTATTTTTATTTGAAAGGGAAGTGGAAACAATCAAATTTGTATAAGTTTTTTGTTATTGCTTGGCAATTTTTTTATACAAGTTTAGATAATTTAACTTAAATTTATACAACATATCGTATTCGTTTTTAACGTACTGATAATATCATATAGCAGTTAAATATATATAAAGTAAAATTCCGTGCTTCTCAATTTTTTTTTGCAAACTATGTTACGTATGAGTAATATAAAATGATAGAGTAAAAATATTAATCATACGTCTAAAAACACTAAATTTCAAAGGAAATTTTTCCTATTTAAAGTCTCACAAAGTAAGTACTTCAAACGCACATAGAGAGACATTTTTTCGGTTTCTAATAAAAATGTGTTTGAATAGCCCAAAATGGTTTTTAAAATTTGAAGACAAAATTTGCTTTTCTTTTAGACTACATATGTTCAAAAATAATTAGAAATTTCATGTTTAATTTTTTTTTTTTAATTTTAACAGTCCCAAAAATGTATCATTGGAAATGCTTGTACATCATTTAAAAATGGTTGTACTAATTGAATTTATTTATTGGACTGAACAAACCAAGGTTCGCAATTCGGTTGGGGTTGTTTTGTCTGTGCTTAATTCTCCTATTTTGGTGAATATTTATTATAATTTTAGACGTAATAGTCCTACAGAGAGGGTCTGTTTATCATTTCTTGTATTACATTCGATGAATTTTGCGCCTTCTAAAGGTAATGACTTCTTGAGTTGTTTACATATGTTTTCTATGGACAACAAAGCTATATCTAATCTTAGGCCATATTTTACTACAGAAAACATTATTTTTAGTAGTGAGACATTGCACTAAAAATTGAATATATCTTTAGAGATTTTCGATAGAAAACTATCAATTTCTCAAACATTTTCCTAATTTTTTTTTTTTTTAAATTTGTTTGTAGAAAATATTTAACATTTTGAGAAGTTCTCGCCATTGAATTTGTGAACTTAATACTAAGTCAATGTCATAAAGATGGCTTCTAAACGCTCGCAAGGAAGAACAACTATCGAGCTGTGTCGGCTTTTAGATTACCCCGGAATTATAAAAGTTCTAAAAGGGATTTAAAATGGGCTATTTTTTCGTTTTTTTAGCTTTTTAAAACTCATAATTATCAATGTATAAAAATACAAAATTATTGTCAAAGTAACGAAAATTTTTTTAAAATTTACAAAAAAAAATGGTTTATTTTACGAAATTTTTGTTATTTTGACATTTTGTTTTTGTAATTTTGAATATAAATAACTTAAAGGAACCATTTACAAGTCTGGTAAAATTCCCAGCAAAACTTTGGTAATGGGTGCGATATTCTCATGCGTTACCTTGTTATGTTATACTATATGCGTCGATAGCACAGGGGGTAGAGTTCTTGGCTGGCAACCAGATTTCCCTGGTTCGAATCCCACCTTGACCACATTTTTTTAATTACAAATATTTCAAATAAAATATTTGTAATAATTTTTTTAATAAAAATTATTTTTTAAAAAATCAATTTTTAGACACATTACTTTTTTCATTCTCGTAACCATATAAGTAACCCCTTCCATTATCACCTCTAAAGTAATGGGTATATACATTACTTTGAGGCTCTTCGCCTATAAAATTCATCAATGAAGTAAGATGTAAAGTAACCCATCGGCCACTATGGCTATACATTACTTTACCCATTACTTGGTAATGTGTGGTTTTGCTGGGTTGGAAATAGATTTTTGAAGGCATCTTACTGGTACCTTGTTTTTTTTTACTTTTTTGAACTTGCTAATGTTAAAGTTTAAAAATGTTTGGGTACTTTATATAAAAAAGTATATTGCATTTCTGCTAATTTAAGATATTTTATTACTTATAGCCTGTTCCTCGATCTCGAACGAAAAACTAGTCGAACGATAGCAAGTCACTCGAATTCGAGTCAATTTGGGTTTCTCTATTTCGAAAGGCTTCGATCGACTTGACTTACGTGTGTCAATTTTTGTTTCTTACGCATTTACAAATCACAGAGATGCCAGATCATATATTTTGAGCATTTGTTAAAATTTTCTTTAAAAGTAGCAAAAATACTACTAAACTGCTTAAAGACAAAAACAACCCTGTTTAACAGTGATCAGCTGTATATGACAAATGAAATAAAAAAAATAACAATAAACAAATCAATTTTTATTTGGAAAGTATGTTTATTTGTGAAAATTTTTGTTATCGATTGGTTGTGGGTGAAATTGTTGTTTGAAGAGCTTTTCTGTTGCCTGTTGTCTGTTCGGTGCGGTCACTGCTAAACTCCTTGTAAAATAAAAGATGTAAAATAAAAAATGTAAATATGAGTTTCTTGGGCAAACGTAAGCCACAAACAACTCACACATACCTTTTCCACTCAGCAACAGCGTAATAGGGGGTGAAACGGAGTTTAGTTTTCTGGTCAAATTTTCATCCTCTGCGGAAAATTTGTTTGCTCCGAACACCAGAGTCCTTCTGGCAAAATCAGGCCTTTCTTCCATATAAAATACAAGCGTCTTCGGATTTTTTTTTAACTAAAATTTAAAATTTTAATAAACTATAAATATTTGTATTATTTTGTACTTACTTTTTGTTATCCATTGCTTTTTTACTTCATTTTGCTTTTAAAAATATCAAATATATATTTACTCGACAAAAAATAGCAAGTGACTGATTTTGACATTTGCGTTCGAGCTGTTCGAAATAGAGAAACCAAATTTTGTATGAAAACAGTTACGTTTTCATTCGACTTGTCGTTCGAGTCATCGTTCGCATAGAAATAGAGTTAGAGAAACCCAAATCAGTTTTCTTTCGACTAGAAAGCGAACGAACGTGTTCTTTCGAAATAGAGGAACAGGCTATTATAAAAATTTCAGCGAAGACTTATTTTTTTTATTGGATATTAACGAATTTTTCGCAAAGCCCTTTGTTTGGTACTTTTTGGAACAACTTGCCAACCCTATGCTAAAACATTGACATTATTTATATCGATATTCTTCATTTGACAAATATTTTATTTAAATGCAGTTTTAAAAAAAAAATTTATAATGCTGCCGAAAGAAAAGTACCCAAAAATGTCCGAATTTCTTCTGCCTATTTTACCCCCTAGATCCCCGACTAGGCTGAAAAAGTGAGAAAGTTTGTTCTTAGATTTCTTTTGTCTATCACAATCGCAATATTTAGGTTGGGGTACTTTCCTTGTTAGTGACCATGTAAAAGGTCACTCAAAATGGGTTTAAATTCCACTAGCTGATAAATTCATAGGTATCTGCCTCATATTTAGTATATAATATACAAAAAATATTTATAAAGCAAAAGAATAGTGTTGGTCCATTATTCTCGATTTTTTTTTTTTTTTTGTAAACAAATTAAAATTTAAATTAACACAAGTCCATTTGAAACCATACAAATTTCGGACCCTAGGTGACTTTGAACCAAACTGATGTAGGATATTCTATAGTTGGCATACCCGACTGTAAATTTTTTTCTGGATTTTATTAAAAACTTCATGTTTTCGTTAGTTAAGTTTCCAGTTTACTATGAAAATTTAACTATCGAATTTTCTTTTTAAAAAAGTTAGGGAATTGCCCCTCTGTTCCGAAAAAGGAATTTAAAAGTGTTTTTTAAAATTAAATATAATAAACTAAAGACGTAGAAGTTTCCTTAAAATTAACAGACTGTAACATTTTTTAACATATTCTAAGAAATGCAAAACTCTGTTGATCCAGTTGTTTTATAGCCAAAAAAGCAGATTCCTGCTGGCAATCGAATTTGTAGCCAATCAGTTTTTGGTAACCGATTTTTTCGGTTGTTACCACAAAAAATCAATTAAAACAGAATATCGATTGTTTCAGCAACTATTCGGTAGTCGCAACCGGAAAAATTGGATTACTGCGGTTAAAAATTTTGATTAGCAAGAAATTCGTTTGGCATATGATGTCAAAATTAAATATTTTTTATTAACACTCTCTTAAATATCTTCACATCCACAATATCCTACTTAACTTTAAGCATAATTGAGTAATATTTACAAATAATTCATAAATGCTTGTTATTCACATTATTTTTTTAACATATTTTTTCCATTTTCATCATTGATTTTCCATCAACTATAATGTCAAAAGCTTTTTAATATTTTTGTTTTTTTCCGGTATGTTAACTAATCCAATTATGTATAGTTTCTGCTTCTTCTTCTGCTTTTTTTACTTCTTTACACTTACCACATCATTTATTCCACGATTTTGGTTAAATCCTTGAGCTGACACAGCTGCCAAAAGCCAGCAAGTGCTTAAAAGCACTAAAGAAAAAACTTTCATTTTTATTATATATTTTTTTTCTTAAACAATTTTATTCTATTTTTGTCTTTTCTCTTTTAATTTAACACTTTTGTTCTATTTTTTGTTTATAGAAAAAAAATTATTCTTAACAGAATTTTCACTTTCTTCTTTAAAAATAAAATTGTTATAGTTATTTTGTTATTGTAACTAAAAGAAAAAAAAATATTTTAAATTCTAAAATTGTTTTAAAAACATTTAATATTCTCTAAACGTTTAGTCTTTAAAAGTTACAGTTTTATTAACGCGAGTCAAAATCCAACAATTTTGTTGTTTCTTGTTGTAAACTTATTCTTCTACTGCTCGTATTTAATGTCTTATTTATTTTTGGCCATAAACATTAAACACATATAACACAATACATTAACACAACTTGTCTAGTAAAAGTTTCAAATGGAACTGAAATTCATTTAAAGTTTGAATTTAATTTTAAGCCTCACCGGCTAAAGAAATCATTCAATTCAATCAAATCACAGACACTGTTACAGACCAGACTGTATCATAAACCAACAAAACAAACAAAAAAAGAAAAAAGAAGAGATGCCAAAATATATATCCAACTCTAGCGTTTATAATAAGCCAACGTTTTGGACTTGCAATATTATCACAAATAAGTTTTATTTGGGAACAAAAATTATCCACACACACACACAATAATACCGCACGTTTTGTGTCGATTTGTTTTTTTTTTTTATTTGATTTCTTTCATTAACCGAAAGAAATGTTGCTTACTTTTGAAGATCTTGTTTAAGACTGAAATTGCAAGTGAGTTTCAACAAACGTTAACACTTTTGGTAGTTGTAATAAAAATGTTAACAAAAAAATTTTATTTCAAAGCTGGCCAAAAGCTAACCCAATAGTATGTTATATGTCAAATGGAACTGAAATTCATTTAAAGTTTGAATTTAATTTTAAGCCTCACCGGCTAAAGAAATCATTCAATTCAACCAAATCACAGACACTGTTACAGACCAGACTGTATCATAAACCAACAAAACAAACAAAAAAAGAAAAAAGAAGAGATGCCAAAATATATATCCAACTCTAGCGTTTATAATAAGCCAACGTTTTGGACTTGCAATATTATCACAAATAAGTTTTATTTGGGAACAAAAATTATCCACACACACACACAATAATACCGCACGTTTTGTGTCGATTTGTTTTTTTTTTTTATTTGATTTCTTTCATTAACCGAAAGAAATGTTGCTTACTTTTGAAGATCTTGTTTAAGACTGAAATTGCAAGTGAGTTTCAACAAACGTTAACACTTTTGGTAGTTGTAATAAAAATGTTAACAAAAAAATTTTATTTCAAAGCTGGCCAAAAGCTAACCCAATAGTATGTTATATGGTGTGGCATTTTTGTTTCTTCAGTTGTTAAAGAAGAAGTTTTCGTTGCGCCAACATCATGTTAAGCTTAATTTTTTTTTTCATCATGTACTGGAAGTTGGTTTAATTGTGGTAATGCAACCAACTACTGTATTGCAGATGCCACAAACTCTACCTATGTGGTAAAAATGTTTTGTTTGATGCGTGGGAAAAATGGCAAATTTCATAAAATATTATAGATATTCGAAAGCTTTCAATTGGAGAGAAAGTTTAAAGAGAGTTTTGCATTGAAAGAGTAGTAGAGAGCAACATTGAAGATCAAATCAATAAGAAAAAATTATTATATTTATTGATTTATACAAATTTTTAAACGATTTAGGTCAGAGCTACCCAGCAAACCTTGATACTGACTACTCATTACACCATGCTTTACTTACCCCTTTTACACTTGACTTTACGTCTCTACTCTGGAAATTATGTAGGTATAATCAAAATAACTGCATTTCCAGTTGAAAAGTTTAAAACTATACTTGCATTTAATAAATCAATTGCAAAATATTGTTATTTTTAACTGTTAAAAATCAATCGACAAATGTAGTGAAAACCACAAACACCAAAATTTACTAGGGAAAAAATCTAAGAAATTTTTCTAAAAGAACAAGTACAAATGTAGTCAAAAATATCTATAACTATAGTTAAAAACAGCTACAAAATATAGTTAAAAACAACAACTACAAATATAGTTAAAAACAACTGAAATTATAGTTAAAAACTATTACAAAATATTTTAAATCATATACAAAAACAACTACAAATATAGCTAAAAACATATAAAAATATAAATAAAAACGACTACAGAATATAGTTAAAACAACTACAAAATATAGTAACAACAACTACAAAATTTAGTTATAAACAACTGCACATATAGTTAAAACAACTAGAAAATATAGTTAAAAACAACTATAAAATATAAATAAAAACGACTACAAAATATAGTTAAAAATACTACAAATATAGTTAAAAACAACTACAAAATATAGCTAAAAACAACTACAAAATTTAGTTAAAAACAACTGCACATATATTTAAAAACTAATAAAAATATAAATAAAAACAACTACAAATATAGTTAAAAACAACTACAAAATATAGCTAAAAACAACTGCACATATAGTTAAAAACAACCAGAAAATATAGTTTTAAACGACTAGAAAATATAGTTAAAAACACCTGCAAAATATAGCTAAAAACAACTACACATATAGTGAAAAACAACTACAAAATATAGTTAAAAACAAATACGAATATAGTTAAAAATAACTGCAAATGTAGTTAAAAACAACTTAAATATATACTTAAAAACAACCACAAATATAGTTAAATAATAACTACAAATATATTTCAAACAACTAAAAATATAATTAAAAGCAACTACAAATGCAGTTAAAAAGGTTTCACTACTTAACGAAAATCGTCTTTTTTCTGCACAGCTTTGTATTAAAACTTTTTGTAAAATTTGCTTAAACGTTTGGACTAAGACTATGCTTATTCACTAAGGACGAACCTTATTGAACTTGGTTAGAATTGGTCCATATTAAGACCTATCTTCTGTTGAAAGGTCCTATCTGAATTAATTTTAGTTGGTATTTACACACACAAAATCGTAGATATCTAGTTGAAATTTTGGCTGTGAATGTGATTTCAAATTTAAAGAAAATCGGACCATAGTAGGAACTAGTCACCTTTCAAACCCACTTCCGCAATATTTGTTTTAATAACCTTTTTCAGAAATTTCGTTCAAATTTATCTCTATAACTTTTTCGGTAATTTCTTTCAAATTTATCTCTGCATGTTTATGAAATTCAAATAATTGTCAAGATATTTCAAAATATATACTTAGCAAATGTTTATTACACCTAAATAACTAACTTTTGATAATGTACTTGATTTCAGGAAATATGTTAATACTTTACTTGTCAACAATTTCCTAAATAAATTAAAGTCTTAATTGAAATGAAAATGAATTGTGTTGGACAGTGTAGTAAAAAAAAATTCTTTATATAATAATTTCAAAACATTTATAAAATCAGACAAGTCACATATTTTGAAATGCATTTTGTTGTTTTGAAGCAGATGAGGAAATGACGTTAATAAAAATATAAATTAAATGAACTTGAAAAATTTAGGAAATAGCAAAGAAGATAAGAATTTCACTATCTAAAAAATAGGGAAATTAAATAATATTTTTTTTTTACAAATTTTTACTGAAATACATGTATTTCTTTGTATTTTGTTGTTAAAATGAAATTATATAAGTTTATAACTTGAATGATGTAAAAAAATAATTTTAAATTGTAACAAAATTTTAAACTTGGAAAAATTGAAATTTATGACAAATTTTAACTACAAATTAAACATAATTTTCATAAATTTAATTATAATAATTATAATGTCTGTTTTCCTGTGTGTTTTTCAATAGCTTTTTTAAATCTCTTCCCACGCTTTAGTTTACAAAATTTTAAATAATTTGCAATATATTTATTTTATAAACATTTGAAACATATTTTTGTTAACAATTGTTAACTCCCACATCAAATCAATTCGTTTTATAACCAGGGTCAATTTGCATAACTTAAGTTTTTGTTTGTTTTTGTAACTTATTAAAAAAACATTAAATCAAATGACAAAATATTTTTAATAAACAATTTAAAAAAAAAAAAATAAACATCAGAAAAAATTTGGAAAACAATTTTTAAAATCATAAATTTTCAATTGTTCATAAAACTGCATTTGGCGTGTATAATTCGTACTTTAAATATTTCTTTGTTAAGATTTTTTTGTTTTAAGATTTATTGCTTATTTTGTGGGTTAATTTTTTTGTTTTATTATTTAAGTTTTTTTTATCAATTTTGATTAAATCTAAATTAAAACAGACGTGCTTTAATTGTTGTCAAAAATATTGTATTTCGAAATATTTTAATATAATCTCCATAAATTTTAATACAAAAAGGTGTGTATTTTTACAGTCAAAAGATTCGATCTTACAAAATTTATTATACTTTTGAAAAAAAAATACTTGAAAATATTGCAGCACGTTTTCTTTTTTTGGTTGTTTAAATTGTTATTTCTTAAATTGTTGCAATAACCTTCAATTATTTTATCATGCTTAGGTTTCAAAGAAATTGTACATAGTGCATGTTTAATTTTTATTAAAATTTATTTCGAAGAAGTTTTTGTAGATTTTTTTTAAAGAAATGACTCTTGTTTCTTAATCTTCTTATACTCATCTTGATTTAAAAACCCTTTATAATTATTATGTTATTATAATATTAGGAACTCAAATTAACCTAGGGAAAAGCAGAAACTATTGGGTATATAAATTTAATAAGGAAAATATTCCAAGCTGAATTTTGCTGCATATGAAATATGAATATGTAAACTTTGGAGTAGTTCACTTGTATAGAACAGATAAAATTAACAAATACTACGTATTTTTTATGTCGGTCCAATGTCCTATTTCGGGGTCAAAGAACAAAAATATATTTCTACGGAAACATGTCTGAAATTTAGGGCCGATGTTGATTTTGAATAAAACACAAATTATTTTGAAAATTATTGTCATTTCTTTTTATTATGATAATATGGTATGGTTCAATTATGTATGGAACAAATTATCGGCCAAATGGCCGCCGCGACCTCGGCGGCACACCTCCATCCGATGGTCCAAACTTTTGATGAGGCAAAATTGAGGTTCTATGCCGTTAATGTGCCGAATTATCTCATCCTTTACCTGTTGAATTGTTGCTGGCTTATCGGCGTACACCTTTTCTTTCAAATAACCCCAAAAAAACAAGTCCAACGGTGTCAAATCACATGATCTTGGCGGCCAATAGACATCGCCACCACGTGAGATAACACGGCCATTGAATTTGTCGCACAAAAGAGCCATTGTTTCGTTAGCTATGTGGTAAGTGGCACCGTCCTGTTGAAACGACATATCGTCATATATACTCATTTATACTTAATTACTGGCCACAATAATAGCGAAGACCCTTCACGGTAAATGCTTGACCGACCTCATGACACTATCGCGAGCAACAGCAATGTTTTCCGCAGAACGAACTTGTCGAGCATGCACAGGTGTTTTCTCATTTCCCACAGACCCGATTGGCAGAAATATGTGCACAATTGTGGACAAATTTGGTCGATTATGCTGACCAAAAAAATCACAAAGTGCATTTTGATTTAAACGCTCATTTTCATAATAAGCCTGAATAACTTAAACGCGTTGCTCGATTGTGTATCTTTCCATGGTTCAAATTGAGTTAGTCTGAAATTGAGAAATGTTAAATGAAATGCAGAAAAATCTTATCGTTTACATTCAGCATCGGTCCTTAAAATTTAACCACCCTTTATTTATCTTTAGCACTCGTTAAAAAAAGCATTTTGAAACTGATGGATTTTGCCCCACCACACTCATCATATACAGGTGAAAACGGTACTTTGGCTTGATATTTTCTGAGATAAATCTAAAATAGCGATGGTGCATTTTTCCGTTTTTTTAGGGTCTTGAAACTTTATACGTCAAACTTTTGCGTTTCTATCCGGGTCAGGTGCCCATGATGAAAAAAACTGTATAAGTAGCATGCAAGAAATGCTTAAAATCGCTTTAGTTTGGTAATACCATTTAGGCTGGGGAGAAAATTTGTCTCAGATTCATACTAAAATTCGGTTTCCAAGACCAAAATCGGTTTATACAACTAAATATTGGTTTTCACAATAGAATAGAATTTTAATATGGTTGTGCTAATCGAATTTATTGGTTGTTGCAACCAAAATACAATTCTGAACTCGGCCCTAACGTGGACCGATTTTAACCATTTTCTATAGGGTTTGTAATAAAAATTTATGTAGCAAATTTCATCTAATTATCTCGGAATTGCCATCTGTAGTTCGATTACAAGGGTCGTTAATATTACATCGCTTAATTAACTCATCAAGTGGTTCTCAGTGGATTGGTATACTTTAGAGTGGGTTTACGCCCACGCTCTTAGCTGAGACTGATCGACCAGTTCGTCATTGATCTCGAACACACAACAGCATTAAATCAAAATTGAACAATTTGGTTTTGAATACCTTTCTTGTTAGTAACACATTTTTAAATCACTCTCTCGCTCTCTCTGTTTATAAAAAAGTTTCCAACAAATGACCTGATACAACCGTAATAAAAGATATGTGAACTTCTTTATTATTATTTCACAATTTCTCCAAATCGATGAATATGATGTAATTTAGAAATTATTAACTGTAAAACCAGAAATTTTTTTTGTTAATTTCGTTTTTTAAAAACAGTTTTTTTTTTATTTACAACTTCTTTGCAATTATGTATTTAAAAACTGGTTAAATTTTTATACAACGTTATGTTGTTTTTGCACAAATTATTTTTGAGGAATTTATTTTATACAATTATAAAAAAAGACAAAAAAAAAAACATTGAATAAAATAAAACCTGTTGTTACCAAAAAAAAAAATTATTACAAAAATAAAAATAACAGCTAAAGGGAGAAAGACTTTCACCTAAAAGTCAATGAAGATGATGATCACAACAATATCTAGTGGCTCTTCAAAAACATATTCGAAAAATAAAAACTCTTACACAAAACGAAAAATTATTAAAAAAAAAAAACTGAAATCCCAAGTATTACGTTGTTACTGATGTTAGTCTACAGGTCTGCCACACAGGTGGCCTTCAGTTATTGTAAGCTAACAATTGAAAAAAAAAAAATACTTAAAATATTTTCAACAATTTTAAAAGCTTCTATTACTTTTGTTTTTATTTGATTAAACGCTTTTCTTTTTATCGTTTCATCAGCAAACAGGTTGTTTAAAATGTGTAATCAAATGCCTGTGACAAAATTCATATAAAAAAAGAAAAGCGTCAATAAACTCTTAAAACGAAAAAAAAAACAAAATAAATAAATACATACATAGGTGATGAAGAAAACACACTTTATCACATAACGTGGGCAGTTAGACGGTTACAACAGAGATTTAAAGAATAAACTTTTTTTTTTTTTGGAATAAACTGCTGAGGGCCAAAATAAAATTTTTCTAAATCTCAAAAAAAACTTCACTTTGGGTTAGGTTGAAAAGAGGAAAGGCTATTTGTTTTTCATGGTCCTTCAAAAAGGATGATTTACACTTATGCTAGATAATCGGCATGTTATGCGTTCTTATAAATACGCTACTCTTAACATTCCGGTCTACCTGAACAATGCAGTTTCCCATCAGTTTTCTCAAATTAATTCCCGCAAAAACTCGAGGGACGGTATAACGTCTCCGTGCGAAAGCAGGGCAAAAGCAAAGGAAGTGCTCTAGGCTCTCATTTCCACCCTCAGGCCCTATAGAGTCACTACTTTTCAATTGCGAAGGCAGTTACTGTAGTGTTAAGTGGGCCGTAAGAATTCCCATCAGGTTGGGTAATTCCCTCTTGCGCCGTTTTAAGACCCTTTTTGTTTTGCCCTATTTGGATCTCCCCACAGAACCTTCATAATTGTTCCAACATCATCTCCGTTCCAGATCTTCCTGCTTCTTCCTATTCGTAACCTACTGTCCAAGTTCTGTTTTGTCTCTCGAAAAAGTATCGGAGTACCTGTTTCATTCCTATTCACTGCATAGTGTCCTCAATCTAATATTCCCTTCCAAAATAAGCGTTCATGTCTTTTTTTTTTTGCAGCTCAAAACCTTCTTCTATTTTAGTTAAGATGATTGCATACCCAGAATAATCGGTTGTTAAAAACCCTGCGGAAGAGCCACACGCTCCACCTGAAAAACGATGTTGTACTCTGGTAACTGCAAGTACATCATCATATCCAGGTTTCTGCAGACCTAAACCAGTTTTCCCGTCCAGTTTGGATTCCATTGGTTTCACCCAATATTCCTTCATCCCTCCATAACTCTCTGTACGGATTAGGAAAATCGCATTTCACCAATCAATCTTACACCACCATATCACATTCCATTTGCTGGATGTGATAGATTTTCGAATAGACTCAGTGACTGGATCCGCCGACCTCTAAGACACCACTTCCTAAGCGCCATTAGTATCTAGGTCACAAGTGCCGCATCATATTTAACCTTAACATCTATTGTGTATATCGGAGAGTATTGTATTGAAGGCCACGACATAATAGCGACATATTTCACTATCTTGTGTAAAGCAAGTGCGTCCGATGATTGAAGCCCTATTTAGTGCCTACTTCTTTCCTTTACATTGTCCACACATGGTGAGCTTTAATCATTTTGCCTTTGATATGGTCGCCCCAGTAAACATTTCTATGTAGTACAACCCCCAAGTACCTGACACTATGCTTTGTATTTATATGCAAGCCCCGGAAATTAGGAGGAGCAGTTGCAACCTCCTTTTTCTTTTTATTGAACAGGTTCATATTCAGGCCGCCCAGCGGTAAATCGAGTTCTTACTGGTCCTTCTTCATAAATAATTCGGACCTTTTCTCCTTAGTAGTACAGCCTCATCACCTGCATAGCAGAAGGGCTCAATTTATTGTTTAAATTCCTTAAAAGAGTCTGTATGGTGATAATCCACAAAAGAGGTGATACGATGCACAGTGTCCTAGATCCTCGTTCTACCGACCTCGCAGTATTTCCCTGTTTACTTCAAAAAAAAAAACTCTAGACTCTGAATAAGCGTTGTAGTTGATTTTTAATTTAAAAATTATAATTATTCCAATAATTCTTTTAAAGCTCTGTATAATGATTAGCTGATGATTTTTTGTATATATTTTGTATGGGTGAAGCTTCTTCAATGGCATTTGTTTTTTTATCTTATTTCTTTAAACACTTTAACACATGACTCTGTTGATGTTGTTAAACTTAATAGAAAGATGCGTACAAAATTTGTTAACAAATGTTTTGTTTTGAGCTACTTTGGATTTCAGGAGAGAATTTAGAGACTTTCTGAAGAAGTTGCTTTTAGAAAATTCAAGTATTTCTGCTGTAGAGTAACTTTTTGATAATAACTTTTACTTTTAACAATGGGAATTCTTTCGGTTGAAAAAAATTATTACATAATTATTTAAGAAAAGTAAAAGTATTATGAAATAAGTATAGAAGATTTAAAATGAAAATTAATGTTATATAAACAATTATAGGGGCATTTTATAAATTTATTAGAACCTGTTTATAAAATATAATGCACAAATTTGTAACAAATATTACTTTTTACAATTTGTATACTCTTCAAATATGTGATGAGTGTATCAGACTGTCTATCCGTTTGTAATACATTTAAATATATACGCACAAAAAAGACATTGTTGAATATGTTTACGGGCAATTATGTTTTGAAGCTACTATATGTTTAATATAGTCTTCCAATTACTTTTTTTACTGTTATTATACATATGTTTCCATTGTAATGTTTGCAAATAGTTTAGATGGGAACATTGTAATTTTATTATTATTGTACTTGTGGGATGCAAACATATATATGTTTGTCGGTGCATGTATTTTATCTGATCCAAATTTATATATATGCCGACAAACATATTGTATTAAAAACTCGCGAAATATATTTCAAGAGATACCAACAAAATTATATTTTCAGTATTTAAGTTCTAAGACTCTATAAAGCATATATTTATATTCATGATCCTTACATATGTAATTCTAAGCCGATCTACACTCACCAAAAAAAAGTCTGTAATGGCAACTGAAAATTTTGCTGTTATTACGGGAAATTCTGCTAATTTGAGCCCAGCGGTATTTTTGCTAATCTTAGCAACACATGTCTGCTGACGTGTAGTACAATGAAATTAGTAGCCGCTACTAAATTTTAGTAGACTTTTTGTAAAGTGGAATTTAAAATCTGTTTGCTAAAATCAGCAAAAAAATTACTAAATACTATTAATATTAGTACAAAGTTTTAGATTTATTTTTTTTATCGAGCATCATCGAGCAATTTAAGTTTGTATGTAAAATTAGTATTTTTTTTGCTAATTTTAGCAAATAGGTTTTCAAAAATTTGTAAAATGATTTCTGATATTAGCAACGAAAATTTGTAGATATTCTGTAAAAATTCTGTAATTTGTAAAATGTAAATAGCAAAAAGATTTGCTAAATAATAATTTTTTTACTAAAAAACCGTTTACTTGAAAACCGTTTACAAATTTTTCTACTAACTTGAGTGTAGTCATATCCATTGCAGTGTTGATCACAGCTACTGGTGATTAAAATATTTAGTCATATTTTTTCACCAGATGTCTAGAGGTGAATAATGTTACAAAAAATTTTTTCACCTCAAACATTTTTTTCATCTCAAAATTTTTTTTCAACACAAAAATTATTTTAACATCCCAAAAACGTTTTTCATAACAAACATTTATTTTTCATCTCCATAATACAGTGGTATAATTACAATGTTAATTAAAAATAAACAGTGACTATAAAAGCAAAAAACTTATAAAACTTAAATCAAAAGTATTTTTTTTTGGCTTTGTAGAAAATAAAAATGGACAATTTTACTTAACATATAAGATTTTTCTATAATTTTTTCATTTGTAGTTTCATTTTAATATTGTATCAAAAAGAAATTAAAGTTTAAAAATTTAAAACGTAAAACGAAAAATTATAATAAAAAAATCTCACGATCTCCTTTCATTCACCTGTCATAGTTGAAGGTCAAATTTATCTTTTTGATGAATCTTTTTAGCATCATCTTCATTAACTGTTACTACAGATATTCCATCAATTAAATATTTCAACACTTTTCCATTATAATCATTACCTGCCTGACCTGATGACTATTTTTATTAGACAAATTATTAACACTAATTTGTAGGTTTTTTTTTATATTTCATAACATAATTTTTATTATTGTTTTATATTTTTTTTATAACGATCAATTTTTTCCTTTTTATATCTTTTATTTTTTAAGTTATAAATACATTTTAATAATTAACTTTTTATTATTTTATTTATAGTTTTTTGTATGTTTTATTATGGTATATTGAGTTGTAAGATAATTAAAAATAAAAAGTACATTTTCTAAATTTTGTTTAGGAATTTTTTACAAAGATTTTGCAAATAATTTTTTCTTCTTTTAACTACGTTAAAATTTGTAATGGAAAATTTTCCAAAAAAAAAAAGATTTTATACAAATGTTCTAGAAATTCTTTAAAACTTAAAAAAAATTTTAAATATTTTTCAAAACAATTTTAAACTATTTTGTCAATCTGTATTTTGTTTAGAATCTAATTAATTGGATCACTTCCTGAATTTTAACCCGAATTATACTTGCAGTAGGGTATCACATAGACGGCATGCCCTACTTTAAAACTTTTAGTAGCTTTGTCATAAAATAAATCAAGTCAAACAAACGGTTTTAACGTTCTTTTAATTCTCTAATGTCGCCGTAAATTTAAAAAAAATTAATTTATATTCCATATCAGCAACCCCCAATATTCTCCCTTCCCATTCTACTTCATTTCCCTTGTTTAGTGTTTCAGTTCTAATCGTTTCCCGTTATATTTCATTTCGTTACTTATATATTTGAAATCGAAAAATACAAATAAAATCCTGGTTCGCTCCATTCCATGCACTGTATTTAGTTTTTCAAATACACTCGTTTGCTGTTCTATTCTATTTCGTTTCCCTTGTCTAATATGTTTCAATACCACTCGTTCCTAGCCCTATTTCATAATGGTCCGATTTAAAGCAATGATGCAATTCATGCATTGCATGACATCCATAAAAATCTTGTTTTCGTTTAATTTATCAATAAAATAATTTGTTAACATTATGCATTAGTTTTAATGCAATGCCTTTAAATAGTAATGCATTTTTCAATAATAATGTAAAGTTCCCATGTATGTTTACTTGAGAAAAATAAAGTTTAAACATTTTGGTGAATGGTAAAAGCGAGAACCTGCATTGCTTTTATTATTTTTTTTTTGTTTTATAGAAAATCAATTAATTCCCATTTAAATGTCACAAAGCTGGTTTTTTATTATCTAAAAATCTTTAAAAAAATTTTTACAGTGTACATTTTTATTAACAACCTTAAAATATGCTGTTGTTTTTTTTAATTTCTTTGTATAGACTTCTTTTTTATTAGATTTTATGAATGAGCTAAAAGTATGTTTTGGATTTTTGTATTGTTTGAATTATGTATCAGAGATGAGATAATGGCTAGATTAACACTATTTTTAGTATGGGTACGTTCGTAAATGTAGAAAATTTGTGCATCACTTTGGCAGTTATGCCAATGTTTGTTGCTACTGATCCAGAACTGCACAGTTTGCTTTTTAGAACGTTTTGCAAAAGATAAAAATATGTTCTCCACAATAACATTATTAACAAATATTATTGAAAATCTTGATGGTAAAATTATAATTTGTTGTTAACTTATAATAAAAATAGTATTTGTAGAGAGGTGAAACAACTTATGATTATTAAAAATCAATTAAAACTAAAAAGAAGACTGATTTCGTACTATTGCATTAGTAACTTTAATGATACCATAGTTGCAAAAATTTGCGGCAGCACTGCCAATTATTTGCATAAAAAAAAAGGTTTGCAGAAAATTTGTGCATCACTGCGTCATGTATGCCAATTTTTGTTGCTGATGCGTGATCATCTGTTGCAGATGCTTTGCTACTGCTCAACAACTGCACAGTTTGCTTTTTAGAACGTTTTGCAAAAGATATAATTATGTTCACCGCAATAACATTGGCAACTTTTTGTTAACTTATAATAAAAATAGAATTAATAGAAAGATGAAACGACTTTTGATTATTAAAAATCAATTAAAACGAAAAGGAAGACTAATTTTGCACTATTGCATCAGACACTTTAATGATGCCATAGTTGCAAAAATTTGCGCCAGCACTGTCAATTGTTTGCATAAAAAAAACGTTTGACGTGAATCAGTGCTGCCAAGTGATGCTTTTTTGAACGTTTTACTTTTATTATGCTGCAGTGATGCGCAACTACTGCATTTACGAACGTACCCTTTGGCTTAAATCAGTGCTGCCAAGTGATGTTTTTTGTAATGTTTTATTATTATTATGCTGCAGTGATGAGCAACTTCTACATTTACAAACGTGCCCTTCTTTGGATTTTTGTATTAGAATTTGAATTATGTATCAGAGATGAGATGATCAGTAGATTAAAACTATTTTTTTTAGTAATTTTTGTTAACAAAACTTGAACAAATTTTGTACTTTTTCAAATTTTACTCCATTGAGGCTTCCTCCAAATTTCAGCATCAAAATTTATATAAAAAAAAAAAACCTGGCCGGTATTAGATTAGGGAATTTAAAACCATTTTATTTTATCATAATCAGCTCAATACATACACATCGATTGATTTTATCACATAAAATTCGAAAACTTGCCAAACATCGGGATGGCCTATTAAAATGAAAGAAAATCAGCTGAGCTAACTTTTTTAAACTCTTCATATAACAAATCTTGGATTTTTTGTTAAAATATTTTAAAATCTTAAAATTATTCTTTCAAAGAAATCATTCGAAATTTGTCTAGATTATTTTAAAATAATGTGAAAAATTTCCAATTTACGTAAATGAAAAAAGTTGAAAATTTGCAAACCAAACTTTTAGCTAAAAATATTTCGCGACGGTCAAACTTAATACAAATATTCTAATTTTATGATAAAGATGACTTTCGACTTAACTATAACATAATAAAAAAAATATTTTTATAGCGATCCACAACTTTTTCACCTGGAAAGTTCGAAATCGATTCACCATATTGTTATATTTTCTTTGCAAAAAAAAAATTGTTAAAATATCTTAACTGTTTACATTGATGCTCATACAAACCAGAGTTGCCAAAATCGAAAAAAGGTGGTGGGAAAATGTGAAATTGAATTAAAAAACAAATTTGAATGCTCTCAAAATCCAAAACAGTAGGTTTTCTAGTCAAATTAGAGCAATATTTCCCAAAGTATTTAAAAAACGGGAAATTTGCCAGATTTTCTAATTTATTTTTACCAAGAGTTACCAAATAATTAAATAATCATGTTTCTTTTATTTGGAATTTTTAAAGTTCCCGAAAATAATAATAATTTTTCATCTTATTTAAGTTGGTTCAAAAATCGAGCAGGTTTATTTAAAATTTCTTTTATCTGTCACATATCTAAATTTCATCAAGATAAGCGAGCTTAGCGCGAAATACTTTTTTTTGTAAAATTTTTTCTAAAAACACTATCAAAACATTTTTTTTTAACTATTCCAATTGTTCAACCATTTTTGTAATTTTAATTAATTCAACAGAAAAACATTCGTATATGACAAAAATGACAAAGTTTTTTTTAGAAATACACTGATTTTTCAAAAATTTTTAATTTTAATAATAACTGATTAATATTATTAAACATTGTGATTTTCCCTATCATGATATCACGATTCTCCCAAATATGAATATCAATAATATTCCATTATAAGGTTTAATTAAATTATGTAAACTTGCCTTTTTCAATTCAATCAATTTTTTTTTTACAAAAATACACAATTTTTTTTTTTTGTAATATTTTTAAAATTAACTTTATTTTCTTCATTAATATTGAAATTGGTTTTATTTATGTTGTATAATACAATTTATACGTTACATTATTACATTATATATTTGTATGTATATAGAGTAAATAACTAATATAGAAAATAATAATAAAAAAAAATAAACTTAAAATAAATGTAAAATTAAATTAAAATTCGAACACACTTTTCGCTATACAGTGTAGTTGTATATAATATTTTATGTAAATTAAATTGTGAATAAAACACAATTCAATATTAGTATTAATAATGATATAGAGAGTTTGGGGAAAAACAAAAATTGTTTTATAAACTAAAAGCAAAAAAAAAATATCATGATAAAACATAAATATACTCTTGATAATTTAATATAGAAATTATGTGAAAGTAATTCAATTAAAAAAATATTTAAAATTTTGTATGTAAAACAGTCGGAAGTTTTGAATATGTTGTTTATATAAGTTGGTATTAATATTAAATTTTTTAAATTTGTTTATATATATTTTTTTGTTTGTTGAAAGAAAAAATCTACACATTTAAGTTTACTTAGAGATTAAAATATATAAAATATTATGTGTTTTTTTTTAAATTAATTTTAAATAGTAATTATTGGCAATGAAAATTATATTTATATATATATATATATATATATATATATATCGTTTTAAAACTTGTTACTGGTCTAAAATTTGTTAATTAATAATATCGTATATCATATTGTATGAACATTATAGACATTTATACTACATTTTGTTTAATTGGTTTTATTGTTTTATGGTAGCAAAGAAGAAGAAAAAGAAAGAAAAAATAATTGATTTTATATTCACCACAGTTTGTTGTTTTCTATTTGTTAAATATAAAATTGTTTATATACTCTTATAGGGTGGGGAATTAGTTACGATAATGTAGTTTGAGTTTTATTTTTTTTTTATATTTAGTTATACAAAGTTTAGACATTTATATTATTAAACCATTATTTATATGCTGTAGCTATCAAAATTTATGTTAATTCTAACATTTTTCAAAGTGGTGAATCTGTTTTAAATACTCACCATTGATGATCAAATGGTAGCTATTACAATTTATTTACTTAATGTATAAAAATTCATTGAAATATGTTGTTTTTGATAACACATTAGTTTAATTAAGAAACTCAACACCAGGCGATTTTATAACAAATTTATATTAAGTTATATTTCTTAATAAGTAATGGAGTTTATTATAAGAATTTTACCATATGGTGAGTTAATAGAGAGCAAGTTGTGAAATACATACATATACTTTTCTATGTAATATAATACAATTCTTTAGAAATTTTACTTTTCAATAAGTGGTGAGTTTTATAAAGAAACTCACTTAGTGGTTAATATAATGCGTAGTGGTTTTTATAGGTATTTATTGTTCTTTTACATCTCGATGTAAACTCGAGCTTAACTGAAATATTCTAAATGATAAATTTTAAAAAGCAACTCACCTCGTAGTGAATTCTTGATACTATAAATTCTATTAGAAATCAGGAAAAAATCATATTAAAAAATTCATCACGTGGCAAAACTTATTTTTATAAATTTCTACTTTTTTTTTCTAAAAGCTGGGTTCCCTAAAAAAACTTATAGTAAAATCCTAAAATTTATAATTTTCTTTGCATTCATTTACTTTTAGCAAGAGAAATATGATTTTTTTATAAAAAAAAGTAAATCACCAATAGGTGAAATTTATTTTGTTAACTCACCACTTAGTTAAAAGTGGTAGATTTTAATTAAAAAAAAATAGAATTCAAATCTTTTGTATAAAACTATCTTAAAATTTATCATAATTCAATTATTTTTACTAAATAATTTACTGGTAAATTCTCTCAATGAAGCTCTTAATTCAATTATATTAATGTATGCAAAAAACAGTTTGAATTTCTGTAAGCAAACACACATGTTTTTAAAAATTATCGAGGTGAAATTCATTTAAAAAAAAAATCCTGTTTTAAATTTCACCACGACTTAAATCAATTCATTCAATTTTTGCGGAACTCACCTCCTGGTGAATTTCTTTAATATACTATTTATATATTATGATATACTTTCTTCATTTTAAATTTATAATTTTGTAGTTTTTTTTTTTCAATTGAATTTCTTTAACATTCTATATTTTAAATAAAACTGGTCTATTTATATTGAAAAAAAATTTAACAATTTATTTTGTTTTAAAACTGTTTTAATTACACCTTGTGGTGAATTTCTTAAATTGGGTTTTCTAAAAATTCACCACACAGTGAATAATCCCATCCTCACCACTTTCAAAAAAATTTGTTGAATTTCGTTAAAATTCAATGTTTTCAATAAAACTGGTCCATTTATGTTGAAAAATTTAACAAATTATTTTGTTATAAAAGTGTAATGAATTTCCTAATATAATATATTCCTTTATAATATTTTTCTCTTCTCTTTTAATATTTTATTATTTTGTTTAAAAACCTATTCGTTTCTCTATCTTGAGCAATTGTTGTTGTTTTATATTTAAACTTATTTAACTATTCTTTGTATTATCACTTGATTATTTTCTAAAAACTGTGGTGAATTATATCTGTTTTTTTTTTTATTTATTGAAATATATTTATGTTTGTTTTTTAATACACCAATCTTATATTTTTTTTTTATAAATTGTTTAATTATATTGATCACTTGCTTATTTTATAATTGTTTTTCTGTTAAATCATCTTAAAACTATGAAAAATATGTTATTAAATTAAAACACAGCTTTGTTTTATTATTATTATTTTTCTTAAACTTCCACTCAATTCATATCATTCCACAGTCAGACTCTTACTTTTGTTTCAATTTTTTTTTTTCATCCTTTACTAATTTATTTCTTAGCATATTATGATTCGTGTATGGTATTATCTTGCGTACCCAGTTTCTTCCACTTCTAGCTCCAAAAATCCACCATATTGACTAGTTTGCATTTTTTGAGCTCTAGTTTTGTGGGACGGGCGCGAAGTCAAGCACGTCCAAATATGGCCGAGACATCACCCGTCGATTGAGAATGTGACATATTAATATTATTATTATTATTATTATTTGATGCAGTAGTGTGATGTGATGTATTTGTATTAAGTTGTGATACATGATGATTACCATTGTGATGAGTATGACCCAAAGTGGCAATGCCACCGTACTTGGCCGAGGCAGTAGAACCCAAAGTGCCAGTTATTAAATGTTTACGTGATGCCGATTGTGTCATGTGAGAACTACTATGACCGATGCCTGCTCCTCCTCCTACTCCTCCAATTAGAGTACCATTGGAACCTCCAGTTGTTCCATACATTCTGTGTAAAGAATATTGTTGCACAGATTCGAGATCGGATACTGATGATGTAATTTTTGATCTTACAGCCATTTTTTGCATACTATTATATTTATCACCAGCCGTTAATTTAATATCAGGTAAATGTCCTGAGGATTGAGCATGTGTTGACTGATGTAGCGAGGCATGATGATGGGCTCCCAGACCCACTCCACCGTTAGTGATAGATGAAGACATATGATGATTATTATTAGAACGTGTTGATTTATTGGTAGTTGTTGTTATGGCAGCATTGCTTACTGTCGTTGTGCTGGTAATTGAAGCCACTACAGGACCTCCATTTGTGGCCGATGGTGAAATATCGGCAAAACTATAACATGATGATTTTTGCGAGGATGAATTATTGAGACCTCCTGTGGAGGAGGATGTAGACATACGACATGATCTGTGTCGGGAGGAGGAAGACGGTAGTAGGAATTCATGATGAGCTGCTTCATCGGGAGTCATACGTTCCGCTGGATCCCATTCTAAGCAGCGTTGCAAAAAGTTAATGAAATAACGATCTTGACAGACGAGTACTTGTGAGAGTGTTTTGGTGGCCGGGGCCCGTTTACGTCCCTTTGAGTTGGTAACACAGCGGGGTGCACCACGTGAATCAAAAAATAGACGACGTCTGGTAGCAGTAGCAATGAGATCTTTTGGTGGCTGTCCTAAAATTTCCATAATACAAGCTAATTGTTCAACTTCATTTTCGCCGGGAAACAGGGGAAAACCAGTGTAGAGTTCAGCTAAAATACAACCTGGAAGAAAGAAAGAAAAATGTATTTAAAATTTTTAATCAGCGAAAATAAAAAAATGTTACAAAATCATGCTTGCATATTATCATACATGGGTCCACATGATCATTTAAGACAAAAATATGATCATATATCTTCGGATCCAAAAATTGAGGGTATATGGACGTATATTGTCATATATGATCATTCTTAATCATAGATATATGCTCATATATGATTCATGTATGCTCATATATAATCCATGTATGGTCATATATAATCATATTCGATCATATACATCCCATATACCCCTCAAATTTTGGATACGAAGATATATAGAATTTTGTGTATATAATAATGTGTATGTAATTGTTTGTATGGTCATATACGTTCATATATGTTCATGTGTGCCCATATATATTCATGTACGTTCATGTATATTTCGATTTTTACATGGGTTCTTAAAATTTATACATAAAAGAAAAAAAATTAAGGAAAATATTTAGTTTTTGTGTACGCTAACTAAAAGAAATTCACCTCACGATAAATAATAAGTGACAACAATCTATAAATGTGTAACTCTTTGTTTATCCAACACTTTCATACAATTTTTAATATCTAAAACTTGTGGTTTCTTAAATATAATTACATTTTTGATTTTTTCTACCAACAACACTACGAAAAAAAATCTGCATTATCCTTGACCTTAAACATTGTTTTTAAATTTATATAAATTTTTGTATATAAATTTTTTGAAAACATACAAATTATACAAGCTAATGATATCTACTCAATAACCTCAAATAAAAATATTTTTACAGTAAAACTCTTGTAAGAGCAACTCGTGTATAGAACGAATCTCAATATTGAATTTCCCAACATTTTGGCGAAAATTTTCATACAAAAAACATCTCTGTCAATACAAACTCTCTTAAAATGACCACTCGGTTAAAACGAACGGTTTCTTACAGTTGTAGAAAGGAAAGTTCTTCTAATTTTTCCATTTTTTATACAAACTTTTCAAATACTTGCAATTTTTTATATTTTAACAAATTTCAAACCAAAGAATTAGAATTTTTTCACTAGATGTGTACAGTAAAAGTTTAAAAGTCAATTGCTTTAAATATTGCTTTTATATAGTTCATACAAATAAGAAAAAAATTGTTTTATGTTTTTCGTTTTTTGTCAGTATTTGAAAATAAAATTAAAACAATTGTTTAAATTTACAATTTTCCTGTGATTTTCTAAATTTTTTCCATGGATTTTAACGAAAAGGTAAGACACATTTATTTGATGCTTAACTCTGTCCTTACATTATTTTTTTTCTTATTTCAGAAAGATTCTACAATATTCTACGCTTCTAAATAAAAAAAATGATTACTGAAAAAATATCGAAAGTCAAAAAATCAAGATTAAATATACAAAATAAATTATAAAAATGTATGTATGTATGTAAAAAAAGAGTTAATAAATTGTACCAAAAACCAATCATTACCGTGTTTGAATGGCCTCGTTTAAACTTGAAGTGAGGGCTTGGAAACACGTGTTATTATTATGTTGTTTGAACTTGAATTGAGCTGTGATTTAAACCTCGAATTACAGTGTCCGTTTAGATCCGGAATTTGTTAAAGAATTAAAGTATAAATCAAGGCTTAAAATTGGAAAACCTGACATAAATAATACTTGATTTCAGCCTTAATTACAGCAACAATGTTTTTTGGGATATATTGTGTTAAAATAATCACCGATTATAACGGGACTAATTTTTTTGTTGGTCCCCCGTAGTACATATTCACCGGGTTTTACTGTATAACCTTGACTGAAAGCCAATTATTTAACAAAAGAGACACATAACAGCATCATAGTTATATATAAAGTCCCTTTAGAACTAAATATTAAATAATGAAAACACAAAAAATTACAAACCAAATGTACTGCAGAATTATAATTATAGGTAATAATTCGCTATAAAATTTCATTACATTTTGAGAAAATTAAATGCAATTAGTTATTGTATAGAGACTATACTAAACGTATAAGCGATGCCAATTAAAAATAAATAATATTCATACGCCATATATACTCTAAAATGTAATACCATCCTCGTTTGCATAATTTCTAAGCTAACATATTTTGTTATATTTTTTTCCATATAAGAATTAAAAAAAAAAAAAAAAAAAAACTTCAATATTGTTCGAATTGAATGTAAGAAACTACATAACGTATGAGTGATTTGTTAATAATAAATAACAATCATACGCCACAGTGTTTGGATTTAAAGAAAGATTTTAAAATATTGTAAATCTCTAAGAATTTTCAAAAAATGTTTAAAAAAAATTTGTATCTTAAATGTTAAGATCAAATAGCTTAAAAATACATTGTGTTTTTTTTACAAAAAATCTATAAAATTCTTTTGACATCTTTTTCTTTTTATCAAAAATATGAAAGAAAGATATTGTACTGACTTGTGCTCTAAAATTCTTTAAGTTTGTAAAATTCCTTTTTATTTTTCTTTTCTCGTTCTTTTTTCAACAACATTTATTTTATTTTTGTCATTTAAATAAATTGTGTAATAAAATTTAACATAAAATTTCCATAATGATTTCCGTTTACAAATGATTTGAATTAACCTACAAAATTGTTAAATTATACAGTAGTAAATGCTATAATATTATTTTCACTTTTTAAATACAAAAAAAGCATCTTTTTTTTTTTTAAACTAACAATGCCACGCATTTAAGTAATTAACAAACAATGAAGGAAAAAGTAAAACAAAAAAAAAAAAAAAAAAAAAAAACAGATGAAGGAAGGCCTTAAAATATGACAAACACTTATTTTCAATGTTATATTTTCTTGGCTTAAATTCTAATGAAAATACATGGTCGGTCACCCCTTGTCGGGTCTGGGTGATAAATTTTCATAAATGTTACTTTATTTCAAATGAATTCATATATAACACAATGTGTATATAACCGGATGAAGTCATTAAAGTACACTTACCGTATAATATGTATTACTATGTATGGGTTGACGGAAACAATTGTCTTTGTTGGTATACATTTCTACGCAGGTTTTCTTTGTTAAAACATATAACAGCATTAATATCCTTTTATATATAGACTGTAACATATGTTTTAACATTTTTTTTTTCATCATATTTGTGGTAGTAGCAGAAAGACAATATAACAATACAGTCAGTGTGAATGAAAGTGTATACATATTTAAACACTCATGAAAGCATTTCTAATTAAGTTTTCTATTCTAGTTTATTACTCGGTTTTGGCAAATTAACAAAAGTCTAAAAAGGTTATTAAATTATTGTATAGAATTTCATTGTTTGTTGTCAACAAAAAGAGTGTTAAAAGGAATTTTATATATTTGGTTGGTTAAAAAGGCAACTGATACTATATAAAGAAAAATTATTAATACCAATTTTTCACTTGTGTTGTTATAAAAGTATCAATAATAGTGTAGTCAGGCTGAACCTATGATTGCGATGAAATTTTGATAATTTACTGAGGAACACAAAACTAGATCCAGTTAATTTTCTTAATAGTTTTATAAGGGGCAAAAGAAGCATTTCGCTTCATAATATCTCCACAAATAGGTTTTTGACAGGTCCAGTATATTGACAATCTAGTATAACATTTGAAACTGGTGGACTTTAAAATTTAAAAATGAAATTCTCAAAATTTCTCAAGTCCAACTACCTTAAGCTTTTTTTTTTTCAAAAGTCAACAAAAGTTGACTACAGTTTGTCCCAAATTTTACGACACCCATTTTTGACTTATCTCATTTTAAATTTGTTTTATTTGTATAAAAATCAATCGATAAAATTAAAAAGAAAACTTTTTAAAATACATATTTTATACATATTAATTTTAATTTAAATACATATTAATATTATTTTATTAATATTTACAAAGTATTGCCTACTTTTAGGCATATTAAACTTTATTTCAGTATTTTTGCATAAACAGAATATCTCTATTAAAAATAACTTTTGTTTACATAATTAAAATCATATATGTGTGGACTTTTAGCAAAAGCACTTATTTAAAAAATAAAGACTTTTTCAAGAGAGTTTCAAAATGAACATTTAACTGACTCTTTTGTTACTGTTTCCCATACAAAATTTACTTAAATGTTAAATTATAACTTAATATTTAAAAATCGGGTATTCAAATTTAGTTTTTTGCTGAAAAAAGTAAATACGCCTAATGTTGCATTTTTAAAAAGGGTCGTTTGTCAGAAATTAATAAAGTTTTGAAATAACTTGATTTGAGTAATTAATCTCATATCTTTTAGTATATAAAAAGTAGAAATGTAATATTCGTACAGACAAATTGGTATTTAAAATTTTTTTTGACTAAAAAAAATCTTGAAAAATCGACTTAAGTCCTTTTCTCAAGAGACCACAGATATGTATGTATTTGTTTTTTCTTTTTCTTAAAATCTTAATTGTACTGGATGTTGTTTTAAAATTCTAAATTATAAAAAAAAAAATCTGTATATAAAAAAAACATCTGCATTTATGTATAATTATTTCTACTTTCATATAAAAACATGTTATTTTATATAAACGAGTATTAAAAAAAAAAAAACAATCCAAAGTGTTGATGTATGAACAGATAAAAGAACCCTCCCATATTCATTAGTTGTCATATACAATAAATTTCCCAGAATATATAAAAAGAACAGTATATACATAGATAGTTTGCTTAAAATACTGCAGTATATTTTTTAATTAAAAATATGCATACGATAAGAGATATGAAAACTAATTGCTAATCTACTGGTCTATAATTCTAAATACATAGAAGGATATATGTAGGTTATAAAATGTATTATTTTTCTATTATGAATATGATGGTCTATATCGTAAGTGTGTGTGGTGGGTGTGATGTGATATGTGTTTACTCACCTAAACTCCACATATCGATGGCGGTACCATATTGTAAACCCAATATAACCTCAGGGGAACGATAAAATCTTGATTGTATATAAGTGTAAATTTTGCGATTAACATAACAAGAGCTGCCAAAATCGATTACTTTAATTGAGCTACTGCCACGTTGTTTTAATAAGATATTTTCCTGAAAGAAAAATTTAATTTTAAAATTTTTTAATAAATTTAAAGTTTTTAAATAATGTTAAAGAGCGCGGGCACATTAAAATTGTTAATTATTTTAAATTATAATTAAACAAAAAACTGCCAGATTTATTAAAAATTCTATAATTTTATTAAAAACTTGTTGATTTTTTTTTTTAAATCCAGTATTGCATCTGGTTAAACTATTTGAAAATCTTGGATGAGAATCCGTTATTGCTAAAAATAATTTATTTTAAGAAAAACCTGGTCCATTTTTGAAAATCTGCTCGAATATTCAAAATCTTTGATCGAATCAAAAACTGGTCGAGTTATTAAAAAATCATACATCGAAGCAAAAACTTTAACTTATTCGGGCGAGTTATTTAAAATCTATTGTTATATCCAAAACTATTTGAAAATCTTGGATGAGAATCCGTTATTGCTAAAAATAATTGATTTTAAGAAAAACCTGGTCCATTTTTGAAAATCTGCTCCAATATTCAAAATCTTTGATCGAATCAAAAACTGGTCAAGTTATTAAAAAATCATCCATCGAAGCAAAAACTTTAACTTATTCGGGTGAGTTATTTAAAATCTTTTGTTATATCCAAAAATAGATGACTTTAATTAAAATCCGTGATTCTATAAAATCTGGTAAAATTTTTGAAATGAACCCGGTTGTAGAACCATATTGTGAAGACTCTTCCTTTAGATCTCCTTAACACGGCACAATGCCTGCCTTAACCAAAAAATTAAAATTTTACCGAATTCAAATTCGGGACTTCCCATCAACCCCCTCCGCCAAAATTCAGCATCTTATTCGTAAATCAAAAAGTGATTGAATTTTTAAAACTAGTAGAATAATTTAAAAATTTGTAATTTAACCAAAAAGCTTTAATCACAAACATTTTGGATTTTTTGCCATTTTATTTACAAGTTGGAAATTAGTTTTTCTTAACATTTTATTAAAAAAAAAAACTTCTGCTTTATTAAAAAAATAAAAACATAGCAATATTTGAAAATATCTGCACTTTCCAAAATATAAAATATATTGTATATTAAAAATAGTACTTACCGGTTTGAGATCACAGTGTATGATATTCTCTTTGTATAATAAACGTAAACATTTTACTATAGAATTACAAAAACGACGTATTAGACTCATACTAAAACCATTATAATTGTTCTTTTTAATCAGTTCATACAAATTAAGACTGAAAGTAAATAAAAAATGTAGAAGAAATTTTTAGTAAAAAAAGATTTTAGATAAAAATTAACAAGCAATTATAGGAAAATAAATATATATATATATGTATATAACGGAAACTAAAGCAAAAAACAAACAAAAAATTAATAAACCATAATACGGGTTTTAACAAATTTACATCAACTTAACCTTGACGTCAGTACGAATTTTCTTTAATAAAGCATTTAGACTGCATTCGAAACTTCTTAAAATTTTTCAAATCTTATAAAAAGATTCATTTGAACGCAAAGACAAAACTCTAGGTGGTCTAAAGCCAAAATGATTTAAATATTGTTTTGCACGTAGTTTGGGCGCCAAAATGTTATTATGCCTATATCGTACATATAATACCAATTTAAAGATTTTGCCTAACTTTAGACATATTTTCATAGTAGAGTATAAATTCAAAATAACTGAGTTTAATCAAGCCTAACCGTTTTACAATACATTTTCTTGTTCATTTATTTATTTTTTATTATTCGTTCTAGTACCTGTACTATTTTAAGCTATGTATAGCAACGTCTTATCAGTTAATTAATCAGTTTACTTTTCTGTTTGGTATAAGGTTGTCAAGTTACTTTTGTTTTTCCTTCCTTTTTGTATGTGGTTTTGAAAATATGTATGCTTTTTTATATTTTTTGGGTCTTAGTGTCGCCTAAATTTTCACTAAACATGCAATACAAATTAAAATACCACAAAAGGTATATAAATATAAGTTCTATTGTTTGTGAAATGGATGAAAAAAAATTTTAAATATAGCTTAAATAGCAAATTCAGTTGATATGTTATATAAATTGTTACAATTTGTTATTATTATGTTAGAAGCCTAAAAGCAAGGGCCAATATATTTAAAGTTTTCTTAATCCTTAAAATATTCTTACAGCGAGTACATTTAATTAAATTTCTTTTTCTAATTAAATTTTTTCAAAATTGCTTGCATCCACTTATTTAAAAATCTTCAGTTTATTTTAAACTGCTTATCTTTAAACACAAATATTTCATACTAAATTTCAATGTGATTTTCAAATATTTTTATCAATTTTTTCTTCCTTTCCCCATAATCCTTTTTCATTCATTTATTATTCATTTTCAAATGTAAAAATTTTCTTTAATTATCCAAACATACTGTAAGGCGTTTATATAAAGTATTTTTTTATCTCAAACACACACATAGTAAATATAAAACCAAATAATTTTAATTGCACTAAGTGTTGTTCTTGATGCGTGCTCCCACTTTGATAACATTGAATTGCAATTTTTATAATTAAACAATTTTTGTAGTTTGTGAAACAAGAGATTGTAGCAAGAAAGTTACAGAGGGTGGGGTTTGCGAAAGGATAAATGAAGGATGGTATATAACCACAATTTAATCACATTTAAAGCCCTAATAAAAATTTATATTATGAAAGAGAACATGGAAAGATTTTTAATTTAACTAAAGCTAACATTATAAGAACTGTGTACCATAATAAAGAATACTACCACGCGGAGACTAGCCCGCCAGCTAGCTATTTACATTTACTAATTAAGCTAAGACAATCAAGGAACTATGCAGATTGTGGCACAGATAAGGATAGGGCTAAGCATGTGATTTTGTTGCCCAAGGTGGACCCATCTGATCTAGGAGTGGTATTGAATGCATGGAGTTGCTGCGACAGGTTTATGCACTGCATGCTAAGAACAAGGTGCCAAAGAGTTCTGAACTCATAGGAGGGGGGGGGGGGACGTAGGAGACCCAGAGGATTCAATCCCGAGGTGAAAGACGTTAGAAACACCAGAAGAGGAACGTGCTAGGCACATAGAACCAATTACTCTGATGCAATCCTACTGCGGTACCGGATTAATTGAGGAAGCTATCATTACGTCCAGAAACGAGCCCGCCAGCCAACTAACAAACCCGTCAGCCAACTAACAAACCCGTCAGCCAGCTAGAAAGCCCGTCAGCCAGCTAGATAGCGCGCCAGACAGCCAGATATCTCGCCAAACAGCGAGCCTAGCTATCTGGTTGGCAAGATAGCTGGTTGCGAGATACCTCGTTGGCAAGGTAGTTGGCTAGATGGCTAAATAGATAGCTAGCTAGCTGGTTGGCGAGATAGCTACCTAGCTGGTTGGCCAGATAGCTAGCTAGCCAGCCAGCCAGCCAGCTAGCTAGCTTGCCAGCCCGACAGCTCGCTAGCTAGCCAGCTAGCTCGCCAGCCATAGCGGCTTCGAGTTGGGACCCAACAGCAATGGAAATGGAACACAAAGGTAAACAACAGCAGAGAACAAACCATAACAAGGAGAGAAAAGGAGGAGAAGAGGAAGTCATCTTGATGAACGGTGATAAAGGAGGCATGAAAAACGCGAATATAGAAGGGTCATCACAGGCAAAAGGACCACCAATGAAAGACAAGGGACTACATGAGCATACCGGTGAATACTCTCGGGGTACAGAAGTCTGAGGCACCTCCGACAAGCTGAGGAAAGAGCATTTATTAAGTTAGGTAATAAACTGAGCGCAGCGAGCTAGCTCGCCAGCTAGCTAGCCAGCCCGCTAGCTAGCTAGCCCGCTAGCTAGCCAGCCAGCTAGCCCGCTAGCTAGCCAGCCAGCTAGCCCGCTAGCTTGCCAGCCAGCTAGCCAGCCAGCTAGCCTGCCAGCTAGCCCGCTAGCCAGCCAGCTAGCTAGCCAGCCAGCCAGCTAGCCCGCTAGCTAGCCCGCTAGCCATCCAGCTAGCCCGCTAGCCATCCAGCTAGCCCGCTAGCCAGCCAGCTAGCCCGCTAGCTAGCCCGCTAGCCAGCCAGCTAGCCCGCTAGCTAGCCCGCCCGCTAGCCATCCAGCTAGCCCGCTAGCCAGCCAGCTAGCCCGCTAGCTAGCCCGCTAGCCAGCCAGCTAGCCCGCTAGCCAGCCAGCTAGCCCGCTAGCTAGCCCGCTAGCTAGCCCGCCAGCTAGCCCGCTAGCTAGCTAGCCCGCTAGCTAGCCCGCCAGCTAGCCCGCTAGCCAGCCAGCTAGCCAGCCAGCTAGCCCGCTAGCCAGCCAGCTAGCCCGCTAGCCAGCCAGCTAGCCCGCTAGCCAGCCAGTTAGCCAGTCAGCTAGCCAGTCAGCTAGCCCGCTAGCCAGCCAGCTTAGCCCGCTAGCCAGCTAGCCCGCTAGCCAGCCAGCTAGCCCGCTAGCCAGCCAGCTAGCCCGCTAGCCAGCTAGCCAGCCAGTTAGCCAGCCAGCTAGCCCGCCAGCTAGCCCGGTAGCTAGCCAGCTAGCCAGCCAGCTAGCTAGCCAGCCAGCTAGCCCGCTAGCTAGCCAGCCAGCTAGCCCGCTAGCCAGCCAGCTAGCCAGCTAGCTAGCCAGCCAGCTAGCACGCTAGCCAGCCAGCTAGCCCGCTAGCTAGCACGCTAGCCAGCCAGCTAGCCCGCTAGCTAGCCCGCTAGCCAGCCAGCTAGCTAGCCCGCTAGCCAGCCAGCTAGCTAGCCCGCTAGCCAGCCAGCTAGCTAGCCAGCCAGCTAGCTAGCCCGCTAGCCAGCCAGCTAGCCCGCTAGCCAGCCAGCTAGCCCGCTAGCCAGCCAGCTAGCCAGCCAGTTAGCCAGCCAGCTAGCCCGCTAGCCAGCCAGTTAGCCAGCCTGCTAGCCCGCAAGCTAGCCAGCTAGCCAGCCAGCTAGCTAGCCAGCCAGCTAGCCCGCTAGCTAGCCCGCTAGCCATCCAGCTAGCCCGCTAGCCAGCCAGCTAGCCCGCTAGCTAGCCCGCCAGCTAGCCAGCCAGCTAGCCCGCTAGCCAGCTAGCCAGCCAGCTAGCCCGCTAGCCAGCTAGCCAGCCAGCTAGCCCGCTAGCTAGCCCGCTGGCCAGCCAGCTAGCTGTCTAGCCAGCCCGCTAGCTAGCTAACCAACCCGCTAGCTAGCCCGCTAGCTTGCCAGCCAGCTAACCCGCTAGCTTGCCAGCCAGCTAACCCGCTAGCTAGCCAGTCAGCTAGCCCGCTAGCTAGCCAGCCAGCTAGCCCGCTAGCTAGCCAGCTAGCCCGCCAGCTAGCCAGCCAGCTAGCCCGCTAGCCAGCCAGCTAGCCCGCTAGCCAGCCAGCTAGCCCGCTAGCTAGCCCGCTAGCCAGCCAGTTAGCCAGCCAGCTAGCCCGCTAGCCAGCCAGCTTAGCCCGCTAGCTAGCCCGCTAGCCAGCCAGCTTAGCCCGCTAGCTAGCCCGCTAGCCAGCCAGCTAGCCCGCTAGCTAGCTAGCCAGCCAGCTAGCCCGCTAGCTAGCCCGCTAGCTAGCCAGCCAGCTAGCCAGCCAGCTAGCCAGCCAGCTAGCCAGCCAGCTAGCCCGCTAGCCAGCTAGCTAGCCCGTTAGCCAGCCAGCTAGCCCGCTAGCCAGCCCGCTAGCTAGCCAGCCAGCTAGCCCGCTAGCTAGCCAGCCAGCTAGCCCGCTAGCCAGCCCGCTAGCTAGCCAGCCAGCTAGCCCGCTAGCCAGTCCGCTAGCTAGCCAGCCAGCTAGCCCGCTAGCTAGCTAGCCAGCCAGCTAGCCCGCTAGCTAGCTAGCCAGCCAGCTAGCCCGCTGGCCAGCCAGCTAGCCCGCTAGCCAGCCAGCTAGCCCGCTAGCCAGCCAGCTAGCCCGCTAGCCAGCCAGCTAGCCCGCTAGCCAGCCAGCTAGCCAGCCAGCTAGCCCGCTAGCCAGCCAGTTAGCCAGCCAGCTAGCCCGCTAGCCAGCCAGTTAGCCAGCCTGCTAGCCCGCTAGCTAGCCAGCCAGCTAGCTAGCCAGCCAGCTAGCCCGCTAGCTAGCCCGCTAGCCATCCAGCTAGCCCGCTAGCCATCCAGCTAGCCCGCTAGCCAGCCAGCTAGCCCGCTAGCTAGCCAGCCAGCTAGCTAGCCAGCCAGCTAGCCCGCTAGCTAGCCCGCTAGCCATCCAGCTAGCCCGCTAGCCAGCCAGCTAGCCCGCTAGCCAGCCAGTTAGCCAGCCAGCTAGCCAGCCAGTTAGCCAGCCAGCTAGCCAGCCAGTTAGCCCGCTAGCTAGCCAGCCAGCTAGCCCGCTAGCTAGCCAGCCAGCTAGCCCGCTAGCTAGCCAGCTAGCCCGCTAGCTAGCCCGCCAGCTAGCCCGCTAGCCAGCCAGTTAGCCAGCCAGTTAGCCCGCTAGCTAGCCAGCCAGCTAGCCCGCTAGCTAGCCAGCCAGCTAGCCCGCTAGCTAGCCCGCCAGCTAGCCCGCTAGCCAGCCAGCTAGCCAGCCAGTTAGCCCGCTAGCTAGCCAGCCAGCTAGCCCGCTAGCTAGCCAGCCAGCTAGCCCGCTAGCTAGCCAGCCAGCTAGCCCGCTAGCCAGCCAGTTAGCCAGCCTGCTAGCCCGCTAGCCAGCCCGCTAGCTAGCCAGCCAGCTAGCCCGCTAGCCAGCCCGCTAGCTAGCCAGCCAGCTAGCCCGCTAGCTAGCCAGCCAGCTAGCCCGCTAGCTAGCCAGCCAGCTAGCCCGCTAGCTAGCTAGCCAGCCAGCTAGCTAGCCAGCCAGCTAGCCCGCTAGCTAGCTAGCTAGCCAGCCAGCTAGCTAGCTAGCCAGCCAGCTAGCTAGCTAGCCAGCCAGCTATGCCGCTAGCCAGCCAGATAACCCGCTAGCCAGCCAGCTATGCCGCTAGCCAGCCAGCTATGCCGCTAGCCAGCCCGCTAGCCAGCCAGCTAGCCCGCTAGCCAGCCAGCTAGCCCGCTAGCTAGCCCGCTAGCCAGCCAGCTAGCCCGCTAGCCAGCCAGCTAGCCCGCTAGCCAGCTAGCCAGCCAGCCAGCTAGCCAGCCAGCTAGCCCGCTAGCCAGCCAGCTTAGCCCGCTAGCTAGCCAGCTAGCTCGCTAGCCCGCTAGCCAGCCAGCTATGCCGCTAGCCAGCCAGCTAACCCGCTAGCCAGCCAGCTAACCCGCTAGCCAGCCAGCTAGCCAGCCAGCTAGCTAGCCAGCCAGCTAGCTAGCCAGCCAGCTAGCTAGCCAGCCAGCTAGCCAGCCAGCTAGCCAGCCAGCTAGCCCGCCAGCTAGCCCGCTAGCCAGCCAGCTAGCCCGCTAGCTAGCCCGCTAGCCATCCAGCTAGCCCGCTAGCCAGCCAGCTAGCCCGCTAGCCAGCCAGCTAGCCCGCTAGCCAGCCAGCCAGCTAGCCAGCTAGCCCGCTAGCTAGCCCGCTAGCCAGCCAGCTAGCCCGCTAGCCAGCCAGCCAGCTAGCCAGCTAGCCAGCCAGCTAGCCCGCTAGCCAGCCAGCTAGCCCGCTAGCTAGCTAGCCAGCCAGCTAGCCCGCTGGCCAGCCAGCTATGCCGCTAGCCAGCCAGATAACCCGCTAGCCAGCCAGCTATGCCGCTAGCCAGCCCGCTAGCCAGCCAGCTAGACCGCTAGCTAGCCCGCTAGCCAGCCAGCTAGCCCGCTAGCCAGCCAGCCAGCTAGCCCGCTAGCCAGCCAGCTAGCCCGCTAGCCAGCCCGCTAGCTAGCCAGCCAGCTAGCCCGCTAGCCAGCCCGCTAGCTAGCCAGCCAGCTAGCCCGCTAGCTAGCTAGCCAGCCAGCTAGCCCGCTAGCCAGCCAGCTAGCCCGCTAGCTAGCTAGCCAGCCAGCTAGCCCGCTGGCCAGCCAGCTATGCCGCTAGCCAGCCAGCTATGCCGATAGCCAGCCAGATAACCCGTTAGCCAGGCAGCTATGCCGCTAGCCAGCCAGCTAGCCCGCTAGCCAGCCAGCTAGCCCGCTAGCTAGCCCGCTAGCCAGCCAGCTAGCCCGCTAGCCAGCCAGCTAGCCCGCTAGCCAGCCAGCTATGCCGCTAGCCAGCCAGCTAACCCGCTAGCCAGCCAGCTAACCCGCTAGCCAGCCAGCTAGCCCGCTAGCTAGCCAGCCAGCTAGCTAGCCAGCCAGCTAGCTAGCCAGCCAGCTAGCCAGCCAGCTAGCCCGCCAGCTAGCCCGCTAGCCAGCCAGCTAGCCCGCTAGCTAGCCCGCTAGCCAGCCAGCTAGCCCGCTAGCTAGCCCGCTAGCCAGCCAGCTAGCCCGCTAGCTAGCCCGCCAGCTAGCCAGCCAGCTAGCCCGCTAGCCAGCCAGCTAGCCCGCTAGCCAGCCAGCTAGCCCGCTAGCCAGCCAGCTAGCCCGCTAGCCAGCCAGCTAGCCCGCCAGCCAGCTAGCCAGCCAGCCCGCTAGCCAGCCAGCTAGCCAGCCAGCTAGCCCGCTGGCCAGCCAGCTATGCCGCTAGCCAGCCAGATAACCCGCTAGCCAGCCAGCTATGCCGCTAGCCAGCCCGCTAGCCTGCCAGCTAGCCCGCTAGCCAGCCAGCTAGCCCGCTAGCTAGCCCGCTAGCCAGCCAGCTAGCCCGCTAGCCAGCCAGCTATGCCGCTAGCCAGCCAGCTAACCCGCTAGCCAGCCAGCTAGCCCGCTAGCTAGCCAGCTAGCCCGCTAGCCAGCCAGCTAGCCCGCTAGCCAGCCAGCTAGCCCGCTAGCCAGCCAGCTAGCCCGCTAGTCAGCCAGCTAGCCCGCTAGCCAGCCACCTAGCCCGCTAGCCAGCCAGCTAGCCCGCTAGCCAGCCAGCTAGCCCGCTAGCCAGCCAGCTAGCCCGCTAGCCAGCCAGCTAGCCCGCTAGCCAGCCAGCTAGCCCGCTAGCCAGCCAGCTAGCCCGCTAGCCAGCCAGCTAGCCCGCTAGCCAGCCAGCTAGCCCGCTAGCCAGCTAGCCCGCTAGCCAGCCAGCTAGCCCGCTAGCCAGCCAGCTAGCCCGCTAGCCAGCCAGTTAGCCCGCTAGGTAGCCAGCCAGCTAGCCCGCTAGGTAGCCAGCTAGCCCGCTAGGTAGCCAGCCAGCTAGCCAGCCCGCTAGCTAGCCCGCTAGCCAGCCAGCTAGCCCGCTAGCCAGCCAGCTAGCCCGCTAGCTAGCCAGCCAGCTAGCCCGCTAGCCAGCTAGCTAGCCCGCTAGCCAGCTAGCTAGCCCGCTAGCCAGCCAGCTAGCCCGCTAGCCAGCCAGCTAGCCCGCTAGCCAGCTAGCTAGCCCGCTAGCCAGCCAGCTAGCCCGCTAGCCAGCCAGCTAGCCAGCTAGCCCGCTAGCCAGCCAGCTAGCCAGCTAGCCCGCTAGCCAGCTAGCTAGCCCGCTAGCCAGCCAGCTAGCCCGCTAGCCAGCTAGCTAGCCAGCTAGCTAGCCCGCTAGCCAGCTAGCTAGCTGGATGGCTAGCCCGCTAGCCAGCCAGCTAGCCCGCTAGCCAGCCAGCTAGCCAGCCAGCTAGCCAGCTAGCCAGCTAGCCCGCTAGCCAGCCCGCTAGCCAGCCAGCTAGCCCGCTAGCCAGCCCGCTGGCCAGCCAGCTAGCCCGCTAGCCAGCCAGCTAGCCCGCTAGCTAGCCAGCTAGCCCGCTAGCCAGCCAGCTAGCCCGCTAGCCAGCCAGCCCGCTAGCCAGCCAGCCAGCCCGCTAGCCAGCCAGCTAGCCCGCTAGCCAGCCAGCTAGCCCGCTAGCCAGCCAGCTAGCCAGCCAGCTAGCCCGCTAGCCAGCCAGCTAGCCCGCTAGCCAGCCAGCTAGCCCGCTAGGTAGCCAGCCAGCTAGCCAGCCAGCTAGCCCGCTAGCTAGCCAGCTAGCCCGCTAGCTAGCCAGCTAGCCCGCTAGCTAGCCAGCTAGCTAGCCCGCTAGCCAGCCAGCTAGCCCGCTAGCCAGTTAGCTAGCCCGCTAGCCAGCCCGCTAGCCAGCTAGCTAGCCCGCTAGCCAGCCAGCTAGCTAGCCCGCTAGCCAGCCCGCTAGCCAGCTAGCTAGCCCGCTAGCCAGCTAGCTAGCCCGCTAGCCAGCTAGCTAGCCCGCTAGCCAGCCAGCTAGCCCGCTAGCCAGCCAGCTAGCCCGCTAGCCAGCTAGCTAGCCCGCTAGCCAGCTAGCTAGCTGGATGGCTAGCCCGCTAGCTGGCTGGTGGCTAGCGGGCTAGCTGGCTGGCTAGCGGGCTAGCTGGCTGGCTAGCGGGCTAGCTGGCTGGCTGGCTGGCTGGCTAGCGGGCTAGCTGGCTGGCTAGCGGGCTGACTAGCGGGCTAGCTAGCGGGCTAGCTGGCTAGCTAGCGGGCTAGCTGGCTGGCTAGCGGGCTAGCTAGCTAGCTGGCTAGCGGGCTAGCTAGCTGGCTAGCGGGCTAGCTGGCTGGCTAGCGGGCTAGCTAGCTGGCTAGCTAGCGGGCTAGCTGGCTGGCTAGCGGGCTAGCTAGCTGGCTAGCTAGCGGGCTAGCTGGCTGGCCAGCTGGCTGGCTAGCGGGCTAGCTGGCTGGCTGGCTAGCTAGCGGGCTAGCTGGCTGGCTAGCGGGCTAGCTAGCTGGCTGGCTAGCGGGCTAGCTGGCTGGCAGGCTAGCGGGCTAGCTGGCTGGCTGGCTAGCTAGCGGGCTAGCTGGCTGGCTAGCGGGCTAGCTAGCTGGCTAGCGGGCTAGCTAGCTGGCTGGCTAGCGGGCTAGCTAGCTGGCTAGCGGGCTAGCTAGCTGGCTGGCTAGCGGGCTAGCTAGCTGGCTAGCGGGCTAGCTGGCTGGCTAGCGGGCTAGCTAGCTGGCTAGCTAGCGGGCTGGCCAGCTGGCTGGCTAGCGGGCTAGCTGGCTGGCTGGCTAGCTAGCGGGCTAGCTGGCTGGCTAGCTAGCTGGCTAGCGGGCTAGCTAGATGGCCGGCTAGTGGGATAGCTGGATGGCTAGCGGGCTAGCTGGCTGGCTGGCTAGCTAGCGGGCTAACTGGCTGGCTGGCTAGCGGGCTAGCTGGCTGGCTAGCGGGCTGGCTGGCTGGCTAGCGGGCTGGCTAGCGGGCTGGCTGGCTGGCTAGCGGGCTGGCTAGCGGGCTGGCTGGCTAGCGGGCTAACTGGCTGGCTGGCTAGCGGGCTAGCTGGCTGGCTAGCTGGCTGGCTACCTGGCTGGCTACCTGGCTGGCTAGCTGGCTGGCTAGCGGGCTGACTAGCGGGCTAGCTAGCGGGCTGACTAGCGGGCTAGCTAGCGGGCTAGCTGGCTAGCTAGCGGGCTAGCTGGCTGGATAGCAGGCTAGCTGGCTAGCTAGCGGGCTAGCTGGCTGGATAGCAGGCTAGCTGGCTGGCTAGCAGGCTGGCTAGCGGGCTGGCTAGCGGGCTAGCTGGCTGGCTAGCGGGCTGGCTAGCGGGCTAGCTGGCTCGCGGGCTAGCTGGCTGGCTAGCGGGCTGGCTAGCGGGCTAGCTGGCTCGCTGGCTAGCGGGCTGGCTAGCTGGCTGGCTAGCTGGCTGGCTGGCTAGCGGGCTGGCTAGCGGGCTAGCTGGCTGGCTAGCTGGCGGGCTAGCTGGCTGGCTAGCGGGCTAGCTGGCTGGCTAGCGGGCTGACTAGCTGGCTAGCGGGCTAGCTGGCTGGCTAGCGGGCTAGCTAGCTGGCTAGCTAGCGGGCTAGCTGGCTGGCTAGCGGGCTAGCTGGCTGGCTAGCGGGCTAGCCAGCGGGCTAGCTGGCTGGCTAGCGGGCTGGCTAGCGGGCTAGCTAGCTGGCTAGCGGGCTAGCTGACTGGCTGGCTAGCTAGCTGGCTGGCTAGCTAGCTGGCTAGCGTGCTAGCTAGATGGCCGGCTATCGGGATAGCTGGCTGGCTAGCGGGCTAGCTGGCTGGCTAGCGGGCTAGCTGGCTGGCTAGCGGGCTAGCTGGCTGGCTAGCGGGCTAGCTGGCTGGCTAGCGGGCTAGCTGGCTGGCTAGCGGGCTAGCTGGCTGGCTAGCGGGCTAGCTGGCTGGCTAGCGGGCTAGCTGGCTGGCTAGCGGGCTAGCTGGCTGGCTAGCGGGCTAGCTGGCTGGCTGGCTAGCGGGCTAGCTGGCTGGCTGGCTAGCGGGCTAGCTGGCTGGCTGGCTAGCGGGCTAGCTGGCTGGCTGGCTAGCGGGCTAGCTGGCTGGCTGGCTAGCTGGCTGGCTAGCGGGCTAGCTGGCTGGCTAGCGGGCTAGCTAGCGGGCTAGCTGGCTGGCTAGCGGGCTAGCTGGCTGGCTAGCTGGCTGGCCAGCGTGCTAGCTGGCTGGCTAGCTAGCTAGCGGGCTAGCTGGCTGGCTAGCGGGCTAGCTGGCTGGCTAGCTGGCGGGCTAGCTGGCTGGCTAGCGGGCTAGCTGGCTACCTAGCGGGCTGGCTAGCGGGCTAGCTGGCTGGCTAGCGGGCTAGCTAGCTGGCTAGCGGGCTAGCTGGCTGGCTAGCGGGCTAGCTAGCTGGATAGCAGGCTAGCTGGCTGGCTAGCGGGCTGGCTAGCGGGCTAGCTAGCGGGCTAGCTGGCTGGCTAGCGGGCTGGCTAGCGGGCTAGCGGGCTGACTAGCGGGCTAGCTGGCTAGCTAGCGGGCTAGCTGGCTGGATAGCAGGCTAGCTGGCTGGCTAGCGGGCTGGCTAGCGGGCTAGCTAGCGGGCTAGCTGGCTGGCTAGCGGGCTGGCTAGCGGGCTAGCTGGCTAGCGGGCTAGCTGGCTGGCTAGCTGGCGGGCTAGCTGGCTGGCTAGCGGGCTAGCTAGCTGGCTAGCGGGCTAGCTAGCTGGCTGGCTAGCGGGCTAGCTAGCTGGCTAGCGGGCTAGCTAGCTGGCTGGCTAGCGGGCTAGCTAGCTGGCTAGCGGGCTAGCTGGCTGGCTAGCGGGCTAGCTAGCTGGCTAGCTAGCGGGCTGGCCAGCTGGCTGGCTAGCGGGCTAGCTGGCTGGCTGGCTAGCTAGCGGGCTAGCTGGCTGGCTAGCTAGCTGGCTAGCGGGCTAGCTAGATGGCCGGCTAGTGGGATAGCTGGATGGCTAGCGGGCTAGCTGGCTGGCTGGCTAGCTAGCGGGCTAACTGGCTGGCTGGCTAGCGGGCTAGCTGGCTGGCTAGCGGGCTGGCTGGCTGGCTAGCGGGCTGGCTAGCGGGCTGGCTGGCTGGCTAGCGGGCTGGCTAGCGGGCTGGCTGGCTAGCGGGCTAACTGGCTGGCTGGCTAGCGGGCTAGCTGGCTGGCTAGCTGGCTGGCTACCTGGCTGGCTACCTGGCTGGCTAGCTGGCTGGCTAGCGGGCTGACTAGCGGGCTAGCTAGCGGGCTGACTAGCGGGCTAGCTAGCGGGCTAGCTGGCTAGCTAGCGGGCTAGCTGGCTGGCTAGCGGGCTGACTAGCGGGCTAGCTAGCGGGCTAGCTGGCTAGCTAGCGGGCTAGCTGGCTGGCTAGCGGGCTAGCTAGCTAGCTGGCTAGCGGGCTAGCTAGCTGGCTAGCGGGCTAGCTGGCTGGCTAGCGGGCTAGCTAGCTGGCTAGCTAGCGGGCTAGCTGGCTGGCTAGCGGGCTAGCTAGCTGGCTAGCTAGCGGGCTAGCTGGCTGGCCAGCTGGCTGGCTAGCGGGCTAGCTGGCTGGCTGGCTAGCTAGCGGGCTAGCTGGCTGGCTAGCGGGCTAGCTAGCTGGCTGGCTAGCGGGCTAGCTGGCTGGCAGGCTAGCGGGCTAGCTGGCTGGCTGGCTAGCTAGCGGGCTAGCTGGCTGGCTAGCGGGCTAGCTAGCTGGCTAGCGGGCTAGCTAGCTGGCTGGCTAGCGGGCTAGCTAGCTGGCTAGCGGGCTAGCTAGCTGGCTGGCTAGCGGGCTAGCTAGCTGGCTAGCGGGCTAGCTGGCTGGCTAGCGGGCTAGCTAGCTGGCTAGCTAGCGGGCTGGCCAGCTGGCTGGCTAGCGGGCTAGCTGGCTGGCTGGCTAGCTAGCGGGCTAGCTGGCTGGCTAGCTAGCTGGCTAGCGGGCTAGCTAGATGGCCGGCTAGTGGGATAGCTGGATGGCTAGCGGGCTAGCTGGCTGGCTGGCTAGCTAGCGGGCTAACTGGCTGGCTGGCTAGCGGGCTAGCTGGCTGGCTAGCGGGCTGGCTGGCTGGCTAGCGGGCTGGCTAGCGGGCTGGCTGGCTGGCTAGCGGGCTGGCTAGCGGGCTGGCTGGCTAGCGGGCTAACTGGCTGGCTGGCTAGCGGGCTAGCTGGCTGGCTAGCTGGCTGGCTACCTGGCTGGCTACCTGGCTGGCTAGCTGGCTGGCTAGCGGGCTGACTAGCGGGCTAGCTAGCGGGCTGACTAGCGGGCTAGCTAGCGGGCTAGCTGGCTAGCTAGCGGGCTAGCTGGCTGGATAGCAGGCTAGCTGGCTAGCTAGCGGGCTAGCTGGCTGGATAGCAGGCTAGCTGGCTAGCTAGCGGGCTAGCTGGCTGGATAGCAGGCTAGCTGGCTGGCTAGCAGGCTGGCTAGCGGGCTGGCTAGCGGGCTAGCTGGCTGGCTAGCGGGCTGGCTAGCGGGCTAGCTGGCTCGCGGGCTAGCTGGCTGGCTAGCGGGCTGGCTAGCGGGCTAGCTGGCTCGCTGGCTAGCGGGCTGGCTAGCTGGCTGGCTAGCTGGCTGGCTGGCTAGCGGGCTGGCTAGCGGGCTAGCTGGCTGGCTAGCTGGCGGGCTAGCTGGCTGGCTAGCGGGCTAGCTGGCTGGCTAGCGGGCTGACTAGCTGGCTAGCGGGCTAGCTGGCTGGCTAGCGGGCTAGCTAGCTGGCTAGCTAGCGGGCTAGCTGGCTGGCTAGCGGGCTAGCTGGCTGGCTAGCGGGCTAGCCAGCGGGCTAGCTGGCTGGCTAGCGGGCTGGCTAGCGGGCTAGCTAGCTGGCTAGCGGGCTAGCTGACTGGCTGGCTAGCTAGCTGGCTGGCTAGCTAGCTGGCTAGCGTGCTAGCTAGATGGCCGGCTATCGGGATAGCTGGCTGGCTAGCGGGCTAGCTGGCTGGCTAGCGGGCTAGCTGGCTGGCTAGCGGGCTAGCTGGCTGGCTAGCGGGCTAGCTGGCTGGCTAGCGGGCTAGCTGGCTGGCTAGCGGGCTAGCTGGCTGGCTAGCGGGCTAGCTGGCTGGCTAGCGGGCTAGCTGGCTGGCTAGCGGGCTAGCTGGCTGGCTAGCGGGCTAGCTGGCTGGCTAGCGGGCTAGCTGGCTGGCTGGCTAGCGGGCTAGCTGGCTGGCTGGCTAGCTGGCTGGCTAGCGGGCTAGCTGGCTGGCTAGCGGGCTAGCTAGCGGGCTAGCTGGCTGGCTAGCGGGCTAGCTGGCTGGCTAGCTGGCTGGCCAGCGTGCTAGCTGGCTGGCTAGCTAGCTAGCGGGCTAGCTGGCTGGCTAGCGGGCTAGCTGGCTGGCTAGCTGGCGGGCTAGCTGGCTGGCTAGCGGGCTAGCTGGCTACCTAGCGGGCTGGCTAGCGGGCTAGCTGGCTGGCTAGCGGGCTAGCTAGCTGGCTAGCGGGCTAGCTGGCTGGCTAGCGGGCTAGCTAGCTGGATAGCAGGCTAGCTGGCTGGCTAGCGGGCTGGCTAGCGGGCTAGCTAGCGGGCTAGCTGGCTGGCTAGCGGGCTGGCTAGCGGGCTAGCGGGCTGACTAGCGGGCTAGCTGGCTAGCTAGCGGGCTAGCTGGCTGGATAGCAGGCTAGCTGGCTGGCTAGCGGGCTGGCTAGCGGGCTAGCTAGCGGGCTAGCTGGCTGGCTAGCGGGCTGGCTAGCGGGCTAGCTGGCTAGCGGGCTAGCTGGCTGGCTAGCTGGCGGGCTAGCTGGCTGGCTAGCGGGCTGACTAGCGGGCTAGCTGGCTGGCTAGCGGGCTGACTAGCGGGCTAGCTAGCGGGCTAGCTGGCTAGCTGGCTAGCTAGCGGGCTAGCTGGCTGGCTAGCGGGCTAGCTAGCTAGCTGGCTAGCGGGCTAGCTAGCTGGCTAGCGGGCTAGCGGGCTAGCTGGCTGGCTGGCTAGCTAGCGGGCTAGCTGGCGGGCTAGCTGGCTGGCTAGCGGGCTAGCTGGCTGGCTAGCGGGCTGACTAGCTGGCTAGCGGGCTAGCTGGCTGGCTAGCGGGCTAGCTAGCTGGCTAGCTAGCGGGCTAGCTGGCTGGCTAGCGGGCTAGCTGGCTGGCTAGCGGGCTAGCCAGCGGGCTAGCTGGCTGGCTAGCGGGCTGGCTAGCGGGCTAGCTAGCTGGCTAGCGGGCTAGCTGACTGGCTGGCTAGCTAGCTGGCTGGCTAGCTAGCTGGCTAGCGTGCTAGCTAGATGGCCGGCTATCGGGATAGCTGGCTGGCTAGCGGGCTAGCTGGCTGGCTAGCGGGCTAGCTGGCTGGCTAGCGGGCTAGCTGGCTGGCTAGCGGGCTAGCTGGCTGGCTAGCGGGCTAGCTGGCTGGCTAGCGGGCTAGCTAGCGGGCTAGCGGGCTAGCTGGCTAGCTAGCGGGCTAGCTGGCTGGCTAGCGGGCTAGCTGGCTGGCTGGCTAGCGGGCTAGCTGGCTGGCTGGCTAGCTGGCTGGCTAGCGGGCTAGCTGGCTGGCTAGCGGGCTAGCTAGCGGGCTAGCTGGCTGGCTAGCGGGCTAGCTGGCTGGCTAGCTGGCTGGCCAGCGTGCTAGCTGGCTGGCTAGCTAGCTAGCGGGCTAGCTGGCTGGCTAGCGGGCTAGCTGGCTGGCTAGCTGGCGGGCTAGCTGGCTGGCTAGCTGGCTGGCTAGCGGGCTAGCTGGCTACCTAGCGGGCTGGCTAGCGGGCTAGCTGGCTGGCTAGCGGGCTAGCTAGCTGGCTAGCGGGCTAGCTGGCTGGCTAGCGGGCTAGCTAGCTGGATAGCAGGCTAGCTGGCTGGCTAGCGGGCTGGCTAGCGGGCTAGCTAGCGGGCTAGCTGGCTGGCTAGCGGGCTGGCTAGCGGGCTAGCGGGCTGACTAGCGGGCTAGCTGGCTAGCTAGCGGGCTAGCTGGCTGGATAGCAGGCTAGCTGGCTGGCTAGCGGGCTGGCTAGCGGGCTAGCTAGCGGGCTAGCTGGCTGGCTAGCGGGCTGGCTAGCGGGCTAGCTGGCTAGCGGGCTAGCTGGCTGGCTAGCTGGCGGGCTAGCTGGCTGGCTAGCGGGCTGACTAGCGGGCTAGCTGGCTGGCTAGCGGGCTGACTAGCGGGCTAGCTAGCGGGCTAGCTGGCTGGCTAGCGGGCTAGCTAGCTAGCTGGCTAGCGGGCTAGCTAGCTGGCTAGCGGGCTAGCTGGCTGGCTAGCGGGCTAGCTGGCTGGCCAGCGGGCTAGCCAGCGGGCTAGCTGGCTGGCTAGCGGGCTAGTTAGCTGGCTAGCGGGCTAGCTAGCTGGCTAGCGGGCTAGCTGACTGGCTGGCTAGCTAGCTGACTGGCTGGCTAGCTAGCTGACTGGCTGGCTAGCTAGCTGGCTAGCGTGCTAGCTAGATGGCCGGCTATCGGGATAGCTGGATGGCTAGCGGGCTAGCTGGCTGGCTAGCTAGCGGGCTAGCTGGCTGGCTAGCTAGCGGGCTAGCTGGCTGGCTAGCTAGCGGGCTAGCTGGCTGGCTAGCGGGCTGACTAGCGGGCTAGCTAGCGGGCTAGCTGGCTAGCTAGCGGGCTAGCTGGCTGGATAGCAGGCTAGCTGGCTGGCTAGCGGGCTGGCTAGCGGGCTAGCTAGCGGGCTAGCTGGCTGGCTAGCGGGCTGGCTAGCGGGCTAGCGGGCTAGCTGGCTGGCTAGCTGGCGGGCTAGCTGGCTGGCTAGCGGGCTGACTAGCGGGCTAGCTGGCTGGCTAGCGGGCTGACTAGCGGGCTAGCTAGCGGGCTAGCTGGCTAGCTAGCGGGCTAGCTGGCTGGCTAGCGGGCTAGCTAGCTAGCTGGCTAGCGGGCTAGCTAGCTGGCTAGCGGGCTAGCTGGCTGGCTAGCGGGCTAGCTAGCTGGCTAGCTAGCGGGCTAGCTAGCGGGCTAGCTGGCTGGCTAGCGGGCTAGCTGGCTGGCTAGCTAGCTAGCGGGCTAGCTGGCTGGCTAGCGGGCTAGCTGGCTGGCTAGCTAGCTAGCGGGCTAGCTGGCTGGCTAGCTAGCTAGCGGGCTAGCTAGATGGCTGGCTAGGTGCTAGATGGCTGGCTAGCTAGCTAGCGGGCTAGATGGCTGGCTAGCTAGCTAGCGGGCTAGCTAGCTGGCTGGCTAGCGGGCTAGCTGGCTGGCTAGCGGGCTAGCTGGCTGGCTAGCGGGCTAGCTAGCTGGCTAGCGGGCTAGCTGACTGGCTGGCTAGCTAGCTGACTGGCTGGCTAGCTAGCTGGCTAGCGTGCTAGCTAGATGGCCGGCTATCGGGATAGCTGGCTGGCTAGCGGGCTAGCTGGCTGGCTAGCGGGCTAGCTGGCTGGCTAGCGGGCTAGTTAGCTGGCTAGCGGGCTAGCTAGCTGGCTAGTTAGCTGGCTAGCGGGCTAGCTAGCTGGCTAGCTAGCTGGCTAGCGGGCTAGCTGACTGGCTGGCTAGCTGGCTAGCGGGCTAGCTGACTGGCTGGCTAGCTAGCTGACAGGCTGGCTAGCGTGCTAGCTAGATGGCCGGCTATCGGGATAGCTGGATGGCTAGCGGGCTAGCTGGCTGGCTAGCTGGCTGGCTAGCGGGCTAGCTGGCTGGCTAGCTGGCTAGCTAGCGGGCTAGCTGGCTGGCTAGCGGGCTAGCTAGCGGGCTAGCTGGCTGGCTAGCTAGCGGGCTAGCTGGCTGGCTAGCTAGCGGGCTAGCTGGCTGGCTAGCTAGCGGGCTGACTAGCGGGCTAGCTAGCGGGCTAGCTGGCTAGCTAGCGGGCTAGCTGGCTGGATAGCAGGCTAGCTAGCGGGCTGGCTAGCTGGCTGGATAGCAGGCTAGCTAGCGGGCTGGCTAGCGGGCTAGCTAGCGGGCTAGCTGGCTGGCTAGCGGGCTGGCTAGCGGGCTAGCTGGCTAGCGGGCTAGCTGGCTGGCTAGCTGGCTGGCTAGCGGGCTGACTAGCGGGCTAGCTGGCTGGCTAGCGGGCTGACTAGCGGGCTAGCTAGCGGGCTAGCTGGCTAGCTAGCGGGCTAGCTGGCTGGCTAGCGGGCTAGCTAGCTGGCTAGCGGGCTAGCTGGCTGGCTAGCGGGCTAGCTGGCTGGCTAGCGGGCTAGCCAGCGGGCTAGCTTGCTGGCTAGCGGGCTAGCTGGCTGGCTTTCGGGCTAGCCAGCGGGCTAGCTGGCTGGCTAGCGGGCTAGTTAGCTGGCTAGCGGGCTAGCTAGCTGGCTAGCGGGCTAGCTGACTGGCTGGCTAGCTAGCTGACTGGCTGGCTAGCTAGCTGACTGGCTGGCTAGCTAGCTGGCTAGCGTGCTAGCTAGATGGCCGGCTATCGGGATAGCTGGATGGCTAGCGGGCTAGCTGGCTGGCTAGCTAGCGGGCTAGCTGGCTGGCTAGCTAGCGGGCTAGCTGGCTGGCTAGCGGGCTGACTAGCGGGCTAGCTAGCGGGCTAGCTGGCTAGCTAGCGGGCTAGCTGGCTGGATAGCAGGCTAGCTGGCTGGCTGGCTAGCGGGCTAGCTGGCTAGCTAGCGGGCTAGCGGGCTAGCTGGCTGGCTGGCTAGCGGGCTAGCTGGCTGGCTGGCTAGCTAGCGGGCTAGCTGGCTGGCTAGCGGGCTAGCTGGCTGGCTAGCGGGCTAGCTGGCTGGCTGGCTAGCTAGCGGGCTAGCTGGCTGGCTAGCGGGCTAGCTGGCTGGCTGGCCAGCGGGCTAGCTGGCTGGCTAGCGGGCTAGCTGGCTGGCTGGCTAGCGGGCTAGCTGGCTGGCTAGCGGGCTGGCTAGCGGGCTAGCTGGCTAGCGGGCTAGCTGGCTGGCTAGCTGGCGGGCTAGCTGGCTGGCTAGCGGGCTGACTAGCGGGCTAGCTGGCTGGCTAGCGGGCTGACTAGCGGGCTAGCTAGCGGGCTAGCTGGCTAGCTGGCTAGCTAGCGGGCTAGCTGGCTGGCTAGCGGGCTAGCTAGCTAGCTGGCTAGCGGGCTAGCTAGCTGGCTAGCGGGCTAGCTGGCTGGCTAGCGGGCTAGCTAGCTGGCTAGCTAGCTGGCTAGCTAGCGGGCTAGCTAGCGGGCTAGCTGGCTGGCTAGCGGCCTAGCTGGCTGGCTAGCTAGCTAGCGGGCTAGCTGGCTGGCTAGCTGGCTGGCTAGCTAGCTAGCGGGCTAGCTGGCTGGCTAGCGGGCTAGCTGGCTGGCTAGCTAGCTAGCGGGCTAGCTGGCTAGCTAGCGGGCTAGCTGACTGGCTGGCTAGCTAGCTGACTGGCTGGCTAGCTAGCTGACTGGCTGGCTAGCTAGCTGGCTAGCGTGCTAGCTAGATGGCCGGCTATCGGGATAGCTGGCTGGCTAGCGGGCTAGCTGGCTGGCTAGCGGGCTAGCTGGCTGGCTAGCGGGCTAGCTGGCTGGCTAGCGGGCTAGCTGGCTGGCTAGCGGGCTAGTTAGCTGGCTAGCGGGCTAGCTGGCTGGCTAGCGGGCTAGTTAGCTGGCTAGCGGGCTAGCTAGCTGGCTAGTTAGCTGGCTAGCGGGCTAGCTAGCTGGCTAGCGGGCTAGCTGACTGGCTGGCTAGCTAGCTGACTGGCTGGCTAGCTGGCTAGCGTGCTAGCTAGATGGCCGGCTATCGGGATAGCTGGATGGCTAGCGGGCTAGCTGGCTGCCTAGCGGGCTAGCTGGCTGGCTAGCGGGCTAGCTGGCTGGCTAGCGGGCTAGCTGGCTGGCTAGCGGGCTAGCTGGCTGGCTAGCGGGCTAGCTGGCTGGCTAGCGGGCTAGCTAGCGGGCTAGCTAGCTGGCTAGCGGGCTAGCTGGCTAGCTAGCGGGCTAGCGGGCTAGCTGGCTGGCTGGCTAGCGGGCTAGCTGGCTGGCTGGCTAGCTAGCGGGCTAGCTGGCTGGCTAGCGGGCTAGCTGGCTGGCTAGCGGGCTAGCTGGCTGGCTGGCTAGCTAGCGGGCTAGCTGGCTGGCTAGCGGGCTAGCTGGCTGGCTGGCCAGCGGGCTAGCTGGCTGGCTAGCTAGCTGGCTAGCGGGCTAGCTGGCTGGCTAGCGGGCTAGCTGGCTGGCTAGCGGGCTAGCTGGCTGGCTAGCGGGCTAGCTGGCTGGCTAGCGGGCTAGCTGGCTGGCTAGTTGGCGGGCTAGCTGGCTGGCTAGCTGGCGGGCTAGCTGGCTGGCTAGCGCGCTAGCTGGCTGCCTAGCGGGCTGGCTAGCGGGCTAGCTGGCTGGCTAGCTGGCTGGCTAGCGGGCTAGCTGGCTGGCTAGCTGGCTGGCTAGCTGGCTAGCTAGCGGGCTAGCTGGCTGGCTAGCGGGCTAGCTAGCGGGCTAGCTGGCTGGCTAGCTAGCGGGCTAGCTGGCTGGCTAGCTAGCGGGCTAGCTGGCTGGCTAGCTAGCGGGCTAGCTGGCTGGCTAGCTAGCGGGCTAGCTGGCTGGCTAGCTGGCTGGCTAGCTAGCGGGTTAGCTGGCTGGCTAGCGGGCTGACTAGCGGGCTAGCTAGCGGGCTAGCTGGCTAGCTAGCTGGCTGGATAGCAGGCTAGCTGGCTGGCTAGCTAGCGGGCTAGCTGGCTGGCTAGCGGGCTGGCTAGCGGGCTAGCTGGCTGGCTAGCTGGTGGGCTAGCTGGCTGGCTAGCGGGCTGACTAGCGGGCTAGCTGGCTGGCTAGCGGGCTGACTAGCGGGCTAGCTAGCGGGCTAGCTGGCTAGCTAGCGGGCTAGCTGGCTGGCTAGCGGGCTAGCTAGCTAGCTGGCTAGCGGGCTAGCTAGCTGGCTAGCGGGCTAGCTGGCTGGCTAGCGGGCTAGCTAGCTGGCTAGCTAGCGGGCTAGCTAGCGGGCTAGCTGGCTGGCTAGCGGGCTAGCTGGCTGGCTAGCTAGCTAGCGGGCTAGCTGGCTGGCTAGCGGGCTAGCTGGCTGGCTAGCTAGCTAGCGGGCTAGCTGGCTGGCTAGCGGGCTAGCTGGCTGGCTAGCTAGCTAGCGGGCTAGCTGGCTAGCTAGCGGGCTAGCTGGCTGGCTAGCGGGCGGGCTAGATGGCTGGCTAGCTAGCTAGCGGGCTAGATGGCTGGCTAGCTAGCTAGCGGGCTAGCTAGCTGGCTGGCTAGCGGGCTAGCTAGCTGGCTAGCTAGCGGGCTAGCTGGCTGGCCAGCTGGCTGGCTAGCGGGCTAGCTGGCTGGCTGGCTAGCTAGCGGGCTAGCTGGCTGGCTAGCGGGCTAGCTAGCTGGCTGGCTAGCGGGCGGGCTAGATGGCTGGCTAGCTGGCTGGCTAGCGGGCTAGCTGGCTGGCTAGCGGGCTGGCTAGCGGGCTATCTGGCTGGCTAGCGGGCTAGCTAGCTGGCTAGCGGGCTAACTAGCTGGCTAGCGGGCTAGCTAGCTGGCTAGCGGGCTAACTGGCTGGCTAGCGGGCTAACTGGCTGGCTAGCGGGCTAACTGGCTGGCTAGCTGGCTGGCTAGCGGGCTAGCTGGCTGGCTAGCTGGCTGGCTGGCTGGCTGGCTAGCGGGCTAGCTGGCTGGCTAGCGGGCTAGCAGCGGGCTAGCTGGCTGGCTAGCGGGCTAGCTTGCTGGCTAGCGGGCTAGCTGGCTGGCTAGCGGGCTAGCTGGCTGGCTAGCGGGCTAGCTGGCTGGCTAGCGGGCTAGCTGGCTGGCTAGCGGGCTAGCTGGCTGGCTAGCGGGCTAGCTGGCTGGCTAGCGGGCTAGCTAGCTGGCTAGCGGGCTAGCGGGCTAGCTGGCTAGCTAGCGGGCTAGCTGGCTAGCTAGCGGGCTAGCTGGCTGGCTAGCGGGCTAGCTGGCTGGCTAGCGGGCTAGCTGGCTGGCAGGCTAGCGGGCTAGCTGGCTGGCTGGCTAGCTAGCGGGCTAGCTGGCTAGCTAGCGGGCTAGCTGGCTGGCTAGCGGGCTAGCTAGCTGGCTAGCGGGCTAGCTAGCTGGCTGGCTAGCGGGCTAGCTAGCTGGCTGGCTAGCGGGCTAGCTGGCTGGCTAGCGGGCTAGCTAGCTGGCTAGCTAGCGGGCTAGCTGGCTGGCCAGCTGGCTGGCTAGCGGGCTAGCTAGCGGGCTGGCTAGCGGGCTAGCTAGCTGGCTAGCGGGCTATCTGGCTGGCTAGCGGGCTAGCTAGCTGGCTGGCTAGCGGGCTAGCTAGCTGGCTAGCGGGCTAACTGGCTGGCTAGCTGGCTGGCTAGCGGGCTAACTGGCTGGCTAGCGGGCTAACTGGCTGGCTAGCTGGCTGGCTAGCGGGCTAGCTGGCTGGCTAGCTGGCTGGCTAGCGGGCCAGCTGGCTAGCTAGCTGGCTGGCTAGCGGGCTAGCTGGCTGGCTGGCTAGCGGGCTAGCTGGCTGGCTGGCTAGCGGGCTAGCTGGCTGGCTGGCTAGCGGGCTAGCTGGCTGGCTAGCGGGCTAGCTGGCTGGCTAGCGGGCTAGCTAGCTGGCTAGCGGGCTAGCTGGATAGCGGGCTAGCTGGCTAGCTAGCGGGCTAGCTGGCTAGCTAGCGGGCTAGCTGGCTAGCTAGCGGGCCAGCTAGCTGGCTAGCGGGCTAGCTGGCTGGCTGGCTAGCTAGCGGGCTAGCTGGCTGGCTAGCGGGCTAGCTGGCTAGCTGGCTGGCTGGCTAGCTGGCTGGCTGGCTAGCGGGCTAGCTGGCTGGCTGGCTAGCGGGCTAGCTGGCTGGCTGGCTAGCGGGCTAGCTGGCTGGCTGGCTAGCGGGCTAGCTGGCTGGCTAGCGGGCTAGCTGGCTGGCTAGCGGGCTGGCTAGCGGGCTAGCTGGCTGGCTGGCTAGCGGGCTAGCTGGCTGGCTAGCGGGCTAGCTGGCTGGCTGGCTAGCGGGCTAGCTGGCTGGCTGGCTAGCGGGCTAGCTGGCTGGCTGGCTAGCGGGCTAGCTGGCTGGCTGGCTGGCTGGCTAGCGGGCTAGCTGGCTGGCTGGCTAGCGGGCTAGCTGGCTGGCTGGCTAGCGGGCTAGCTGGCTGGCTAGCGGGCTAGCTGGCTGGCTAGCGGGCTAGCTAGCTGGCTAGCGGGCTAGCTGGCTAGCGGGCTAGCTGGCTAGCTAGCGGGCTAGCTGGCTAGCTAGCGGGCTAGCTAGCGGGCCAGCTAGCTGGCTAGCTGGCTGGCTGGCTAGCTAGCGGGCTAGCTGGCTGGCTAGCGGGCTAGCTGGCTGGCCAGCGGGCTAGCTGGCTGGCTAGCTGGCTGGCTATCGGGCTAGCTGGCTGGCCAGCGGGCTAGCTAGCTAGCTAGCGGGCTAGCTGGCTGGCTAGCGGGCTAGCTGGCTGGCTAGCGGGCTAGCTGGCTGGCTAGCGGGCTAGCTGGCTGGCTAGCGGGCTAGCTGGCTGGCTAGCTAGCTAGCGGGCTAGCTGGCTGGCTAGCTGGCTAGCGGGCTAGCTGGCTGGCTAGCTAGCTAGCGGGCTAGCTGGCTGGCTAGCGGGCTAGCTGGCTGGCTAGCGGGCTAGCTGGCTGGCGGGCTAGCTGGCTGGCTAGCGGGCTAGCTGGCTGGCTGGCTAGCTAGCGGGCTAGCTGGCTGGCTATCGGGCTAGCTGGCTGGCCAGCGGGCTAGCTGACTGGCCAGCGGGCTAGCTGGCTGGCTAGCTAGCTAGCGGGCTAGCTGGCTGGCTAGCTAGCTAGCGGGCTAGCTGGCTGGCTAGCGGGCTAGCTGGCTGGCTAGCTAGCTAGCGGGCTAGCTGGCTAGCTGGCTGGCTAGCGGGCAAGCTGGCTGGCTAGCTGGCGGGCTAGCTGGCTGGCTAGCTGGCGGGCTAGCTGGCTAGCTAGCTAGCGGGCTAGCTAGCTAGCTGGCTGGCTAGCTAGCTAGCTAGCTAGCTGGCTGGCTGGCTAGCGGGTTAGCTGGCTGGCTAGCGGGTTAGCTGGCTGGCTAGCGGGCTAGCTGGCTGGCTAGCTAGCTAGCGGGCTAGCTGGCTGGCCAGCGGGCTAGCTGGCTGGCTAGCTGGCTGGCCAGCGGGCTAGCAGGCTAGCTGGCTGGCTAGCGGGCTAGCTGGCTAGCTGGCTAGCGGGCTAGCTGGCTGGCTAGCTAGCTAGCGGGCTAGCTGGCTAGCTGGCTGGCTAGCGGGCTAGCTGACTGGCCAGCGGGCTAGCTGGCTGGCTAGCTAGCTAGCGGGCTAGCTGGCTGGCTAGCTAGCTAGCGGGCTAGCTGGCTGGCTAGCGGGCTAGCTGGCTGGCTAGCGGGCTAGCTGGCTGGCTAGCTAGCTAGCGGGCTAGCTGGCTGGCTTGCGGGCTAGCTGGCTGGCTAGCGGCGGGCTTGCGGGCTAGCTGGCTGGCTAGCGGCGGGCTAGCTGGCTGGCTAGCGGGCTAGCTAGCGGGCTAGCTGGCGGGCTAGCTGGCTGGCTAGCGGGCTAGCTGGCTGGCTAGCGGGCTGGCTAGTGGGCTGGCTAGCTGGCTGGCTAGCGGGCTAGCTGGCTGGCTAGCGGGCTGGCTAGCGGGCTGGCTAGTGGGCTGGCTAGCTGGCTGGCTAGCGGGCTAGCTAGCGGGCTAGCTGGCTGGCTAGCTAGCTGGCTAGCTAGCGGGCTGGCTAGCGGGCTGGCTGGCTGGCTAGCGGGCTAACTGGCTGGCTAGCGGGCTAACTGGCTGGCTAGCGGGCTAGCTGGCTGGCTAGCGGGCTGGCTAGTGGGCTGGCTAGCTGGCTGGCTAGCGGGCTAGCTGGCTGGCTAGCTAGCGGGCTGGCTAGCGGGCTAGCTGGCTGGCTAGCGGGCTGGCTAGCGGGCTGGCTGGCTAGCGGGCTAACTGGCTGGCTAGCGGGCTAGCTGGCTGGCTAGCTGGCTGGCTACCTGGCTGGCTAGCGGGCTGACTAGCGGGCTAGCTAGCGGGCTAGCTGGCTGGATAGCAGGCTAGCTGGCTGGCTAGCGGGCTGGCTAGCGGGCTGGCTAGCGGGCTAGCTAGCGGGCTAGCTAGCGGGCTAGCTGGCTAGCGGGCTAGCTGGCTAGCGGGCTGGCTAGTGGGCTGGCTAGCTGGCTGGCTAGCGGGCTAGCTGGCTGGCTAGCTAGCTGGCTAGCTAGCGGGCTGGCTAGCGGGCTAGCTGGCTGGCTAGCGGGCTGGCTAGCGGGCTGGCTGGCTAGCGGGCTAACTGGCTGGCTGGCTAGCGGGCTAGCTGGCTGGCTGGCTGGCTACCTGGCTGGCTAGCTGGCTGGCTAGCGGGCTGACTAGCGGGCTAGCTATCGGGCTAGCTGGCTAGCTAGCGGGCTAGCTGGCTGGATAGCAGGCTAGCTGGCTGGCGAGCGGGCTAGCTAGCGGGCTAGCTGGCTGGCTAGCGGGCTAGCTAGCGGGCTAGCTAGCGGGCTAGCTGGCTGGCTAGCGGGCTGGCTAGCGGGCTAGCTGGCTGGCTGGCTAGCGGGCTGGCTAGCTGGCTGGCTGGCTAGCGGGCTGGCTAGCGGGCTAGCTGGCTGGCTAGCTGGCGGGCTAGCTGGCTGGCTAGCGGGCTGACTAGCTGGCTAGCGGGCTAGCTGGCTGGCTAGCGGGCTAGCTGGCTGGCTAGCGGGCTAGCTAGCTGGCTGGCTAGCTGGCTGGCTGGCTAGCGGGCTGGCTGGCTAGCGGGCTGGCTAGCGGGATAGCTGGCTGGCTAGCTGGCGGGCTAGCTGGCTGGCTAGCGGGCTGACTAGCTGGCTAGCGGGCTAGCTAGCTGGCTAGCCAGCCAGGTAGCCAGCCAGCTAGCCAGCCAGCTAGCCCGCTAGCCAGCCAGCCAGTTAGCCCGCTAGCCAGCCCGCTAGCCAGCCCGCTAGCCAGCCAGCTAGCCCGCTAGCCAGCCCGCTAGCTAGCCAGCTAGCTAGCCAGCCAGCTAGCCCGCTAGCCAGCCAGCTAGCCCGCTAGCCAGCCCGCTAGCTAGCCAGCTAGCTAGCCAGCCAGCTAGCCCGCTAGCCAGCCAGCTAGCCCGCTAGCCAGCTAGTCAGCCCGCTAGCGGGCTAGCTAGCCCGCTAGCGGGCGGGCTAGATGGCTGGCTAGCTAGCTAGCGGGCTAGCTGGCTGGCTAGCGGGCTGGCTAGCGGGCTGGCTAGCGGGCTAGCTAGCGGGCTAGCTGGCTGGCTAGCGGGCTGGCTAGCGGGCTAGCTAGCGGGCTAGCTAGCGGGCTAGCTGGCTGGCTAGCGGGCTGGCTAGCGGGCTAGCTAGCGGGCTGGCTAGCTGGCTGGCAGGCTAGCGGGCTGGCTAGCGGGCTAGCTGGCTGGCTAGCTGGCGGGCTAGCTGGCTGGCTAGCGGGCTGACTAGCTGGCTAGCGGGCTAGCTGGCTGGCTAGCGGGCTAGCTGGCTGGCTAGCTAGCTGGCTAGCTAGCGGGCTGGCTAGCGGGCTAGCTGGCTGGCTAGCGGGCTAGCTGGCTGGCTAGCTAGCTGGCGGGCTAGATGGCTGGCTAGCTAGCTAGCGGGCTAGCTGGCTGGCTAGCGGGCTAGCTGGCTGGCTAGCGGGCTGGCTAGCGGGCTAGCTGGCTGGCTAGCGGGCTAGCTGGCTGGCTAGCTAGCTGGCTAGCCAGCCCGCTAGCCAGCCAGCTAGCCCGCTAGCTAGCCCGCTAGCTAGCCCGCTAGCCAGCCCGCTAGCCAGCCAGCTAGCCCGCTAGCTAGCCCGCTAGCCAGCCCGCTAGCCAGCCCGCTAGCCAGCCAGCTAGCCCGCTAGCCAGCCAGCTAGCCCGCTAGCTAGCTAGCCAGCCATCTAGCCCGCCCGCTAGCGGGCTAGCTAGCCCGCTGGCTAGCGGGCTAGCTGGCTGGCTAGCGGGCTAGCTGGCTGGCTAGCGGGCTAGCTGGCTGGCTAGCGGGCTAGCTGGCTGGCTAGCGGGCTAGCTAGCTGGCTAGCGGGCTAACTGGCTGGCTCGCGGGCTAACTGGCTGGCTAGCGGGCTAACTGGCTGGCTAGCTGGCTGGCTAGCGGGCTAGCTGGCTGGCTGGCTAGCTAGCTAGCGGGCTAGCTGGCTGGCTAGCGGGCTGGCTAGCGGGCTAGCTGGCTGGCTAGCTGGCTGGCTAGCGGGCTAGCTGGCTGGCTAGCGGGCTGGCTAGCGGGCTAGCTGGCTGGCTAGCGGGCTAGCTGGCTGGCTAGCTAGCTAGCGGGCTAGCTGGCTGGCTAGCTGGCTAGCGGGCTAGCTGGCTGGCTAGCTAGCTAGCGGGCTAGCTGGCTGGCTAGCTAGTGGGCTAGCTGGCTGGCTAGCTTGCTGGCTAGCGGGCTAGCTAGCGGGCTAGCTAGCTGGCTAGCGGGCTAGCTAGCTGGCTAGCGGGCTATCTGGCTGGCTAGCGGGCTAGCTAGCTGGCTAGCGGGCTAGCTGGCTGGCTAGCGGGCTAGCTAGCTGGCTAGCGGGCTAACTGGCTGGCTAGCTGGCTGGCTAGCGGGCTAACTGGCTGGCTAGCGGGCTAACTGGCTGGCTAGCTGGCTGGCTAGCGGGCTAGCTGGCTGGCTGGCTAGCTAGCTAGCGGGCTAGCTGGCTGGCTAGCGGGCTGGCTAGCGGGCTAGCTGGCTGGCTAGCGGGCTAGCTGGCTGGCTAGCGGGCTAGCTGGCTGGCTAGCTAGCTGGCTAGCGGGCTAACTGGCTGGCTAGCTGGCTGGCTAGCGGGCTAACTGGCTGGCTAGCGGGCTAACTGGCTGGCTAGCTGGCTGGCTAGCGGGCTAGCTGGCTGGCTAGCTAGCTAGCGGGCTAGCTGGCTGGCTAGCTGGCTAGCGGGCTAGCTGGCTGGCTAGCTAGCTAGCGGGCTAGCTGGCTGGCTAGCGGGCTAGCTGGCTGGCGGGCTAGCTGGCTGGCTAGCGGGCTAGCTGGCTGGCTAGCTAGCGGGCTAGCTGGCTGGCTATCGGGCTAGCTGGCTGGCCAGCGGGCTAGCTGGCTGGCCAGCGGGCTAGCTGACTGGCCAGCGGGCTAGCTGGCTGGCTAGCTAGCTAGCGGGCTAGCTGGCTAGCTGGCTGGCTAGCGGGCTAGCTGGCTGGCTAGCTGGCGGGCTAGCTGGCTAGCGGGCTAGCTGGCTGGCTAGCTGGCGGGCTAGCTGGCTGGCTAGCGGGCTAGCTGGCTGGCTGGCTAGCTAGCGGGCTAGCTGGCTGGCTAGCTAGCGGGCTAGCTGGCTGGCTATCGGGCTAGCTGGCTGGCCAGCGGGCTAGCTGACTGGCCAGCGGGCTAGCTGGCTGGCTAGCTAGCTAGCGGGCTAGCTGGCTGGCTAGCTAGCTAGCGGGCTAGCTGGCTGGCTAGCTAGCTAGCGGGCTAGCTGGCTGGCTAGCTAGCTAGCGGGCTAGCTGGCTGGCTAGCTAGCTAGCGGGCTAGCTGGCTGGCTAGCGGGCTAGCTGGCTGGCTAGCTGGCTGGCTAGCGGGTTAGCTGGCTGGCTAGCGGGCTAGCTGGCTGGCTAGCTAGCTAGCGGGCTAGCTGGCTGGCCAGCGGGCTAGCTGGCTGGCTAGCTGGCTGGCCAGCGGGCTAGCTGGCTGGCTAGCGGGCTAGCTGGCTAGCTAGCGGGCTAGCTGGCTGGATAGCAGGCTAGCTGGCTGGCTAGCGGGCTAGCTGGCTAGCTGGCTAGCGGGCTAGCTGGCTAGCGGGCTAGCTGGCTAGCGGGCTAGCTGGCTAGCGGGCTAGCTGGCTAGCGGGCTAGCTGGCTGGCTAGCGGGCTAGCTGGCTAGCGGGCTAGCTGGCTGGCTAGCGGGCTAGCTGGCTAGCGGGCTAGCTGGCTGGCTAGCGGGCTAGCTGGCTGGCTAGCTAGCTAGCGGGCTAGCTGGCTGGCTTGCGGGCTAGCTGGCTGGCTAGCGGCGGGCTTGCGGGCTAGCTGGCTGGCTAGCGGGCTAGCTAGCGGGCTAGCTGGCTGGCTAGCGGGCTAGCTGGCTAGCGGGCTAGCTGGCTGGCTAGCGGGCTAGCTGGCTAGCGGGCTAGCTGGCTAGCGGGCTAGCTGGCTGGCTAGCGGGCTAGCTGGCTGGCTAGCTAGCTAGCGGGCTAGCTGGCTGGCTTGCGGGCTAGCTGGCTGGCTAGCGGCGGGCTTGCGGGCTAGCTGGCTGGCTAGCTGGCTAGCGGGCTAGCTAGCGGGCTAGCTGGCGGGCTAGCTGGCTGGCTAGCGGGCTAGCTGGCTGGCTAGCGGGCTGACTAGCGGGCTGGCTAGTGGGCTGGCTAGCTGGCTGGCTAGCGGGCTAGCTGGCTGGCTAGCGGGCTGGCTAGCGGGCTGGCTAGTGGGCTGGCTAGCTGGCTGGCTAGCGGGCTAGCTAGCGGGCTAGCTGGCTGGCTAGCTAGCTGGCTAGCTAGCGGGCTGGCTAGCGGGCTAGCTGGCTGGCTGGCTGGCTAGCGGGCTAACTGGCTGGCTAGCGGGCTAACTGGCTGGCTAGCGGGCTAGCTGGCTGGCTAGCGGGCTGGCTAGTGGGCTGGCTAGCTGGCTGGCTAGCGGGCTAGCTGGCTGGCTAGCTAGCTGGCTAGCTAGCGGGCTAGCTGGCTGGCTAGCGGGCTGGCTGGCTAGCGGGCTAACTGGCTGGCTGGCTAGCGGGCTAGCTGGCTGGCTAGCTGGCTGGCTACTGGCTGGCTAGCTGGCTGGCTAGCGGGCTGGCTAGCTGGCTGGCTAGCGGGCTGACTAGCGGGCTAGCTGGCTAGCTAGCGGGCTAGCTGGCTGGATAGCAGGCTAGCTGGCTGGCTAGCGGGCTGGCTAGCGGGCTGGCTAGCGGGCTAGCTAGCGGGCTAGCTGGCTGGCTAGCGGGCTAGCTAGCGGGCTAGCTGGCTGGCTAGCGGGCTGGCTAGCGGGCTAGCTGGCTGGCTGGCTAGCGGGCTGGCTAGCGGGCTAGCTGGCTGGCTGGCTAGCGGGCTGGCTAGCGGGCTAGCTGGCTGGCTAGCTGGCGGGCTAGCTGGCTGGCTAGCGGGCTGACTAGCTGGCTAGCGGGCTAGCTGGCTGGCTAGCGGGCTAGCTAGCTGGCTAGCGGGCTAGCTGGCTGGCTAGCGGGCTAGCTGGCTGGCTAGCGGGCTAGCTGGCTGGCTAGCGGGCTAGCTGGCTGGCTAGCGGGCTAGCTGGCTGGCTAGCTGGCTGGCTAGCGGGCTAGCTGGCTGGCTAGCGGGCTAGCTGGCTGGCTAGCGGGCTAGCTGGCTGGCTAGCGGGCTAGCTGGCTGGCTAGCGGGCTAGCTGGCTGGCTAGCGGGCTAGCTGGCTGGCTAGCGGGCTAGCTGGCTGGCTAGCGGGCTAGCTGGCTGGCTAGCGGGCTAGCTGGCTAGCGGGCTAGCCAGCGGGCTAGCTGGCTGGCTAGCGGGCTAGTTAGCTGGCTAGCGGGCTAGCTAGCTGGCTAGCTGACTGGCTGGCTAGCTAGCTGACTGGCTGGCTAGCTAGCTGACTGGCTGGCTAGCTAGCTGGCTAGCGGGCTAGCTAGATGGCCGGCTAGCGGGATAGCTGGATGGCTAGCGGGCTAGCTGGCTGGCTAGCGGGCTAGCTGGCTGGCTAGCGGGCTAGCTGGCTGGCTAGCGGGCTAGCTGGCTGGCTAGCGGGCTAGCGGGCTAGCTAGCGGGCTAGCTGGCTAGCTAGCGGGCTAGCTGGCTGGCTAGCGGGCTAGCTGGCTGGCTGGCTAGCGGGCTAGCTGGCTGGCTGGCTAGCTAGCGGGCTAACTGGCTGGCTAGCGGGCTAGCTGGCTGGCTAGCGGGCTAGCTGGCTGGCTAGCGGGCTAGCTGGCTGGCTAGCGGGCTAGCTGGCTGGCTAGCGGGCTAGCTGGCTGGCTAGCGGGCTAGCTGGCTGGCTAGCGGGCTAGCTAGCTAGCTAGCGGGCTAGCTGGCTGGCTAGCGGGCTAGCTGGCTGGCTGGCTAGCTAGCGGGCTAGCTGGCTGGCTAGCGGGCTAGCTGGCTGGCTGGCTAGCTAGCTGGCTGGCTAGCTGGCTGGCTGGCTAGCTGGCTGGCTGGCTAGCTGGCTGGCCAGCGTGCTAGCTGGCTGGCTAGCTGGCTGGCCAGCGTGCTAGCTGGCTGGCTAGCTGGCTGGCCAGCGTGCTAGCTGGCTGGCTAGCTAGCTAGCGGGCTAGCTGGCTGGCTAGCGGGCTAGCTGGCTGGCTAGCGGGCTAGCTGGCTGGCTAGCGGGCTAGCTGGCTGGCTAGCTGGCGGGCTAGCTGGCTGGCTAGCGGGCTAGCTGGCTACCTAGCGGGCTGGCTAGCGGGCTAGCTAGCTGGCTAGCGGGCTAGCTAGCTGGCTAGCGGGCTAGCTAGCTGGCTAGCGGGCTAGCTGGCTGGCTGGCCAGCGGGCTAGCTGGCTGGCTAGCTAGCTGGCTAGCTAGCTAGCGGGCTAGCTGGCTGGCTAGCTGGCGGGCTAGCTGGCTGGCTAGCTGGCTGGCTAGCGGGCTGGCTAGCGGGCTAGCTGGCTGGCTAGCGGGCTAGCTGGCTGGCTAGCTGGCGGGCTAGCTGGCTGGCTAGCTGGCGGGCTAGCTGGCTGGCTAGCTGGCGGGCTAGCTGGCTGGCTAGCTGGCGGGCTAGCTGGCTGGCTAGCTGGCGGGCTAGCTGGCTGGCTAGCGCGCTAGCTGGCTGCCTAGCGGGCTGGCTAGCGGGCTAGCTGGCTGGCTAGCTGGCTGGCTAGCTGGCTGGCTAGCGGGCTAGCTAGCGGGCTAGCTGGCTGGCTAGCTAGCGGGCTAGCTGGCTGGCTAGCGGGCTGACTAGCGGGCTAGCTGGCTAGCTAGCGGGCTAGCTGGCTGGATAGCAGGCTAGCTGGCTGGCTAGCGGGCTGGCTAGCGGGCTAGCTAGCGGGCTAGCTGGCTGGCTAGCGGGCTGGCTAGCGGGCTAGCTGGCTGGCTGGCTAGCGGGCTAGCTGGCTGGCTAGCTGGCGGGCTAGCTGGCTGGCTGGCTAGCGGGCTGACTAGCGGGCTAGCTGGCTGGCTAGCGGGCTGACTAGCGGGCTAGCTAGCGGGCTAGCTGGCTAGCTAGCGGGCTAGCTGGCTGGCTAGCGGGCTAGCTAGCTAGATGGCTAGCGGGCTAGCTAGCGGGCTAGCTGGCTGGCTAGCGGGCTAGCTAGCTGGCTAGCTAGCGGGCTAGCTGGCTGGCCAGCTGGCTGGCTAGCGGGCTAGCTGGCTGGCTGGCTAGCTAGCGGGCTAGCTGGCTGGCTAGCGGGCTAGCTAGCTGGCTGGCTAGCGGGCTAGCTGGCTGGCAGGCTAGCGGGCTAGCTGGCTGGCTGGCTAGCTAGCGGGCTAGCTGGCTGGCTAGCGGGCTAGCTAGCTGGCTGGCTAGCGGGCTAGCTAGCTGGCTAGCGGGCTAGCTAGCTGGCTGGCTAGCGGGCTAGCTAGCTGGCTAGCGGGCTAGCTAGCTGGCTGGCTAGCGGGCTAGCTAGCTGGCTAGCGGGCTAGCTGGCTGGCTAGCGGGCTAGCTAGCTGGCTAGCTAGCGGGCTGGCCAGCTGGCTGGCTAGCGGGCTAGCTGGCTGGCTGGCTAGCTAGCGGGCTAGCTGGCTGGCTAGCTAGCTGGCTAGCGGGCTAGCTAGATGGCCGGCTAGTGGGATAGCTGGATGGCTAGCGGGCTAGCTGGCTGGCTGGCTAGCTAGCGGGCTAACTGGCTGGCTAGCGGGCTAGCTGGCTGGCTAGCGGGCTAGCTGGCTGGCTAGCGGGCTAGCTGGCTGGCTAGCGGGCTAGCTAGCTAGCTAGCGGGCTAGCTGGCTGGCTAGCGGGCTAGCTGGCTGGCTGGCTAGCTAGCGGGCTAGCTGGCTGGCTAGCGGGCTAGCTGGCTGGCTGGCTAGCTAGCTGGCTGGCTAGCTGGCTGGCTGGCTAGCTGGCTGGCCAGCGTGCTAGCTGGCTGGCTAGCTGGCTGGCCAGCGTGCTAGCTGGCTGGCTAGCTAGCTAGCGGGCTAGCTGGCTAGCGGGCTAGCTGGCTGGCTAGCGGGCTAGCTGGCTGGCTAGCGGGCTAGCTGGCTGGCTAGCGGGCTAGCTGGCTGGCTAGCTGGCGGGCTAGCTGGCTGGCTAGCGGGCTAGCTGGCTGGCTAGCTGGCGGGCTGGCTAGCGGGCTAGCTGGCTACCTAGCGGGCTGGCTAGCGGGCTAGCTAGCTGGCTAGCGGGCTAGCTAGCTGGCTAGCGGGCTAGCTAGCTGGCTAGCGGGCTAGCTAGCTGGCTAGCGGGCTAGCTAGCTGGCTAGCGGGCTAGCTGGCTAGCTAGCTGGCTAGCTGGCTAGCTAGCTGGCTAGCGGGCTAGCTGGCTGGCTAGCGGGCTAGCTGGCTGGCTAGCGGGCTAGCTGGCTGGCTGGCCAGCGGGCTAGCTGGCTGGCTAGCTAGCTGGCGGGCTAGCTGGCTGGCTAGCTAGCTGGCGGGCTAGCTGGCTGGCTAGCTGGCGGGCTAGCTGGCTGGCTAGCTGGCTGGCTAGCGGGCTAGCTGGCTGGCTAGCTGGCGGGCTAGCTGGCTGGCTAGCTGGCGGGCTAGCTGGCTGGCTAGCGGGCTAGCTGGCTGGCTAGCGGGCTAGCTAGCGGGCTAGCTGGCTGGCTAGCTAGCGGGCTAGCTGGCTGGCTAGCGGGCTGACTAGCGGGCTAGCTGGCTAGCTAGCGGGCTAGCTGGCTGGATAGCAGGCTAGCTGGCTGGCTAGCGGGCTGGCTAGCGGGCTAGCTGGCTGGCTAGCGGGCTGGCTAGCGGGCTAGCTGGCTGGCTGGCTAGCGGGCTAGCTGGCTGGCTAGCTGGCGGGCTAGCTGGCTGGCTGGCTAGCGGGCTAGCTGGCTGGCTAGCGGGCTGACTAGCGGGCTAGCTAGCGGGCTAGCTGGCTAGCTAGCGGGCTAGCTGGCTGGCTAGCGGGCTAGCTAGCTAGCTAGCGGGCTAGCTGGCTGGCTAGCGGGCTAGCTAGCTGGCTAGCTAGCGGGCTAGCTGGCTGGCCAGCTGGCTGGCTAGCGGGCTAGCTGGCTGGCTGGCTAGCTAGCGGGCTAGCTGGCTGGCTAGCGGGCTAGCTAGCTGGCTGGCTAGCGGGCTAGCTAGCTGGCTGGCTAGCGGGCTAGCTGGCTGGCAGGCTAGCGGGCTAGCTGGCTGGCTGGCTAGCTAGCGGGCTAGCTGGCTGGCTAGGGGGCTAGCTAGCTGGCTGGCTAGCGGGCTAGCTAGCTGGCTAGCGGGCTAGCTAGCTGGCTAGCGGGCTAGCTAGCTGGCTGGCTAGCGGGCTAGCTAGCTGGCTAGCGGGCTAGCTAGCTGGCTAGCGGGCTAGCTGGCTGGCTAGCGGGCTAGCTAGCTGGCTAGCTAGCGGGCTGGCCAGCTGGCTGGCTAGCGGGCTAGCTGGCTGGCTGGCTAGCTAGCGGGCTAGCTGGCTGGCTAGCGGGCTAGCTAGCTGGCTAGCTAGCGGGCTAGCTGGCTGGCTAGCGGGCTAGCTGGCTGGCTAGCTAGCGGGCTAGCTGGCTGGCTAGCTAGCGGGCTAGCTGGCTGGCTAGCGGGCTAGCTGGCTGGCTAGCTAGCTAGCGGGCTAGCTGGCTAGCTAGCGGGCTAGCTGGCTGGCTAGCGGGCGGGCTAGATGGCTGGCTAGCTAGCTAGCGGGCTAGATGGCTGGCTAGCTAGCTAGCGGGCTAGCTAGCTGGCTGGCTAGCGGGCTAGCTAGCTGGCTAGCTAGCGGGCTAGCTGGCTGGCCAGCTGGCGGGCTAGCTGGCTGGCTGGCTGGCTAGCTAGCGGGCTAGCTGGCTGGCTAGCGGGCTAGCTAGCTGGCTGGCTAGCGGGCTAGCTAGCTGGCTGGCTAGCGGGCGGGCTAGATGGCTGGCTAGCTAGCTAGCGGGCTAGCTGGCTGGCTAGCGGGCTAGCTGGCTGGCTAGCGGGCTAGCTGGCTGGCTAGCGGGCTAGCTGGCTGGCTAGCGGGCTGGCTAGCGGGCTAGCTGGCTGGCTAGCGGGCTAGCTAGCGGGCTAGCTGGCTGGCTAGCTTGCTGGCTAGCGGGCTAGCTAGCTGGCTAGCGGGCTAGCTAGCTGGCTAGCGGGCTATCTGGCTGGCTAGCGGGCTAGCTAGCTGGCTAGCGGGCTAGCTGGCTGGCTAGCGGGCAAGCTAGCTGGCTAGCGGGCTAACTGGCTGGCTAGCTGGCTGGCTAGCGGGCTAACTGGCTGGCTAGCTGGCTGGCTAGCGGGCTAGCTGGCTGGCTAGCTGGCTGGCTAGCGGGCCAGCTGGCTAGCTAGCTGGCTGGCTAGCTGGCTGGCTAGCGGGCTAGCTGGCTGGCTAGCGGGCTGGCTAGCGGGCTAGCTGGCTGGCTGGCTAGCTGGCTGGCTGGCTAGCTGGCTGGCTGGCTAGCGGGCTAGCTGGCTGGCTAGCGGGCTAGCTGGCTGGCTAGCTAGCTAGCGGGCTAGCTGGCTGGCTAGCTGGCTAGCGGGCTAGCTGGCTGGCTAGCTAGCTAGCGGGCTAGCTGGCTGGCTAGCTGGCTGGCTAGCGGGCTAGCTGGCTGGCTAGCGGGCTAGCTGGCTGGCGGGCTAGCTGGCTGGCTAGCGGGCTAGCTGGCTGGCTGGCTAGCTAGCGGGCTAGCTGGCTGGCTATCGGGCTAGCTGGCTGGCCAGCGGGCTAGCTGACTGGCCAGCGGGCTAGCTGGCTGGCTAGCTAGCTAGCGGGCTAGCTGGCTGGCTAGCTAGCTAGCGGGCTAGCTGGCTGGCTAGCTAGCTAGCGGGCTAGCTGGCTGGCTAGCGGGCTAGCTGGCTGGCTAGCTAGCTAGCGGGCTAGCTGGCTGGCTAGCGGGCTAGCTGGCTGGCTAGCTGGCGGGCTAGCTGGCTAGCTGGCGGGCTAGCTGGCTAGCTGGCGGGCTAGCTGGCTAGCTAGCTAGCGGGCTAGCTGGCTAGCGGGCTAGCTGGCTGGCTAGCGGGTTAGCTGGCTGGCTAGCGGGCTAGCTGGCTGGCTAGCTAGCTAGCGGGCTAGCTGGCTGGCCAGCGGGCTAGCTGGCTGGCTAGCTGGCTGGCCAGCTAGCTAGCGGGCTAGCTGGCTAGCGGGCTAGCTGGCTGGCTAGCGGGTTAGCTGGCTGGCTAGCGGGCTAGCTGGCTGGCTAGCTAGCTAGCGGGCTAGCTGGCTGGCCAGCGGGCTAGCTGGCTGGCTAGCTGGCTGGCCAGCGGGCTAGCTGGCTGGCTAGCGGGCTAGCTGGCTAGCTAGCGGGCTAGCTGGCTGGATAGCAGGCTAGCTGGCTGGCTAGCGGGCTAGCTGGCTGGCTAGCTAGCTAGCGGGCTAGCTAGCGGGCTAGCTGGCTGGCTTGCGGGCTAGCTGGCTGGCTAGCGGCGGGCTAGCTGGCTGGCTAGCTGGCTAGCGGGCTAGCTAGCGGGCTAGCTGGCGGGCTAGCTGGCTGGCTAGCGGGCTAGCTGGCTGGCTAGCGGGCTGACTAGCGGGCTGGCTAGTGGGCTGGCTAGCTGGCTGGCTAGCGGGCTAGCTGGCTGGCTAGCGGGCTAGCTGGCTGGCTAGCGGGCTGGCTAGCGGGCTGGCTAGTGGGCTGGCTAGCTGGCTGGCTAGCGGGCTAGCTAGCGGGCTAGCTGGCTGGCTAGCTAGCTGGCTAGCTAGCGGGCTGGCTAGCGGGCTAGCTGGCTGGCTGGCTGGCTAGCGGGCTAACTGGCTGGCTAGCGGGCTAACTGGCTGGCTAGCGGGCTAGCTGGCTGGCTAGTGGGCTGGCTAGCTGGCTGGCTAGCGGGCTAGCTGGCTGGCTAGCTAGCTGGCTAGCTAGCGGGCTGGCTAGCGGGCTAGCTGGCTGGCTAGCGGGCTGGCTAGCGGGCTGGCTGGCTAGCGGGCTAACTGGCTGGCTGGCTAGCGGGCTAGCTGGCTGGCTAGCTGGCTGGCTACCTGGCTGGCTAGCTGGCTGGCTAGCGGGCCAGCTGGCTAGCTAGCGGGCTAGCTAGCTGGCTGGCTAGCGGGCTAGCTGGCTGGCTAGCGGGCTAGCTGGCTGGCTAGCTAGCGGGCTAGCTGGCTGGCTAGCTAGCTAGCGGGCTAGCGGGCGGGCTAGATGGCTGGCTAGCTAGCTAGCGGGCTAGCTGGCTAGCTAGCGGGCTAGCTGGCTAGCTAGCGCCTAGCTGGCTGGCTAGCTAGCGGGATGGCTAGCCAGCTAGCGGCTAGCTGGCGAGCTAGCTGGCTGGCGATCTAGCTGGCTGGCTAGCTCGCTGCGCTCAGTTTATTGCCTAACTCAATAAATGCTCTTTCCTCAGCTTTTCGGAGCTGCCTTATCTGACCCTCATCCTCCTCAGTGACTTCTGTATCGCGAGTATTCACCGGTATGCTTATGTAGTCCCTTGTCGTTCCCACTCTTTCATTCAGTGGTCCTTTTGGCCCGTGGTGACCTTAATATCTTAGAACTTTTCCCAAAAGTGTTTTTCACGACCCCTTTATTACCGTTCTTTACGATGACTTCCTCTTCTCCTTTTCTCTCCTTGGTATGGTTTGTTCTCTGCTGTTGCTGTTGTTTACCTTTGTGTTCCATTTCCATTGACATTGGGTCCCAAATCGAAGCCGCTATCGCTGGCGAGCTAGCTGGCTGGCTTTCATTCAGTGGTCCTTTTGACCCGTTTACTATCTTCGAAATTTTCCCAAAGAGGTTTTTCACGCCCCCTTTATGACTGTTCATCACGATCACTTCCTCTTCTCCTCCTTTTCTCTCCTTGTAATGGTTTGTTTTCTGCTGTTGCTGGTTTTTTCCTTTCTGTTCCATATCCATTGCCATTGGGTCCCAAATCGAATCCGCTATCGCTGGTGAGTTGGCTGGCTAGCTGGTGAACTAGCTGGCTGGTAAGCTAGATACCTGGCTGGGCTAGCTGGCTGGCTAGTTAGTCGGCGAGCTAGCTGGCTGGCTAGCTTGCGAGCTAGTTGGCTGGCAAGCTATTTGGCTGGCTAGCTGGCTGGCGATCTAGCTGGGTAGCGGCCTAACTAGAGGCTAGTATAGTGGCTAGAATAATGGGTAGGCAAGCGGCTACATTAAGTTAAGGTTACATTATTAATAAAACATTTTAGACCATCTTTACATTAAGTTTACATTAAGGTTACATTGTGCTTTAAATTTTGTTATTTTCTTAAATTTTCAGGTATTCATATTAAATGGTCATCAAACAAAAAATGTTTTTTTTATATAATGTCGAATGTCAGCAGAGGCCTTTTGGGGAAAAAGCAGCAAATGTAGACATTTACCAAAGACGTCTTCAAGACATGTCTGCACTGTTTTCTAATATGTCACTGACAAACTGCCTAATAATCAGCACAAAAAGTTTTTGAAATTGGCGCTAGCTACCATTTATCAGCATTACAAGGTTTTTTTTATTTTGTTTACTCGCGTTTTTTTTTTAATAAATGTATGAAAAAAAAAATCAAAATAATAAAAAAAGTTTTTGTAGTTTTCTTTTGTTTTTATATACATCATTTTTTGTTTGCCATTTTTCTTAGAAGTTAAGATAGCGTCTAATATAGCTGCTAGGCTAGCCGATAGACTAGCTGGCGGACTAGCTAGCTGGAGGGCTAGCTCGCCAGGTAGCCAGCTAGCTTCCTCGCCTAGTAGCCAGCTAGCTTCCTCGCCTAGTAGCCAGCTTGCTTCCTCGCCTAGTAGCCAGCTAGCTTCCTCGCCTATTAGCCAGCTAGCTAGCTCGCCAGGCAGCCATCTCGCCAGCTCCCCAAGCAGCTAGCTAGCTGGCTGGCGGGCTAACCCTTAAACTGTTCCGTATAAAAATATATTATTATTGCCTTATCCCCAAAAATCATTGTCTTTGCTAAGGCCTAAAAATGCATTACTTTTGGTTGCATATTTTTAAAAGTAATTTAATCATATAACTTTACTTTTATAAATTATCCTATCATTTCACTATTCATAATCCTATTATTTATCTTTTGCAGAATAAATGTATGTACATTTCAAAAGTATCTTTCTTACAAAACACAAAATCTTATTAAACAGATTAGCACGAAAGTTACAAGTGGCATTACCAAAATTACTAGTTTTAGTTTAACAATGACATATTTTACATGATATACATATGTATAAAGAATACTTGGGAATTTTTCATTACCATTGAAATTTAATTACCATTAGTTGACACTTATGCAAATGAAAAAGATTTCATGACCATTAAATGGTAATGAAATTTTTCTTTTAAAACAATGGAAATGAAATTTATTTCATTGCAATTGTTATCAATGTAATGGTAATGAAATCATCAATTAATTAGTCAAATCAATGCATTTGTCCCATGTCTGGTATAAAGTATTACTATATAATTAATCGAAATGCTAAACCAAAATAGAAATGAGACATGCTTAAAGAAATTATTACAAGAACAAATATATAATATTTATTTCTGAAAGATATGTTTTATGCAACATTTTGAAAGACTGATTTATAAATAAAAATTGTGCGTTCTACAAAATGTATCAAGTGTATGTGGAAATGTTTAGACAAATTTGTATTTATAATCTAAATAATAATTTTGAATGATGTTAAAAATTACTATAATTCTCATTCCTGTAAAATTTACAAAAAAAAAAAAAAAAAAGCAAATGTAACAAGTGCTGCCTGTTACATTTACAAAACATTTTGAATTACAATAGTAAATTAAATTTGCATATTTTTAGGCAAATTATAGCCAAAGTTGTGTAGGTTCAAATCTAGTTAAGTAAATGACATCAATTGTCTTAAACACAAACAAATTTTGAACAAGCAAATGACAACTAAAATGTATATGACATCATGTGTACTTTCTACTACTTTATATACATTTTCAAGGAAATTAAATTAAGCCTTAGTAATATGCTCTTGTTTTCTACTTGTTTCAACCTAAAGGTATGCTTTAATTTAAAGTATATAAATATATACTTTTAACATCATGTAGTATTATCATCTTCCTTAAAACCACCCGTTAAGTATGCTTCAGTTTAAGAAATGTTTTGTTTATAGTCTTTTTTTTTATCGATTTTTTACATGTTAAGATACAGCTTTTCTACGATTTGACAGTTGTATCGTTTGTTTTTTTTTTGTCATATATGCTTCTTAGCTGTTTAAAAGTCGTAAAATTGGTTTTGGTAAATACCTAATATAGGCTTTCTCATCCCCCAGAAGTAGGCTACAAAATGTTTAAAATTTTTTGAGCTTTAATAAAGCCAATTTCTTGAAGTTTAATGTTGAGGAAGCAATATAGAAATGTAAATTCAAAAAGCCTCTTAAAGAATTACAACGAATCATTTTTTATACTTAAGAGTCAGTACACACACTCAGAAAATAAAGTTAGTAGAAAAATTTGTAAACGGTTTTCAATTCTACTTTACTATTTTTGTACTGATTTTTAGTAAAAAAATTATTATTTAGCAAATCTTTTTGCTATTTGCATTTTACAAATTACAGAATTTTTACAGAATATCTACAAACTTTCGTTGCTAATTTCAGAAATCATTTTACAAATTTTTGAAAACCGATTTGCTAAAATTAGCAAAAAAAAAATTACTAATTTTAAAAAAGTCGATATTGAAGGAAATGTTATTCCTAATAATTTAAACTTATACATACAAACTTAAATTGCCCTAAAATGTTACATAGGATTAAAAAAGGGATCGGAAGTGAAGATACCGACTCATGTCTAAAAAGAGGACATCCACTTAAAATAGCTCTAAAAAGGGTATTTTTAGTTCTAAAAATCAGCCCTAAAAACAATTAAATTTAACCTTAAAAGTAAAAAAAAAAAAATTTACTAAAATATTTTTCAAAACAGAAATTACCAAATTAAAACCAAAATGATAAATTCGTTTATGTTTTCACAATTTTTAAGATTTTTAAGCCTTTGATTTTTTTTTCATTTTGTATAAAACATCTTTTAAAAAATATTATCAAAATTTTTGATGCTCGATAAAAAAAAATAAATCTAAAACTTTGTACTAATATTAATAGTATTTAGTAATTATTTTTTTGCTGATTTTAGCAAACAGATTTTAAATTCCACTTTACAAAAAGTCTACACTCACCAAAAAAAGTCTGTAATGGCAACTGAACATTTTGCTGTTATTACGGGAAATTCTGCTAATTTGAGCCCAGCGGCATTTTTTGCTAATCTTAGCAACACATGTCTGCTGACGTGTAGTACAATGAAATTAGTAGAAAAATTAGTAGCCGCTACTAAATTTTAGTAGACTTTTTGTAAAGTGGAATTTAAAATCTTTTTGCTAAAATCAGCAAAAAAAATTAGTAAATATTATAATTATTAGTACAAAGTTTTAAATTTATTTTTTTTTATCGAGCATAAAAAATTTTGATTATATTTTTTAAAAAATATTTTATACAAAATGAAAAAAAAATCAATAAAATTTGTTAAAACATAAACGAATTTATCATTTTGTTTTAATTTGGTAATTTCTGTTTTGAAAAATATTTTGGTCAATTTTTTTTTAACTTTTAAGGTTAAATTTTAATTATTTTTAGGGCGGATTTTTAGAACTAAAAAACCTTTTTAGTGCTATTTTAAATGGATGTCCTCTTTTTAGACATGAGTCGGTATCTTCACTTCCGATCCCTTTTTTAATATATGTAACATTTTAAGGAAATTTAAGTTTGTAGGTGTAAGTTTTAATTAGAAATAACATTTCCTTTAATATTCACTTTTATAAAATTAGTAATATTTTTTGCTAATTTTAGCAAATCGGTTTTTAAAAATTTGTAAAATGATTTCTGAAATTAGCAACAAAAATTTGTAAATATTCTGTAAAATTCTGTAATTTGTAAAATGTAAATAGCAAAAAGATTTGCTAAATAATAATTTTTTACTAAAAATCAGTACAAAAATAGTAGAGTGCGATTGAAAACCGTTTACAAATTATTCTACTAACTTTTTTTTCTGAGTGTACTAAAATTTATTAGCGGTTTTCTACTAATTTCATTGAACTACACGTCAGCAGACATGTGTTGCTAAGATTAGCAAAAAATACCGCTGGGCTCAAATTAGCAGAATTTCCCGTAATAACAGCAAAATTTTCAGTTGCCATTACAGACTTTTTTTGGTGAGTGTAGGCTTTTTTTGCATGAAAAGGCAATCGAATTGAAAAAGATTATTAGATACACATTTTAAAAGAGATACGGAAAAAGATCCGCGAATGTCTTTTATTGTTGTGTAATTGCCCTAAAGAACAACTTGCATACATCTGTCAATGAATATTAATAAAGCATTTTAGAGCATCTTTACATTAAGTTAAGGTTACGCTTATGTTTTAAATTTTATTCTTTTCTTATATTTTCAGATCTTAAAAATTCAATTGTCATGGCAAATCTGGTTTTTTGTATAATATTAATGTCAGCAGCAGCCTTTTGGAGAAAAAGCAGCAAATGTAGACATTTACCAAAGACGCCTTAAAGACATGTCTGTGATGTTTTCTTAAATGACACTGACAAGTCAACATACAAGAAGTTTTTTGAAATTGGAGCTGACTAACTTTATATTTGTCAGCATCGCCGGATTTTTTATTTTGTTAATTCACGTTGACTAGGTGGATATTTGTATGACTTAAATTTTTTAAAATAAATTTATAAGAAGAAATCCATATAATAAAGTCTTTGTAGTTTTCTTTTGTTTTTTTATACTTCGACAGCTTTTGTTTGTAATTTTTGCTAATTTACAATGAGCTTCCAAAAATAGAGCAAATTGACCATTTTTAGCTAGTCCAATGCATGTATTTCGATCTGGCAAAAGATCTCTTCAGAACCACAAGTTTTCGACAAGCTAGAGCCTTTAGAAGAAAAAGGATATTTTGCTCCATTCCTGTCGTCTAAGCAATAATTTTTTTTTATTTGCCAAATATTTTTTTGTAATGATTAACTCAGCAAATAATGATGTTGAAATTCGACTGAAGATCACTTTGGGAGAGTGTGAACTTATGATATAGAAAAATTTTATTTTTTTTAATTGATGAATTGCCAATTTTATTGAAATTTATATCCATTTGCAATGATGAATGAAATCAGTCCCTTCAAATTATTACATGTTCAAAATTTTTAGACTTTAATCGGATTCACGTAGTTTTGTTTTAAATACTTAACATTAATTAAAAAAAAACGGAAATTATTTAATTATAATGGAATTTTAATAAAATTATAAGTTAATAAGTTGTATGTACAGTGTGGTCCAAATACAGGTATCTTTTTAAATCATATGTTATTTTGAAACTGATCGATTTTTTTCTGTTCGGACCAAAATGAGTCGTTTTACGCTTGAACAATGTTGGAAAATATTGCAAACAAATTTTGCTCAAACTGTGCGCTTGTTGAAAAAAATTTTCGGCCGAAATTAAGCACCCACCGAGCGTGCTGTACCCAAGTTTATGCAAAAAGTTCATGACACTAGTTTGCTAGTGGACAACACTTACGGATCCCGTAGTCGTACGGTGTGTACCGATGTGAATGCGGCTGCCGTGGCCGACTCAATGAAATGAATTTAGCCGAAAAATCATTTTCATTGTCTAGAAGCCAATACATCCACAGTGACAGTGGTGGCACCATAGGCACATATTTTTTTTTTTTAGAAAATGCTGCCGGAAAAACCATTTCAGTCAGTTCTTTTGCGCACTAAGTCCGGTAATTGTGTTATCAGCCGTCTTGGCGATTTAAATTGGCCATTTTAGAGCTGTTATTTGACCCCTTTAGGCTTTTTCTTGTGGGGTGTCATTAAAAACCGATGCTATGCGAATAATTCAGAAACCATTTACACACTTGAGGCTAATATCATTCGAGCCAGTCGTGAGATAGAACCAGAAACTGTCAACAAAAGGCCTGTTCAGAAATGCATCACTGGTTTGCATGTGATGCGCATCGCGTTCGTAAAAGCATCATATGGCTACACTGCAAATGGTCAAATGTTAGAAAATGCATATGATGCATAACAAGAGCGCAAATAAATGCCCAACACGCATCACAAAAATGGCTGATGCAATGCAAACTTTTATTGGCAACAGCTGATTTGGATAAGCATCGCAAACTAATCACAAATAAGCGTCAAATGCATCGCAGTGATGCAGGCCCATAGTCTTGGTCTTGGAAAATTGGACTGGCAGGATGAGCTACTGCGAAGCCAGCTGCGACAAACCACATGAAAAAGTGAATGAAATAGTGTTCCATAAATAAAAGGAATATTTGGTAAAATTACTATGTTTTTCAATCAATTCATTTTTTTAATTACTATGTATTTCAATCAATTCATTCAATAATTTATATAAAAAAAAAAGTCTACATATGTAAATCCCTAACATAAGCTACAATAATTTTCGCATGAAATTCACACCTTGGAAAATATTACGTGCTGCGGGAAATCAAACCGGTATAATATACCACAATTTATAGTGATTTATAGATTTTCTACATATGGCCATAAACTATACAACATATATAATACATAAAATCGTTTAAATACAAAAAAACAAAAACACAACCTGTTGTTTAAACAACAAAATTTAATTGATTGTAGGTAAAATGTTACGACAATCATGTAGAGTATATATAAAGGAAAATTCAAAATAATTCATGCTTTTAGAAACGCAAACGTGTGCAATTGTAACCAATTGATGTCAAACAATCTGACATTATCGCAAAAATTGCGATTCGCACGCGATGCACTTTTTTTTAGTGTATAACTAAACAATAACCGCAAAAAAACCCACACATACTTTTAGGAGTATATGTGGAAAACAAGAAAAACTTTTAAACAAAATTACCATCCAGCAAAATTTTTGAACAAAAAGAAAAATGCACATAAAATGAACGTGATCAAATTATAAAAAAAAATACAGTTTAAATGTTTGTGTAATAACAATTACAATAACTACTTTTGAAGGTCATGTGCTACTGAAAACAACAACAATAAAATTTTATATATTTTATAGCGTAGTCTTAGGCTTGATGACAAATTGTTTCATTTAACAAAAAAAAAAATTAAAACTAAAAGAAAAATATTTAAAGTGGTAAGTATTTCATTATTTAAAAACAAATGTTAAAGAAAAATGATCAGTTTTTGGATATTATGCAACAAAATATTTGTTTCTTTTGTTTCATTCCGTGTCTTTTGGCATTTTAACAATTTATCATTACATGTTACTAAATATGACTTGTTTAACGATATCTCCCCAGCCACATACAAGCATAATTAATAGTTAAAGTTAAGAACATTTTGTAAACATTTTCTAATTATTCAACGAAAAAATTTTAGTCTTACAACTTTCTTTTATTGCCCTTAAAGTAGGCTATAAAGTTATTATTAATATTGTTATTTCTTGTAAACAACTGTTGCTAAAACCTTTAAGCCAATAATGCGTGTTTTCTTGTCATAATTGCCATTTGTTATAATTATTTATCACAAAAACAAATATTCAAAATTATAAAGAAGTCTTAAAATAACTATTTATGGCAAACATTTTGTTGAAAATACTTCAAATACACGCAAATTAATGATCAAATTTATTTTAATTCAGGGGTTTTTTTGTGAAACAATAACCTAACAAACATTAAGGCAAATTATTTTTATGATCCCTTACTCTTGAAAAAAAAAGTGTTGATACACAATTTGTTTATAATGTTTCTCATAAGTTTATACATATTTTCATATATTCCTTGCGTGTTTGTTTAAAAAGTTTGTTTGTGTTTTGATTTGAGATTTTGACAAATGGATTTTAATTTTAGGCTTTTTGTTTGTTTGAGATTATATTAAATGTTAAACAGTTTTCATGTTCACTTCAACAAAACCCTGCACCCCGTTTCTGTATTTGATGCAAGAAATTATCGCATCGAAAAATTCATGGTCACCCTACTTTATACAGGGTAACTTAATATGTGACAAAGTTGTTTACATTTTTACTGCAAATTTTTTACAGCTTTTAATTTCTAAATAAAGAAATAACATGAAATAAGCGCATTATTCTCTTTAGATTAATATATATTTAACTGCATGTGACTCACCCTATGGAAATCAGAACAAGGTTGCATTTTACATGTATTTTGCGAAAACTTTATCGATGAGAGAAATAGAGAAACAAGGCCCTGCACCTCGTTTCTGTATCTGATGCGAGAAGTTTTCGCATCGAGAAATTTATAGTCACCCTATTTTATACTAGGTGACCTTATATCAAATAAAGATTGCATTTTTTCTGGAATTTTTTTCGAGCTTCTAACTTTTAAAGCTGGGGCACATTTAATTTTGTAAAAATTTTTACTAGATAGAGAAATAACAAGAATACAGCGCCTTATTGTCTTCTTAAGATTAATATATATTTAATTGCATGTGACTCACCCTATAGAAAGCAGAACAAAGTTGCGTTGTACATGTTTTTTGCGAAAACTTTATCGATGTGAGAATTACAGAATAAAGGTGCTGCAGTATTTTATACAATTATGTATTATAAGAAAGTTGAAAGACTAATGGATAATTAGGGAAAATGTCAACAAATGTTAAAAAAATATATTGTTAAAATGGTTTAGGCATAATTAAAGTTAAGAATTTTAATTTAATTAAAATATCAACATTTTTTTTCTGCATAAAGCAATTTATACACTCACCAAAAAAAGTCTGTAATGGCAACTGAAAATTTTGCTGTTATTACGGGAAATTCTGCTAATTTGAGCCCAGCGGTATTTTTTGCTTATCTTAGCAACACATGTCTGCTGACGTGTGGTACAATGAAATTAGTAGAAATATTAGTAGCCGCTACTAAATTTTAGTAGACTTTTTGTAAAGTGGAATTTAAAATCTGTTTGTTAAAATCAGCAAAAAAAATTACTAAATTTTATTAATATTAGTAAAAAGCTTTGAATTTATTTTTTTTATCGAGCATCAAAAATTTTTAATATATTTTGTAAAAAACGAATTAATTATTTTGTGTTAATTTGGTAATTTCTGTTTTGAAAACTATTTTGGTCAATTTTTTTTTTACTTTTAAGGTTAAATTTTAATTGTTTTTAGAACTAAAAAACCTTTTTAGTGCTATTTTAAGTGGATGTCCTCTTTTTAGATATGTGTCGGTATCTTTACTTCCGATCCCTTTTTTAATATATGTAACATTTTAAAGCAATTTAAGTTTGTAGGTGTAAGTTTTAATTAGAAATAACATTTCCTCCAATAACCACTTTTTTAAAATTAGTAATATTTTTTGCTAATTTTAGCAAATCGGTTTTCAAAAATTTGTAAAATGATTTCTGAAATTAGCAACAAAAATTTGTAAATATTCTGTAAAAATTCTGTAATTTGTAAAATGTAAATAGCAAAAAGATTTGCTAAATAATAATTTTTTACTAAAAATAAGTACAAAAATAGTAGAGTGGGATTGAAATCCCATTACAAATTTTTCTACTAACTTTTTTTTTCTGAGTGTATGTCTCTACAAAAATATAATATGAAAGTTTTAAGAAAGAAGTTCCAAATATTCAAATTTTTTTTAAAGTTACAGCCTATTGACATACTGACTTTAAACCATACATAGGATTAATTGAGTTGACTAATTAACTGATGATTTCATTAGCATTGCATTAATATAAATTGTGATGAAATTATTTTTTTAAATAATAATGATTTTAGTTGTATGATTTTATTGATTAATGATGTTTTCAAATTTAAATAATCAAGTAAAAACGAATAATAGCAATTGATAGATAAGCCTTTTAAAAATCGTTAAAAAGCCGATAAATACCTGAAATCAGGGATAAAAAAAAATCCGAAGTAATATATATAGATTTTCCGAAGTAATATATATATAGATTTTGTATATATATATATTGATGTTCATTCCATTCTGGTTCATAACCAGGTATAGTAAAATTAAATGGAATGAAACACTAATCACTGAGAACGAAATGGAATAGAACGGGAAACAAAATTTACATTCTTGAAATGAGTTAATTTGTTTATCACATAAATTGTGTCATAAAAATTAATCAATTATTATCTCTCTCAGACCTACCAATGGTCGAAGTGTGATTTTTACTGAGTCTTTTTACCCATTTTGCGCTATATCGCTTAGTTTTTGAGATACAGGCTATTTTTAAAATGGCCATTTTTAAAAATGGCCTGTATATCTCTAAAAAATAAGTGAGATAGTGAAAAACACAAAAAAAATGTACGCCAATAATACAAATAGGGCAGGTCCGTGAGATATCCCAAATTATAAATTTGTATAAAACAGCCACAGGGTGATCCATTCTTTTACGAAAGAGATGGAATGGAACTGGGAACGAAATTTGTATTGTCGGAATGTGTTAATTCATACTATCCCAGATTGATACCTGTAAGTGTTCCATAAAAATTTCTCAGAATCCCTCCCGTATCTAACTTATCTGTATTATGGAAGTGGGAACATTGCCAAGCTCAAGTTTTAATATACTCCCATAATACTCATATGCCAGGTCCGGAAGACATCCTAAAGGATTTTTTTTTATAAAGCAATTTAAACATCCCCTTTATTTTTAATCAAATGATTTTTTTTTATCAATTGCAGGTAGTTTTCGAGGCATTAGTCCGCTTTCATTACCATTAAATTGTAATGAAATTTGTTTGGCATTAGCATTAGTGAACTAATGCTAATGAAATTTCAATGCCAATGAAAAATTCCCAAGTTTGCTTAAAACTGGTTATGTACAATTATTTTTACTTAATTTAATAAATATACTATTGTTAAAATTTGTTAATATTTGCAAAAGTTAAAAGCTTTGACAGCTTTTTTTGCAGCCGGTATGGGCGAAATGACACCCTGAGGATTAGTGTGTATTAACCCATTTTACACTGCCGTTGCTTAAAAGACTTTCTCGATACAATAATTTTTATGAAGTTTGAAGTCTTGGATATACAAATATATTAAATACATAATTAGAAAAGTTATTGTTTCAGTGTTTTCATATACAGTTTAAAAAAAAATTAATTTTTTTTATAGTAAAAAAAAAAAAAATATTGGAATGTAGAGAGAAAAGAGGTTTTATAAAAATGGTATGCCGATTTGGTTAAGGACATGCGGGATTTTTTTTTTTTTTAATGGAAAAAATCTACTTTTTATGTAAAATTAACAGATTAGAGCAAGACATTTCCGAATTTGTAAAAACTTTAGTATATTAAAAATTATCCCTGTTTATTTTCGAGTGTATAAAATAAGCTATTTTTCTTCAACAAGCAACAAAGTTTCAAAAATTGAGCGGCCTGTGTTGCTATATTAAAATTTTCTAAAAATATCAAAATTGATCTGTTACTTTTGTAAATGAATGTTATTAATATGATTTTAGATCATAAAATATTTTTTTATAAATTGTTTTTTATTTTCTATTGGAAAGAAACATGAAAATTTTAATAGTAATTTATAGAGAATAAAAATTAAAAAGAATTTCACCAGATCTAGCAGGATAGAATACTTAGAATTTTTGGTTACCGTAACAAAACCCTCATCAGTATCCACGCCCTTGTTGGGTAAATGATTTGATGATTGTCTATTTTATATTGAGTGTTTGGAAACAAAGTAACAAGCCCGAAAACAACACACAATTAGACTAACATAAACGAAATTTAACTATGTCCTCTTTTTTACAGTTTTTTCAACTTTAATTCTTAAAGTATCCGATAACAAAGCTATTATATTAAATCTACAAAATAATCTATGTTGATAGTTAATGATTTGAAGACCAATTTTAGTACGCTCCTGGCGAAAACTATATAATCACTTAATTAGCCCATAAAGGGAGATTGTTCCGCTTTTGAACTCCATTTTTACTACGTTCCTGACAAAAAAAAAAAAAAATACAAAAACTACCCTATCAATGAACACATTTTTAAATTTCAGATTTCTAGACAAAGCGATTTAGGCGGGCCATTAAGGTGAAAACTTTTTCCTATCTAAACCCCATGTTTAACACGTTGCTGGCGGGAATTTCAAAAAGTACCTTATCAATGAAATAGCGCTTACTCCATGGAACGCATATTTTATATGTTTCTAGTCCAAGAGGGTAGAATTTTACAAAAAAATTTACAATATATGTACTTCAAAAGGACTAGTGCATAATAAAGCATACTTTTAGGCTTAACAAATGTTAACCTATATAAAGCAGTAATTAAACTAATTTCGTTATTCATTAGAATTCCATGGACTATTATTATAACAATTTGCAATTTCATTAAATCTCTAAATACATTGCATTCTCTTTTTCAATTAACCTTTTTTTGTTGTTAATTAAAATATACTGTAGGCCTGAAGGTTAATAAAATTACAGCCAGCAAATATTAATTGAAGCGTATATTTAATAACGTAAATCAGCAAAAAATAAAAACATCATAACAAAATTTAAATTTAATTTATGGTTGCTAAAGAGGCCAACAAAGATGTTGGTAAAAATATTTGTGTAAACCTCAACAAATTGCATTTTAAGTAATAAAATTTTCAAGCAGAAGAATGTCAATAGGTCAACATTGTAAATATTTATCTGATACAAGATAGTTTGTTTATTTTTATCCTTTTTTTTACTTAAAGAAAACATTAACAGCATATGCATAAAGTATGTAGTAGCAATTTGCACAATAACCTAGATTTGTTAGCAAAAACATTACCACCCCTTGGTGTAAGTAAAAAGTGACATTATTGTGAAAAAAAAAGGAGAGAGTAAAATGACAGCAAAAACGACTATTACATAGAAATTTATATTACAAATTTTGTAATACATTTCAACAAAAGATAACAACACATATACAAACACTTTTTCCACACTTTCATATAAATAGAATTTTTTTTCTTGGGTAGATTGGCCTTTGCATGTATTATTAATGTTATCGTACCCGGTTGGCAAGTGCTATTACCTTAATGTACAATACATTGTATGTGCTAGTCAATGGTCAATGTATAAAAGTGTTGACCATAAACTCAGTATTATGGCAACACAAAAAAGTATTGTTGTGCTTTTTTTTAGAAAGAAATGGGAAAATCCCTTTAAAATATTGGATTAGTGAAAAGATATTACATGCTCGCCGATATTTATTCCGAATCTACATATATCAAACAGAAAGTGGAAACAAAAAGCTTGAGTATTGCAATAATACACTAGTAAAATTAACAACAGAATTTGCGTTACTCGTAAAATAAATTCATAAATATAGATGCTCAAATGGAAACAGAAATTACTTTTCCCTTTGCCAATATTATATTTTGGTAGAATAATATTTATAGTAGGTGTTCTTTTTTGTGTATGCATTATCACAAGTAATTTATAAAACCATAAATATTTAATGTTATGGTCATTTATCATCTCACTTTGTGTCACTGATTCACATGTATCGATTAGATCACCACTTTCAATGAAATCGTAGATGACTCCCTTTATGATTAACCGAAAACATCTTGAAGTCCAATGAAATATTTTAGAAATGTTATATAGGACATATAAAAAGCTATTAATCGACCACTGCCATTTCAGAAATTTGATTCCGATAAATATCCAAAATTGATAAAAAAAATCTAAAATGTTCATAGTATTTCAGGAACCAGAAGAGTCAGTAATGTCTAATTGTTTTACATAGGACAAAAACTTTTAAAAAAATTGAATTGACCCATTTTTTTCTTTGATTTCTTGAAAAAGGAATAAGCTACGATTTTAGTGAAAGTAGTTTTGAGAATTATAAAGAGTTGTCTAACAAAAACTTAAAATTTTGTTGAATAGTGTAATTTACAAACATAATGTAAGAGGGGGTGTTTGTTTTTTTGGATTGTTTTTTGTTTTGTGATGCAATAAAAATATTTTCATTTATTTAAAGGATTTTGGGTAAAATAACTAAAAGCTTTTAAAATATATCCAAAGGAATTTTTAATGGAAAAATATATTAGCTGAAAAATTATTTAATATTAAGCAAAGACAGTTTTAAATAGAACATTGTTTAAGGTTCAAATGATTCATTTGTAGCAAATTTAGAGAATTTAGTAAATAAACCTTTTTAAAATGGATCAGTTTGGTTTTTTATAGCTACCCCTTTGAAAAAATGGGATTAGATGAAGTTCGAGCACTGGACCGGCATGAAACCGTGCCCGGTGAAAACCGGACCGGCCTGAAAGTACCTTACAAGAATACGACCGTTTATATGACCGGTCATGGTAGTGTTGACGGAAATACCCGTCAATGCGTAGACCAAAGTTTCTATCAAGTTCTTAAAAACAATATGGAAAACTTGACCGAAACTTTTTTTTAAACAAGAGTGAAATGACAGATATTTTATTTTGTTTATTATGTGTTAGTTTCAGTCATCAATTTCTTGTAGGGTACCTACCCCGTGTCTGGTTAAATAGAAGGAATGTAAAAGTGCCTACCCTGTAATCTGTCTCGTGATCAGAGAACACAGGACAAATCCACTTCACTGGCAAAGTGAAGTGCAACAAATATGCTTGAGAAAACGTCTTGGATGAATTAAAATTACGAAATTTAATAATTACTTTAGCTGAATTTTTTAAAAAATCGTAGGAGAAAAATCTGGAAAAAAGTTTTGCAATAAAATATGAATTTTAAATGTCAACGGCAGCCGCACTAGCAAAAACAAAGAGCCCTAAGGGTCACATTTGCCCACCGTTGGTAAATTTTTTTAAGCATTTTTTTAATTTTGGTTTTTTCGTTTAAAGTTTAAAGAATAAACTTTTGCATTTTTTTGTTTGTTTTAAATTTCTGCGCTTTTAATTATTTATTTTTTTTTTTAATTTATAAAAATTAGAATTTCAATTGTTTTGAATTTAGATTAATTTTTTTTTATTTTAAATTTAAATGATTTTTTAATTTAATTAATTTTAATTGATTTTTTTATGGTGGTTTCTGCATTTTAATAAAATTTTCTTAATTTAAAAATAATTTTTCATTTCAAATTACATTTTCAACTCTTAGTTAATCTATAGGGAGTGATGGGTCCATTGGCGGTCATCTAAGGGCATATCACTAAATTGGTAGTTTTTATTTGAAGTTCTTACTTTTTTTGAATTAAAATCTATTTTTAGAAACATTCCTAGTTCCGTGGTTGGTATTTTTCGTTAGCTTTGTGGCTATTTGACAGGTGTCTTTCGCATAAGAGAACCATGTCTAGGACCGGTCTCTGTTCGAATGGACCAGTCAAGTGACGTATCCTGTGACAGGTCCGTTTTATGCAAGATATTTAGAAAATATTACATACTTTTGGGAGAACTACATTAAATCATAACGTTAGGGTTGCTAACTAATAAAATATTTTTAATTAAATCAAATTTTTACTTATTGAACCACATATAATCCCTCAACACTTCATATTTTTATCAATTCACAAAACCTTTAAACAAATCAAAAAAGTATTTATTAAAATCATTACAAACCCATAGAAAAATCGTCAAAATGTCATAATATGCCAATAATACAAATAAACAAAATAAAAAAAGAGCAAACATTTCGTTTTTGATATCAATAAAAATAAACAAATCGGTAATTTGGATGCCTTTTTAAAAAAATATTAAATCTGCATTATGGCAAAAAAAAAATTATATACAAAGGCAGCCTAAAGCAGAAACAAACATACGAAAACATGAATTTTTTTATTGATATCAACAACGTAACACATGAACTTGAATTCAAACGAATCAGCGTCATTGTAGTAGTTATTACAACAATTTTATATAAAATCTATAAGGCTGGCATATATTTTGTAAGAATGTGGAATACCAGCAAAATTTAGACAAAAAGACAAGTAAAATCATTAATTTTGGCTATACCGAATTTTTTAATGCCTTCCACAGCCAAAATAAAAAAAAATATTGAAATTGAGAAAATACAGTGGAGGTGAAAATAATGTTTGTGAAGAGTTTTTGTGGTAAACAAAAGTTTTTGAGGTGTATGGAAAATTTAGAGGTTATTTTTGGAAAAGTTTCGAACAAAAATAATTTTGCAAATTTTTTTTTATACATTGGTGAGTACAGAATGATCTGTAGTTTGTTTTTAGATTTTAATTAACATTTTCAAAACTGAAAAGAAAATAAGTTTCACCCTATTAAACATATAAACTTGTTAGAATTCTAATTTGATTTGTGTGATATTTAAACGACAGTGAAACGCTGGTAAAGGGAAAAGGGAGATACGTTCAACGACATGCAAGTTTACTCTTTTTTTTTATGGGTAAAGGCAAGAAATAAAATTATAGATATTTGTTTTGAAAATTTTGTATTCACAATGACGTTAAGCAAATATATGAATATAAGCAGCCCCTTAAGGTTATACTACAGAGTTTTGTTAGCTAGACAAATATATATGTGTATTGGTTTGTTAAAACAAGAAAAACTTTTTAAGGCCTTCACTAAGGTTAAGTTCAAATAAATATGAGCAAAAAACAAAAAAAAATAATAATAAACTTAAAAAGTTTTATTAGGAATTTGTTTGTTTTATATAATTATATACACCTTCTTTATGGATCAAATAATTGAATTAACTTTATTTATGTGTATAATTTTAGGCGTATTATGAACAAAAGTTTCAAGGTTTAATTTTTCTTGGCCATAACAAAGAAAATAAATCCAAATTCATTTTTGTTTAACAATTCTTATAAATTAAAAATAAGTAGCTTTTTTTTCTAAAAACTTTAGATTTTTTCTTTTTAATAATTTGCAATTTTTTTTGTTTAAATCAATACCTTGTACATTTTAAGCCTTAAATCTTTCTTGTTAACTTTATGTAAAATTTTTTAATCTCTTTTTTTCTGTATTTTACTTTGTAATTTTTGTTTCCTCTTTTGTTTTTGTGTAAAAAAAATAATACTTTTTACAGACTCATAAATTACTTGTTTGACAGTTAAAAGACAAAATGCATAATATAAATTTTATATTTGCAAAACAACAGCAAAGTTTATAACTTAAAGAATTAAAAAAAATAAGTTGTTGAAAAATGTATTTAAATTACAAATTATGCATTTTTTCTCAAAAGTATGTTAATGCAGAAAAATAAAGGCATAATGTTTATTAAAAAGTACCAAGTATGTTCAAAGCATGCTTAGTAAAAATATTAAGAAAATATTTAACCTTTCGTGTAAGACTGTTTTTGGGATAACAGTTAAACTTGGTTTAGTTAAACCGAAAACGAATTTTGCCAACCATTTCCAAGTTTATTACAATAATTTGTCGAAACAACTTTCCTTTGCATAGAATTTTGGTCTCTATTGAAATAAAAAAAAAAAATAATACGTTCTCTTTATATATGAGTTTTGATTCAATCTAACGAAGGAAGGTATTTTTAACTTGACTGGGCGGTTGAGTGATTAAACACTGAAAATTTTATTTTAGTCTGAAAATAAAAGTTTTCGTTAACCCTATTTATACCACTCATCGAGAGTAATGAATTGGTTTCCCAGTAAGCATTTTGCTGTTGCTTTTTTGCTTATACCGCACCCTCCTAGTGGTTTTTTAAATAATTAATGTTCAAATTTTGACGCTTTGTGTGCACTTAACGGGTTACGATTTTATAAAAATTTATATTTTCGTTTTTTGCTTATACAAAATACTATCAAACTTATGTAAAAAAATTGTATCTATCTGTATTTCACAATTTTGAAAATATTTAAGCAATTTTGATAGTTTTAGACAATTTTTTCAAAATTTCAATATGTATGGTAGCGCTGTCTGTACAATTTAGGAAGTTTTTTCGCTTGTCGATTTTTACAAATTCGGAAGTTTCTTGATTTACTTAAAAAGTACAAATTTCTTAGATATTCTTAACCAAATCAGCATACTACTTTAATAAAACCTTTATTCTATGTATATTTAAATATTTTTTTTTTCCAAAAAAATACTATAAAAAAAATGGAAAAATATATTTTTTTAAATAACTTTATATGGCAACCTTGGAACAGTTAAGATTCAAAAAAATGATTTTATTTTTTTTCGTAATGTACATATATTCAAGCACCTACACGGAAAAATTCTTGTTAATCCGTTGTGGCAGAGTAAAGTGCTTTAGAAACTTTAAACGCGTTTTTCACAAAACTTTCGGTCAGGAAAAGGCCGAACCGATCAGGTTCAAATTTTACAACAAGCTTTTAAGTATATATTTTAGAGATTAATTGAAGTTTTTCTCACTGATAAATATTTTCCATTTTAAAAATAAGGCCAAAAAGCGTAGGTCAAACCCTATCATTTTAGAAAAGCCGCCATTTTGTTAAAAAATTATAATTTTGCTTATTCCTTTGATCTTTTACAAGATAAAACATTATCTTAAAGAAATATTTAGGGTTTTTCAAGACGCCTTTTAGAGGTGATCCCGCATATAAGCTGTAGAGGCTTTTAAAGTAATTAATTTTAAAATTTTTAAAATATAGTTAAAAGTTACCATAAGATATGTACAAATTTTACTTTTAATAAATTAAAAAGTCTTCTAAAGAAAAGTGCTTGAAATATCGATTTTTTTGGATCTCATAAATGTATACAACGCCTTAATACATTTGCGTAGAGAAGACTTCAAACAAACACATGCTTTTTATTAGATTTATCTAAATTAATTGGGTCTTAAAAGTAGGTGTTGCTTTAAAGCAACGACAGTGTAAAATGGATTAAATTACAAGCGAATTATTTTGACTTATATGCCTTTATTCACATTTCCCTAATAGTAGTCAGCATATTTTAATATTTAAAATTTATTCTTTTTAATTTCCCCACCATCACATTAGTATTTTTTTATGTTTAAATTTTAATGGTATTATATTGAGCTGTAGTGGGTTGAACAAGCACTGATGCATGTCCTTGGCGCTTAGACTAAAATATTTGTTTATTGTACCATACAAAAAAAAAATTGTAATATATTTTTACATATAATGCCTTGGAGTTGGCAAGATTTTCTTTTTTAATTACTTGAAAATTATGGTTTATTAAGATTTGTTGCTCTTATTTTTATATATAAATATTTTTTTAATATTATGTAATTTTAAAAATAGGACTTACCTCATTAATTCAAAAGTTATGCACAAATGTTTTCTAAAATACATATAATCCAACATATGTATAACATTATGAGATCCATCAGCATCTTTTTCACGTAATTCATCCAATATATTTAACTCCACAACAGCTTGATTCAAAAAACGTTTCTTATTGCGTATAATTTTAATAGCAACATGGGTATTGGTCTTATGATCTAAAGCTCTAATGACTTGACCAAAACTACCCTTGCCAATAACTTCTAAAATTTCGTAACGAAAAGCGATATGATCATGTTCGATCTGAAAAAAAAGGAATAAAACAAAACATTTTATAACTCGATTAACGAACTTAATGTTAGATTGGATACTTACAATTTTATAGTTGCCATTTTCATCATCATAACCAGAATTAGTGGCTGAAGCTGATAATTTATTAGAATAATTTTTATTAGCATTTTGTCCAAAATACCATATTTCTTTATAAACCTTAAGCTCTTCAAATTCCATATCTGTCAAATAGTTGCTGTATTTTTTAACAAGTTCTAAAATCAATATCAATATAAGAAAAATTCAAATTAATTGTAGAAAAACCTTTCAAAGTATACTACATTTTGGGGTATTCTTTAGTTCTCTTAAGTATGCTTTTGCTTTTTTATTTGTTGTTTTTATTAACTATTTTCAAGTATGCTATTGTTTGTAATAAACTTTTCAAGCATATTCTATTTGCTTTTTGATTTGCCTAATTAATACTTGACATTTTGTTGAAAAAAATGTTTTTTTTACACCGTTCTTGCTACTTGTTAAGCTCTCTAAAAGTGATGTATTTGTTTAACGTTAGTATTTCATTAAAAAAAAAAAAAGGTTTTGCAACAGCAAATACACAAAATGTTGTTTGCCACTAATATAACCTTGGCCTTATTAACAACAAAAACTGAAAAATAGTGTTTAGAGGTTTGAAATAAAAAAGTCAACATAATTAAAAAAGATTGGATTACAAAAAGCAAACATTTCCATAGAAATGAAGTAAAGCGTAATAATGTAAGTCATACTTTTAGGCTTAAAATAAAATAAATTGTAAAGCATTTTATTAAAAAAAATAACCCACAAATTAATTTATTTTTTAATAAAAAAAAAAAAATTAAAAATCTTACCCGATGGTGTCATTGGTGTTATACATTTAATATCATCTCTGCCTGAATTAGCACTACCCGTGCTACTATTCGATTTTGTTGAAGAGCCTCTTTCACCGCTCGATGAATTTCCATGAGACGACACGGTATTCGATGATACTGGTGAACCTAAATTGTTATTATTTATGTTATTGATATTACCATTAGATGGACTACGATGGTGTTGTGTCATTTGCTGGGTCTGATGATGATGGCCATTAGAGTGGTGATGATTTCGTGACGAACCGCGTGTGGTGCCGCCATTGCAGAGATTGGGTAAATCAAGACGTGGATTTGACAGTCGGGTATCACGATCGCGACGACATTTGTCATTGTCGATCTGAACCTTAAGAAAATTAAATTGAAAACAAATAAAATACAAAAGTTAAAAAAGCATATTAAAGGTCATAGTTTTGTAATACAATTTAAAATAATATCTTAAGGCTTTTTATAAAATGAAAATACTATTACTAGGTCTACTAAAAATAAACTTGAATATCAAAAATGACAAATTTATGATTTGTTTTTATTAAAGTGTTTTATCTGAAATAAACTTTACAAAATTTTTATACAGCTAAAACGAGATTTGAAGATTTTTATATTAGAAGTAAATTCGTCTATTAAAAGAAATAAAAATTACCGAAAATTCAAAATCCGTATTATATTTCTAAAACTTTTAATAAAAATGTTTTCTATAAAATACTTAAAAAAGGTTAGTATACTGAGAGCTTTTAAAAATGTATTTTTTCTTCTAGGTATAAAACCCTTTAAAACTAGTCCCAATTTCAATTTCCTACCTTAAAAATCCGTGCACAAAACACCTTTCCTGCAATATCTTCATTAACATAGCTTTTACACAAAATGCAGTTCAAGAGCGGTTTAATAAGTCAGTGACCTTTTTAATAAGATATTTTTTCGGCAAAAAAAACGTTACGATCGGTTCCATGTTTTTTCTTCCTTCCAAATAATAGGTTTTCTCAAGTTCCTCAAAACGGGCGTTTATTCAGTGACGACCTCATTTGACAAAACGGAACATTAAAAAATCGAAAAGGGCTAATTCTGGAAAAAAAAAACATGTTTGCCCTGTGCGTTGTCCAAGTGTGAGCAATCGCGCAGGTAGCTTTTTCATGTTCAAACATGTCTACAGCCTCACGCATTTGCATAACCTCACATTTCATAACCTCACGCATTTTCATAACCCCACGCACTTTCATAACTTGATCATCCAATTTCATTCATTCGGTAATTTGTGGCATGGCGATCACTTTTGGGAAACCACAACGACCACATGGAATCCAGTAAAAATCTTCTTTACCATTGAAATAGATGGAGGAAAATAATCAATATTTATAAAGGTTTTGATATGTACACGAACGAAATTAACTTTTTTTGTGTAATTTTTGTCTAAATTCACTTTTTTTTTGTCTAAAATCATTTTTTTATTTAATTTTTGTCGAAATTTACTTGTTTTTTAATTTTTGTCGAAAACCACGAGGTTTTTTTTCACGAGCATAAATTTAATTACGCAGTTGAATAAAGTTTCACAATAGTATAATAACAGGTGGCAGCAAGGCGAATTCGCCCTGGGTGGTAGTTGGCAGAAGCAGTGTTGATTTTTAATTAACTACGAGGGATGTGCAAAAAGTCACTGACTTGTTAAGCTGCCCTCTTAATTCCACATTTTATTAAACTTTAAATTTTCAAAGCCTTAATTTAGTTTAAAACAACTATTTTTAATAAGATTTTTTAAATAAGCTTTTTTTATATTTTTAGGTATTTTATTTTTTCTTTACTTACCGGCATTTCACATCGATCCAACATTTTGTTTATTGTTTTGTTTTTAAATTTCCAGCGTTATTAGTCTGGTTAATGTGGTTTTGAGTTTATATTTCTTGTGTTTTTAGTGGGTTGTATATTGTTGTTTAAAAGTTACCGGACCCGCGTACATTGGTGTTATAGTTTTTAAGTGCGTATTGCTAAAATGAAAAGAAAATATAGAAATATGAAGTTTAGTTAACTATAAAACATTTTAAATTGAGGTTAAAAGGTAAAGGTTATAAAGTTTGATAATTAAAAAAAAAAAAAGTTTTAAATTGTAATATAATAAAGAGTAAAACTTTCTTAAAGTTCACTCATAAGTAGTCAATTTTTTTTGTAATTAAATGTAAGAATATGCAATAATGAAAAATGTTTTTGGATTAAAAACATAATATTAATAATATTTATTTAAACGTACACATTCAAAGATTTTAAAAAAGCAAATAATAACCAGGAACTAAAAGCTTTTTGTTAAATTTAATAAATATCAATTAAAAGGGGTTTAAAATGTTTTAAAACTATTTAAAATTTTTAAAATAGCATTTAGGCTATTTTCCTACAGTTTAAGATAGCTTTCAAAATAATTTGTTTTAAGTAATAGTAAGAAAGCTTAAGGCATTCTGAAATTTATCCAAAAGTGATTAAAACAAGTTTCAGCTAAAAAGCTTTAGAGATATTTAAAGTTTTAAAGCTTTTAGCATAATAACAGAAATAAGTTCTTAGAGAAAGCTTTGAAAATATTTAATGCAAAAGTCAAAAATTTCATTTTAAGCTGAGTAAATCTCAGTAAGCTTTTAGCCAGCTAAAAGTTTTAAAAATATTTAGAAATAAACAAATATGTATCTAAAAAGCTTTAAAAATTAGTTAAAGTTTCGAAGATTAAAGTCCAATATTTGTTAAAAAAAAATAATTAAAATCAAAATTATCGTTTTGAAACGCATAAAATTTTTTATAGACGAAGTTTTAGAATTCACAAAAGCTCTCAAAGAAACCATTTATATTAATTAATAATAAGTTTTAACGCTCTATAGTTTCAAGTGATATTGTTGAATAAATTGTTTTTGTTACTCTAACAACTGCCTCACTTTGTCTTTTCAATAAAAAAATATTAAAAAGCTTTTAATATATTTTAAAAAATAAGGAAAATATTATTTTAAAAAATTAATTAAATAAAAAGTTTTTAATGAAAGTTAATTCGTTTGAATTATTCCGATGTTTTAGGAGAACCCTCTGCACAGTTTAACAATATGAAAGTCTATATTTTCAGAAAGCTTTTTTAATATTCAATATATTCAAAAGTAATTAAATAAAAAAAAAAAACTTAAATTCAAAGTATCAAACAAGGCTTTAAAAATCAAATTTAGAAATAATAAAGTTTATATTATTAGTTTTTTAAAATTATAAAATATTTATATACTTTTACAATAATACAAAAGCTATTTAAAAGCTTTTATTATTTGATAAGTATTGGAAATAATAAAGCTCTAAAAACTCTTACACATAGAGTTTAAATCATAGTTAATTCAATCATTATAGCATATTTGAATTAACATCTTATTTTTTACGATCATTTTTAAATTAAGTAGGTTTCTTATTAAAGTAAATAAGATTCTAGTTAAAATACAATTTATAGTATTTGAGTTAAAATTTTTTTTGTTCTCAGAACACCCCTATTTGCTCTAAATATTTTAATTGTTCTGAAAAGTACTTCATATTCTTTGAACTTTTTTCAATTAAAATATTTATTAACGAATGTTAACAGACTGGGGAAACATATGATTAATTAATGACAAATTAGCATGAGCTTTTCCAGATTTGGTTTAACAGTTTAATGTATTTATTGTGCTACACAGTTTTTTCATAGCACGTTTTTTTTATAAAGTTTAAAGACTTTATGGGAATTTTCTTTACATTTACAGAAAATTGCTTAACAACATTTTCATTTGACATTTATGTAATACAAAAAAAAAATGAAAACTTATTATTAATCTATAAAAACATAACATATAATTTACACTTAATATTAATAACAACTCATAAATGATTATCTTTCATTTTCGTTAAACAAAGACAAGAAAAACTGGTAAATGATGAGAAAACTATCGTTATGTCTACAAAAGGAAGTCAATATATTTTTTAAAATAATTATATAATAAACTTTTTGTTAAGCTTGTTTTTTTTTATACATTTTACAGAATTTCATAATTTTTCATTTACAATTTAACTCTTAATTTTTCACTCAAAAGGTCAACAAAGTTTTAAAGAAAAAAAAAAAAAAATAACTTTCCCTTATCAAAACTTGTCAAAAGCATCAGCATATTATGTATAGTATTAGAAGCATAATACCTAGTTAATATTTTCCTGCATTTAATACGCTTTTTGTTTGCTGTTTATTATTTATAAAAGCTAATAGTTTAACGTCAAATGTCAAAAGTTTTAGTAATAACTACAAACCAAACAAACCAAAAAAAAAAAAAGACAACCATGACTTTAAATAACGTTTTACTAATCAACCAGTAAAAGTAATGAAAGTGTTTAGATTACAACTAAAATTTATGTTTAATTAAAAACTTTAATAAATCTTATAAAAATTCTTTATTTAAATTTAAAATCTCGTTTATTGCCCTATTATCTTGTATTGTGAACTATTGTGAATAAATTTCATATTTCTGTGACTGTCATGTTTTATATTAAAAACTCTTGTCTCTAAAATCTTCTTTTGTTACAAATAGATTTCAATGTAGTTTTGAAAATTTTATTGTTTTACATTTTTTTATACAATCTAAACATTGTATTATCAACTAAAGTAAGTAAAAACATTTAAAATTGAATATAGCAACTGTCAAATTTATTATGTGGATTTCTGTATTATGGAAAACCACTTGTATATTTTAGCGTCACGTAGTCTATATGGCTAAAATACCTTCGGTTTTTTTTTTTTGAGGTTTTAATGGTAAACTCAAAACCAAAAATTTTAACAATTTGTAAACAAGCTAAAAGAAATACATATATATTTCCCTACTTGGTAAAGTTTTTTTTGGTTTCAATATTTCGTTTTGAGCTAGAGGGTGGTCTTTTATTTTTCCATAATTTAGTTGTTGATGCATACAAAACCGCTGTTAAAGAAACGGCCGTAAGAAGCTAAATTATGAGAGTTATTAAAATAAAGTTTGCTAGACAATATAAACATAAATTTTACATAAACAATAAACACATGCACGAAAAGGGTTTAAGTATTAAACAGAAAGGGTTGTTTATGGTTTGGTTTTCGTTTAGTATGCATTGCATTTTGCCAGATCGAAATCAATATAACTTGATTTAGGCTTTTGTCAGTCAAATGTTTTAAAAACTTATCTGTTTGTCTACAATTTTTAAACTTTATTTTCAGACAATATTTTAGGTATTTCGAAAGTTTTATATTAAAAAAAGACTTTGTTTTAGAGTTAATTCAAAATAGTTATTTGCTAAAACTAATCCATAGATTAGTTTATCTTCACCATATAAAACGCATCTGCCTGCAAAAAAATTAAAAAGTTAAAAAAATTATCATAAATCGTAAAGCTTTTTTTTAATACTTTTATTTACCAACATGAAATCAAACATTAAACTTGATTAAAACTTTACAAAAAGCTTTTATTTTATATAAAGCATTTTAACGCAACAATGGCCCGGAAATTATTTTTTCGAAATTGATGCTGAGTTTTGGTGGAGGAGGATGATGGAAATTCCCGAATCCACATCTGGTGAAAAATAAAATTTATTGATTTTTTGTTTGTTTGGGGGAGTAAGGGGGAGAGGGTTAGTTAATCAATTTGTAAGCTCTGTATCTGAAATATGGTTTTACCAACGTGTGGTGTGGACATATGCGCATTTGTTCCTAGCACATGGCCGAACTAATAATATTAAAAATCTTTAAGCTTTTGTAAAGCTTTTTTAATGCTTTTATTATTATATTCCTCTAACTGCCACTGGAGCATAGGGCGCCAAAAGCATTAGTAAATAAATATTTTAAACAATTTTTTATATGTATATAAAAGATTTTAAAACTACGAAAGTAACATATTTACAGCTAAAAGCTTTTTTAAGCAAAGCTTTTCAAAATGTATAAATTTCACATTTAAAAGTTTATTAAATAAATCAATATATAGTTAATGCATTTGCTAGCTTTCCAAACGATTTTTGTATAAAAAAAATTTCAGTTAAAAAAATTTTGTGATTGCTTAATTTAGTAATAGTGTAAAAGCAAATTAATTTAAATTCGAAACTTATAGAGTTTTAATAACTTTTAAGATAATAAAGCTTTTAAATATTGCAAAAAATATTTTTAAAGTGGTAAATAATAAATAAGAATATTCACGATATTATGTTATCCAGTAAAGAAATTATAATATAAATAAAATTTTCTAAAAGCTTTGAAAAAAGCTTTTAAATTATTGCAGAAATTCTAAGGAGTTTACAATAATGGAAATGATTTTTTCTGTATAAATATAAATAAATAAAATATAAATATAAATAAATAAATAAATAAATAAATAAATAAATAAATATTTTTTTTCAGAAATTTAAGAGGTTCACACCAAAAGCTAGTCTTCTTTCTAAGAGCTTTCAATAATAACTAAGCTTTTCACCAAAGGTAGACTGTTTAAAATAGTTAAACCTTTATTAGAATCTTATATTAACTGAAATTTTTTTCGCTCAAGTATAAAGATTTTAAAAGCTTTTCGAAAATTTTACATTATTTAATCTTTTTTATTTTGTAAAAATAATGAGTCTTAAATTATAACCTGGTAAAAAAAGTATTTAGATGTTAAATGAAATTCAAATATGAGAAATATTTTTAAATGAATCGTATTCTTAAATTTTTTAAAGAATATATAAAAAGTCCACCCAAATATTGTTTACTTTTAAGAGCTTTTAATGATAATACAGCTTTTTGCTAAATTGTAGATAGTTTAAAGCTTTACTAAAAGCTTTTAAAATATTACAAGTTAATTTAATCATATAATAAACAGGAATCTTGTAATCTTCAAAAAATTTTTTGAAAGCTTTTGAAACATTTAAATGACAAAATTTTCGAACATCATATTTTAATCGAATGTAAATCTTTTGTTTCCCTTTTTAAAGCTTTTAAATTGTTTACATTTAAATGATAAGATCTTTCTCAAAAACTTATTCGAATTTTTATCAAAGTGTTGAACATATTTTTTTTTTTTTTGAAAATTTAATATGAAATTTCCCTTTTTACAATTTATTTAAACCCTTTTTCACATAACAACTTTTACTTAAATTATAAGTTAACCTATTTGCCGTTATAATTCTTCAAATTATTTAAATTCATTTGTATATGTTTGTTTTAACAAATTAAACATTTCCGGTATTTCAGTTTTTTTCCTTTGTTGTTCTTCTTTCCATATAACTAATTCTCACTTTATTTAAATTAAAACTCCCCATTCTTGAACAAAATTACAAATAAAAACTGCCACTCAAAAGCCAAACTAAACTTCATTTAACTAAAGTGTACAAGCCAATAAACCATAATTCCCTTTTATGTATAGATACAGTGTGTGTAAATAGAGAAGAGAATAGTTAATAGCCAACAATTACACTACCGACACACTTTTAGAGCTTCAATTTGAAATGGACTGAAGTGGAAAAAGCAAAAAAAAAAAAAAAAAAATTAAGTAAAATCTAACTATGAACTCTAAAAGCAAAGACGACCTATGACAAACCCCTCAATATAGAAAAACATGAGAAACAAAGTTAAACTAAACTATAAATATGTACTACAAAAGCCATTGACCAACTAAATTAACAAAAACATTGTATGAATTCAAAACAACACTTTAGCATAGACACCAGTTCCAAAATAAATTAAAAACAATATTTTAAAATCATAGTTTACTAATAAAAGCTCTTCCTACATGTTTTGCTAAATTTAAGGCATTAAATAAATTGTTGTTACATGTTTTGATATCACTTCGAAATGGTGTAAATAATATGTAATTATTTACTTGTTTATACTACATATAGTATACGTATTTAAACTAACAGGTACTTGGTATTATTTCATTTAGTTTTTCTTCGGAAAAATGTGTGTAATTGACTTTCTAACTCTAAAAACATGTGTTTCTGGTAGTGTTGTTTTGGATCTATATTAGCCACTGTTGTGTTACTGGTGTTGCATGATGATTATTTGAATTTTTGTTTATTCAGTTGTGTGTTCATATTGCACACCCTGACTTTGTCGTGGCGGCCGAATGTTTTTATCTCTAGTGTCGTTACACTCAAAATGTTTGTTTTGACGTCCAAAAACGGAAGTTATTAACAACTAAAAATTGTCGCTATTTTCTTTGTGATACACTTAGAAAAATTGTAAAAATAGTACTGCAAGAAATATCTGCTGTAATGATATTTGTTTTTTTTTTGCGCAACTAATTGCTAATCGTTAATTTGAAAAGCTTTTGCCATAAAATATTTATAAGAATGTATGGGAGTGTTTTGTAAACACCTCACGATTGGACTTTACACGATTGGATTTCAAAGTGAGATTTTGAGGCATTTAAAAAACTTTTAAGAAACCCTCTTTTATTGCCTTCAAATATTGAAAATTTGTAGAAGCTTTTAGAAAAGCAACAATTGGAAAAATTGAGTAAGTAAAAAAGCTTTGAACAAATCCACGTTTATTGTCTTAAAATAATGGTTACTAATCGGAGCTTTTAAAAACAAATACAGTTTACAATTTAAGAAATTAATAAAACCACGTTTATTGCTGTATAATATTAATGATTTATAGAAGCTTTAAGAAAAATCACAAATTGTAAAACTTAGTAATTAAAATAGGGTTTTATAAAGTTATAAATATAGCAATAACTTAGAGATGATTTATTAGAGTTTTTGGAAAACATAATTTACAAAACTATTAAAAAATTATAAAAGCTTTTAGTACAATCACAATTTATAATATTAAAGAACTCAAACAGCTTTTAATAAATCCACTATAATTATTTTAAAATATTGATGATTTATAGGAGCTTGTTGTAAAACCACAATGTAAAACTTTAAACACTTAAAATATATTGATGATATATAATTAAAGCTTTTAGAAAAATCACAATTTTGGTAAGATAAGGAATTTTTATAAAACAACATTTAAAAACTTTAGACATTCAAAAAAATATGCAAGATATAATGAAACTTTTGGAAAAAAAAACAGTTTGTAAAGTTGGAGAATAAAAAGAGCTTACAATAAGTCCACGTTTGGTGCCTTAAAATGTTGATAATCTTTAGAAGCTTTTAGAAAACCCAAAATTAGAAAAAATAGGGAACTAAAAGTTATATAAAAACTCTACTTCTTTTGCCTTAAAATATTAATGATTTATAGGAGCTTTTAGAAAAAATCACAATATTTAAATTTGAAGAATTAACATGACTTTTAATAAAGTCACTTATAAATTTGTATAATTTTTAGAAGCTTTTCCTATATCTATAAAGTTAAAGAATTCTAAGAGCTTTTAAAAAAAACCATAATTTTGTTTTAAAATAATTATATAAGCTTTAAAAAAACAATTAAAATATTTAGCTATTTAAAGAGCTTTTAAAATCCACAATTATGGCCGTAAGATACATGAAAGCATCCAGTAAAGCTTCAGTTGAAAAAAAGCATTAACAGAACTTTTACTAAATACAAAATTATGGCCTTTAAACATTGTGCTACAAACAAAGCTTTTTGAAGATATTAAAAGAATATTAAACTTGAGACTAATGTCTAAAAAAGACTTGAAAAGCTTTTAAGAAAGATAAAGTCATTAGTTACTAAGGAGCTTTTAATCGTAACTGACAGAAAAATTTGAAGGTTTATGTAAAAATTTTCCACAGAAAAATCATTTTGTGCGACCATATGTATTTAAGAATATCACTTAAAAATAAAGCTTTTAAAATTTTAACTCATTTCTATATTTATAATTCTTTTTAGAAAATAATTTTTAAAAGAAAATAGTTTTTTTTTTTTATAAAAATGTTACCACTTGAAATACAAGTGCAGTAGTCTTATAGAATTTGGATTAAAGCTACTTACTACTATGGCGTACTTACTATTATGGCGTATTAAAATAAAGTTGTTTCTACAGGAGCTTCTAATTAATTTTTCAATGTTATTTTTTTACATCTTTAACTATTGATTTTTTATATATGTTATTATTATATAATTGCATTTCAAAATGGCTTTTATTGCACTACTATAGTCATAAGATAACTACTAACTTTAGTTAATGCATTGTGGCGCCTCTGTTAATTAAATATTAGAAGAATTAATACAGCAATAACATTAAAGTAAATTATTATAAACACCACAATGCAAACACTCATACTCCACAAAACTTGTGGAGAAAAAAAATAAAAACTTATATTTAATCATACTTCAATGTTATGAGTAAAATGCAAGCAGCCAACGAAGCATCTAACTTAAACATGCAATAATCCCTGATTAAGTCTACACAGCAACCCACTAACGTATGAACGATAAAGCCCGGCCGACCAGACCAGACCAGTCAGCCAAGCCAAGCCAAGCCAACTCAGCCTAACCAATCAATATAAATATGTATAATGTGGTGCTGCTGCTGCTGTTCCAAAACATAAATATAAAAGTAGGGAGTATGGATAGATAGAGTGCAGGGAATCACATGGTGTAGTTGAAATTGTTGTTCACTTTTATTTCCAACAGAAACAAAAACTAGTATTACAGGCTTTTGTAAAGAAAAACAATAGGGACATACAAATAATAATATTCAAAATAATTCTTTAAAAATAGCATATTAAATAAAATTTTTGCAAATATTCAAAGTTGGGCGCCATGAAATAAGCCCAAAGAAAGAGATGCTAATAAAATAATTTCCAAAGGGCTGAGCGTTATTTTATCATGCAGTAAAGTAACACCCGAAATTTATGAATCTAATCTTGTAATTCTTTCTTGACACTTATTACATTAGAAGCATTTCATTGAAGCCTAAAAGCTTTTTAAAATTTTACAATTATTTTATTTCTTAAAGCTGCTGCTGTGCTAGTGAATACTCTTATTTATTTAGAAAAAACAAAACTGGTCAATGGTCAGAAAATTCAAAAGTTGATTGTACTTAGTTGTTGTTGTTATTAAAGTTGCTGCTGTTGTGTTGTTGCTATTATAACACAAAGTGCAACATTGTTAAATAATTGTTATTAATAGTTTTTTTTTGTGTGTGCTATTGTTACTAGATTTTTATTATATTATGATAAAGGATATGCTTAATAACAGGAAATTGAAGAGAAATTTTTTATAGATTTGTAAAGATTTCATTATTGCAAAACATTTTCATTGTAAGGCATAAGTATTTTAGATTTTTTTTTGTTTGTTATTTAATTTATTATTTACAAATAAATATTAAGTTAATTTATATACTTGTTTTTATTTAAAAGTAAACATTTGTTAAGTAAAATAATAATATTCGTATGGCGTTGCTTTTGTAGCAGTAAATATGTTTTTATAAAGCCGATGCATCATGTTTGTTTGCTTATCATCACGAGCTAAAGATCTGCATTTGTTACTAAATAATTATACACTCAAAGATATTTTGAATCATCAGTACATGCAGAGAAAAAACATGGTGGGGACAATCATATTTGAAGAGCATCATATATTTTGGGTTTATGATTGTGCCTACAATAGTTGTACTATAATATGCTTATCATATTATTATAATAAAATAACCATAATTTTATCATAATATTATCCTTTCAGATATATTATGATTAAAAAATTATCATATTATGATTCTAAATAAACATATTATGATCTGGAATTTATCATAATATGATGGCATGTAATCATAGTATTCTCAAAATGTTATCATATTATTGTCCCCATAACTATATTATGATTCCTGAATTATGATCCTTCTTATTATATTATGATTATTAATATACATAATATGACTATGTAATATCATATTATGATTCTCATATATATATATAAATATAAAATCGCAGCATTAAACAATATGACATAAACTGACTGAACTGATATAATTTTGGTTTTTATGAAAACAAGAAAATATTATGACTGTAAATGTCAAAGTCATGCTTTAGATGATGTATAAATTTTTATTGGTTGTTGCCAGCATTTTATGGTTACATAACTATCATAATTTTTTCATAGTAAGAGTTTTTGTTACCACAGTATGGTTATAGCTAATCATGTTATGAAATAGAAAGTGTCAATTATAAATTAGTAAAATATTTCCTATAATAATGATGGTATCGACTATGTTGATGGTTAGAAAACCAATAACATGGTTGTGACAACCATACCCGATTGCAGCAAGCACAATATATTAGCAGCGATCATGTTGCAACCATGTTTTTTCTCTTTGGCGATATATTAATTAAGGCTTTTACTTGAAAAGAAATTTTAGAATTTTCTCCAAAAAATATTCACTATATGATTTGGGCAGGAAAAAACGGTTTTAATAATTTGAAAATTTAACAAATTAAAAGTTTTTTCAATAAAATAACAACACGATTTTGAAATATACATTTAAACGTAATTAAAACATTTCAAAAGTTGTGGCTATTAATAGCTTAAAAAAATCTCTATAAATTTGATCAATGAATACTCAAGACTTATGGGAGCTTTTTGTAAAACCATAATTATATTTAGATAGCTTTTAATAAAACTATAAATATTGAAAGAGAAACCTTTATGTTTTAATGCATAAAAATAACTTATTATGGCCTTAAACTATAAATAGCTAATGGAGCTTTTTATTGAAATACAATATAAAAGTTGAGGCAATAATGAAGAATTTTTTTTTAAATCAAAAATAAAAAGACCTATGGGAGCTTTTAGTAAAAATATAATAATAATAATAATAAAGGTAAATTTTAAATGGTGGTATTGAGAATATGATTTATAAAATGTTTGAAAATTTTCTTTAAAAATGAGATTTTGTGATCCACATGTTTATAGACCTAAAATCTTCGATTATAACCGTAAAAAATAAAACTTGAGCCTTTAGAATGGCATACGAATAAACGATTATGAACCTAAAATAGAAATGACTTTAAGGTTATTTTATGTAAATTAAAAGTGGAAAGTTGTGGCATTACAAAAGCTTTTTTTAAATTGTCGTTTAGAGCTTTTAAATAGCTATTATTTAATCTACGATTTTAAGATTACTAAATAATAGCTTTTATTGGAGCTTTTTAGAACTTAGAATTTATTGCCGAGAAGCTTCAAAAGAGCTTTTATTTAACCTACGACTATAACACAAAACATAGTACAGTTAGAGCTATTAAAAAACTTAACTAAAGCTATTTAAAAAAAAACTCTGCGCTATAATAATTACTGATTTAACTATGGAAATTTAGAGAGCTTTTATTATTAAATCCACGTTTGAAACAAAGTGACGATTATAGTATTCAAAAATCAAATGCGAACAACAATATAGTTAATGTTTCTAAAGAGCTTTTAATAAAGCTACGTTAAAAAGTTATGGCATTTAGAGAGCTTTTAATAAATTCGAGATTTAAAGTTTGTGGCATTTAGAGAGTAAGGAAAAAGATATGTGTATATTGCAATAAAATAAGTCATTAATTTTTCTGAGGTTTTAATCCTTTAAGGACCACTGGCAAGTATGCTTTTCGAAGGTTTTGGTACAGACCAAAGACAGATTAAATATGTCCAAAAGTTATTTGGGTCAACAAATATGTAATGTATGATAAATCCTTACCCGTCCCTACTTTCCCGCTGGGGGTGCTTAAATTTGATTAAATAGAATTCTTTATTTAAGGGGTAAAAATAACCATTTTTGATAATCGAAATGAAGTGAAACGAATGAAGGTCTGTTGGAGCCAATTTTATATAGCATAACTATTGTTTAATTGCAGATCATAAAAATTAAATAAAAATCGTGTTGTCGAAACTGCATAAACGCCAAATCGCAGTAATTTTTGTCAAGCGAGTGAGGTGAGGTGTATGGAGGGGTATTATATTTTCAGGTCAGAGATCAGGAAAATCCCAAAAAAATCAAAAACGTTTTGGCAGAAAACGTATGGTCCTCCAACCGTTAAAGATGCCATAAGCCAGTATTTAAAAGTCTTTTGTTTTATATTTATCATAATACACTTCCTATAAACGAGCTTTAAATAGCTTAAAAGCTTAACCTAATAAACTTTATCTTTCTGGCAAGCTTTACATATATGCATGTTAATTAAACACTGAATAGCTTTTTACCCCCAAAACACTTGTATATTTTAATTATGCTTAGCATTATTCTGTGAGTGTGTTTCCATTCAATTACTATAGAAATAAACTCATTCACTAGAAAACCACATACATACATGTACCATTTTTCAATTGTGTAAATATGAAATGAAAACTTTTATTTGTGTGAAAAAAATATTTATTAACAAATGAAAAGTATTTAAATAGAAAAACACACTAGTGGAAAAAATACCAGATTTGCACACAAATCTGAACACAAACAATTTTCTAATAATTTTTCTTTAACCCACTGACCAATATTAGACCAACAGTAGCAATAATAACATCAACAGCAGCAACAATTTTTAGTAACAACAAGAGCCAACAACATACAGTAGCAGATGGTAAATGTAATATTTAGAATTTATAAATTTTTTATATCAATGAGTATGATTGTTTCAGAATGGGATCATTATTTTTCATCATCTTGTGAAGCAACGATGGAACGTGTTTCTTTTTTTTAGAAAAAAAGTGTGCTAATAAAACTATTAGTATTTCATAAATTTGTTTAGTTTTGAACAAAAAAAAAATATTAAAACAAAAACAAAGTCTAATCAAATTAACCAAGAAAAGATATGAATGGCGCCCATTGCGTTGTTTTTTTCTTGTTTTTTCTAAAGCAAAACTATTGATTACTATCTACTAGATAAAATAATAGAGAATTGAAGTTTTTGGAATAATAGTATCGAATATGCAATATTAACATTTTTGTATTATTTATTTAATTTTTACATGACTTTCTTTTTCTTTTTTTTCAAAATAGATTTCATTAATTTTAAATTAAGTTTTATTTGTTTATAATTTTCTTAATTAATATTTTTGTTTTCTGCTTTTTGTTTGTTATTTTTTTTATTTTTTTCAATTAAAATTAGTGCATTTTGTAAATAAACAAAAAAATAAATTAAAAAATATTTTAGTGTTTTCAGTTTGTGCTCCAATTCCTTTGGGTAAAGAATTTGTAGCAAAAATTTTTGGTATTTGTGTGTGCGTTTGAATTTAGGTTTTCTTAAAAAATAAGAAAAAAAAAAATTTAATGAAATTGACATTAATGAAATTAAATTTATGGGGAAAGTGTTACAAAAGTTTTATTTTTAAATAAATAGCATTGGCTCAAGATTAATTTATTTAAGTACCAAATAAGCTTTAAAGTTTGTATGAGTCAAGAATGTGGTAAAAAAAATAATTTACACTTAAAAGGTTTTAATTAAAGTAATAGTTTTTTATTTTTTTGGTAAATTGTTTGAAAAATTTTATAACTTATTTACTTTTTGAGCTTAAGGTTTGTTTTTTATTAAAATATTATTTATTTTTTAATATTTCGCTACTCCATTGTGTAGCATCTTCATACAATATTCCAGGTCTTTTAAAGTCAAATATAAACCTCTTTTGAGCTAAACCAAATTTTTAAGAGAATTTTTAATAATATTATCGCATGAGACTTCTAATAGTTTTGTTAGTTTTCAATTTATATAATGGTTTTAATTTTTCATAAAAACTTTTGTCAAGAGTATCTCTGTTATCAAAAATTTAAATATGTTGAATTGTTTTTAATTTGGTTTTAATATCAAAAATGTAAAGCTTTTATAATTTATATTTTCAATATGCTTTTAGTTTTTCGGTAAAATTTGCATAAAAAGCTTTATTGAATATCTAAACTTAAAAGCTTTTAATATTAATTTGTATGTAACCATTGATTTAAAATTAAAATGGTTGAATAATAGCATACAAACAGGAAGCCTTATTTAGCAGCAACCGCCTTAAGCTTTTAATTTTTAATGTCAAAAATTTGTTGCTTTACTAAATATCAAAGCTTTAATATTCCCAAAATAGATTAAGCTTTATAAATTTAATTTTAACTTTTAAAAAGGTTAAAACATACTATAAAAGCTTTATGAGATTAAAAGCTCTTACAAAAATAAAACGCTTTTATAATTTTAGCTTCCTTTATGCTTATTATAATTATTTTCTCATTTACTTAATATTGGAGCTTTCAACTGTTTTAAATTAATTAAAGCTTTTAAATACTATTGGCTTTCTATAATAATTGCCTAAGCAATTAAGGGAACAAAAATATTTAATACTTATTTTGCATACCTTGTCAGAAGCAATTAACAACAATATTTGCTTTATTTAGCTTAAACAATATCGAAAGCTTCACCGAATATTTGCACTTAAAAACTCTTACAAATTAATTAGAGGTTTAAAATACGCTTGGATTTTTATTATAAATCAGTAAAGCGATGAATGAACAACATATTTTTTGAAAGCTTTATTTACTTTTAAAAACAAACATAAATATTGTTTGCGTAATGCTGTTAAACTTGCGTACAAACTTTTATTAAAAGCTTTTTGAAATATTAACTCTTTAAAGGTCTTGAAAATAATTAAAACTCATCACCTAATATTTAAAGTTATCCTTGATTATTTTTTTTTTATTAAAAATGCAATAAATTTTCAATTTAAACCAATTTGTGATATTTTAATTTTTTTGTCACACAAATGTCTTGTCAATCACATCAACAATATACCAACAATAACAAATAATTCCTTCAAAACAATAACATATGTATTACAACTGTCACTCAAACATATTTTAAACGTTTCAAAAAAAAAAAAAATTATTTAATTTTTATTAGGTCATATACAATCTACTGTTTACATATGGTTGAAAATATTTTTTGGACAATTGAATTGAATGATTGACAATTAAGATATAAAAGATTTTTTTTATATAATAATTTAAAGTATATGAATAATAGCAATTACTTAAGTCACATACATATGTAAGATGTAATTTATAAATGTCAAACATATTTAAAAACAAAATTCAAAAAAATGTATAAATTTTGTATTCGTTAAAGTGAAACTTTTAAAAAGAAGCAAACAAAACTGAGAGTTTGAGTTAACTTTGAAAGAAATTAAAAATATTAAATTTAGTGCGAAAATTTCCAAAAGCTTTTATTTTGTGTTTTTTGTAAGTAAAAAACTCAATCGGCTTAAAATAACATATTTTTCGCAATAACCAATAAAAGCTCTAAATAATATTTGAAAGTTTTCTTTGAAAAAAAGAAAAAAAATCAGAAAAGTTTTATTTATTAAAATAAGATATTTCCAGCTATTAAAAATTATACATTTGCAAGAGCTTTTTAAATTTATTTTATAATTGGGAGTATAAAAGCTCATACTACCCGATAAGTTATATTTTATATTAAAAAGATTTTTTTTCAAATATTTTTTTCCTAAAAAAAAAGCTCTAAATATCTTTTTCCAAAAGCTTTTTTAAAAAATTTTAAAAACAAACTAAGAATAAAAATTCAGATGTATTTTTCACCATTGTTTGTGAAAGATTATATGTTTTGTATGACAAATTAATAGCATTAAAGCTTTTAGATTGTTAACTACACTTCCTATTCAAAATTTTGCTCTTTATTAAAGCTCTATATGTGTTTTTTGTGATAAAAGTTATTGTAATCTAAAATATTGATGATATTTAGAACCTTGTTATATATTTTTACCAAGACTTGTGATTTTTTTTTTTTAATTTTCGGAGCTTTAAAGCTTATACAATAAATAAAAAACTTTGCTTAAAAGCAAAAATTTAACCAACAAATTTCTTTATGAACTATTACTTAGATTTCATTTAAATCTAAATCTAAAAATTTATATTGACCTATTTGTTCATTATGTATAAAACTTAAACATTTGTTAACCAAAAAATAAAAAAAGCTACCAAAAATAATATAAGAATTAACCAAAATATATAAAAACTTTAAATTTAAAGTATTAATTACAATTATGACATTACTTTTAAAAATTGCATGTGCTTTACGGTTTATGATTTTCTTTTGAAAAAAATAATAAACATGTAATTGATATACAAAAATTAAGCATAAAAAATTTAAAATAAATTAAACGAATTTAAAAAAGAGAAACTTTAAATACCTTGAAATTTTAAATATAGACTTTTTCTTAAAAATAGTAATAATAATAATAAACAAATCATGTTAAAAACTAAATTTTAAATAAATTGTTAAATTGAAAACCTTAATGTAAGATTTAAATAATATTTTTGTATACAAAAGCTTCAAGGTAAAGCTTTTGCATAAATAATTGTAAACATGATATAAAATATATATCTAAATAATATCAAAGAAGTTTTAAAATAACTAGCCGACAAAACAAATTAAATTGTTTAACATTGTGTTATTGTTAAGTTTTATTGTCAATTATATTTATAAATTTTACCGTTTAGTTTTGTGTTGTTATAAATAAATCTAGGAACAATGCAAAAAAAAAAAAAATATGTATAAAAATACCCATAATTTTTTAAAAGTATATTTATTTTTGTACATTTTTTGATTGACTGACTTGCTATTTGGAAAATTTATAAACAGACTTATGTGTTAACATGTGTTCCTTTTTTCCATTTCTAACTTAAATATTATTTATTTTTTTTTTAATTTTTTTGCATTGCAAACCACTTGATTATGTTTGTTTTTATTTCAAAATAAACAAAGTTTTTTTTTCAAATTTCTATTTAAAGAAAATAAAAACTTTTTTTCAAGTATTTTCCATAAAATAATTGAAATTTATACATCATCATAAATTTCGAGGTCTTCATTGTAATGGAATGTTTTTCATCAAAAATAATTTTTATATTTTAGATGACCCACATTTACATTTTTGATTTAAATAAACATAATTCAGTATTAATTACTGAATTTAAAAAATCAACTTTTATTAGTTTAATTATACAATGTAAATAAATGTTTATTACGTTGTCAATCTTATGTCAAATGAGAAAGCAATTAACAATAATCGAAAATTATAGTGTAGAAATAAGTTTCTACATACAATGATAACGAAAAAGCATAGATTTCAAGTGTTGCCAGCAAAGATTTTGAGTAGCTGGAGTATTCGAATTAAAAAAAAACTATTTATAACTAAAAAATTTAAATTTTTGAAAATATAAGCTTTACAAAAACTTTTTAAAAAAAGGCTTTCACAGATCGTTTTTTAAGTCGCTTTTATCAAGCGACTTTATGGAAGTTATTCTAACAACAATTTAAAATTTTCTAATGCAGGGTGGTCCAAAATTACCGAAGGGGTTTGAGTTCCTTATAACTTTTCTATTTCTGTTCAGTATTTTGGGAACAACGTGCCCAAATCGTTGAACTTTATTTCTCAAATGAACGGTCCATTGTTTTGACTCATATCGCCGTCATTTTAATGTGCGGTTTGGACACCCAGAGTTAACAATAAACCGTCTGGTTGTAAACTTTCGACAAGGGGAAGTAAGTAACCTTCCTGGTGCCGGCAGACGACGAACGGTGCACACGGATGACAATATTGAACGCATACAGGAGAGTATTCGGGAAGGTGGAGGATCTTCAACCAGGAGACGTTCGACACAACTTGGCCTCTCAGAAGGATCGCTGCAGAGAATTTTTGCATATTATAAGAATGTTTCTACAAAATTCAGCTTGTCAAATAATTAAAACCGACAAATTACCAGCAATGGGTGAACGAATTATTTCATTTTTAATTGGCCTCCGCGTTCACCGGATTTAACCGCTTCAGACTGTTTCCTTTGGGGTTATTTGAAAGAAAAAGTCTATATTAATAAGGGTAGAATCATGTCGCAATTAAAAAACAATATACGCCACGAAATCAACAGGATAACACCTGAAGTTTTGCGAAAGGTTATGGAAAATGTTTTGGAAAGATCACGAATATGCAAAGCAGAGAATGGCCACCACTTGCGATATATAATTTTACATAATTAAATTACAAATATTTTCCATTAAAAGAAAAAAAATTAATAATTATGTCTATAACGAACTTAAGCCCCTTCGGTAATTTTGGGCCACCCTGCATCCAGTTTTATTTTTTTAAAACATTTTTTTGGAAAAACTTTGATAAGCAGACGACGATTGTTTACTTTTTCAATTTCAAAAGCCTTTTTTTCAATTTCAAAAGCCTTTTTTTTAATTAAACAATATTAAAAAAAACAATATTTGCGGAATGGAACTTTATAGGTAAAAAGCAGTCTTTACCAAAGTTCTTTATTTAAATTAAGCTTCTGCAGACTACTCGTATTTTAAGATCAGTTGATGCTTTTAGCATATCAACTTATTTAAGCAAGTTCTTTAAATGTAATATTTACCTTATTTTTTTTCGATACATTAACTAACGAAAGCTTTTGGTTCATAATTTTTACATTCTTTTTTTTTCATAAAAAATCTAACGAAAGCTTTTGATTCATAGAAAATTATTCACACTTATTTGACCTTATTTTTAAAACAATTTTCTGAAATGTATAAGGATTTTTTTTTAAATTTCTTAAATATTAATTGGAAGCTTTCTAAAAATATTTTTGTTGTTATTATTAAAGCCTATTTATTCAACAGCTTAGATTTACATTTTTCTTTACTTTCTCGTAATGAAAGCTTTAACAAGAGCTTTTTTAAATAACAAAATTTATTTATACAAAACTTTTTTATAAAAAATAATTTTTGAGGTACAAGCATTTTAAAAAAAATGTGAGACGACACTTCGAATTCCCAGGGGTCTAGAAAAATTAGTCCGCTATAAGCGACATTTTTTAATTATCTACAAAATATTTAAAATTCCTAAAAACCATTTTTAAAATTGTGCAATTTGTTCATTTGATTTCTAAAATAAATTGTTTCCCATACATTTAAGGAAAATTTTCTGTTATTTTTTTTTAAATTTGTTAAAATACAAAAAATAAAAATAAAAAATTTCTGAATTTTCAAAGTTTGTTTCAAAAATTTAAAGTTATATAAAATTTTATTTTTGGTGTCATCAGTAACAGTTGGTTTTAACCGAGAGTTCGTCTTAAGGGGGCTTTTATTAACAATTTGTATACCCTCCACCATATATAGTGAGGGTATATTTCAGTTTGTCATACCAAGAAAAATTTTTTTGACCTCAAAAAATTTTTTTCACCCCAAAATTTTTTTTTACACTAAAAAATGTGTGTTTCAAATCCATCAAAGCTTTTAACCTCAAAACAATTTTTTTCACCTCCATAATTTTACTTCAAAAGTTTTTTACATTATTTGTATCAGTAGAGAACATTGGTGGAGGGTATTCAAAGATTCGGCATTTAAAGATTCAAAGATTCGAATTTAAGCCTTTTTTACTTGTTTTTATTTTTATTTTAAAATTGTTGCCAAAACGTTGGGACATTTAAATCAGCTCGTATTAAGCGAAAAATTATTTTATCGGAGTTCATACTAAATGAGTTGTACTGAAACTATTTTAACTTTACAGTGTCTTTAATTAAAACTTTTAAAAATATTCTTAAATATTTATACTCAGTTACAAGTTAAATATGCTTAGAGCAACAGACACTTTTTAAAACAGTCAATTTAAGGATAGTTTGAGAAAACTTTTCTAAAACAGAAGAAAATTTCTAATTCTTATTCCAAGTTTTTCAGGTATCTTGAGTTTAGGTATCTTAAATTTAAATAAAATCATCATATACCTGAACTTACATACGTAAACTATATGATTAATCTCAATAATCATTTCCTTTATGTACATATTTTTGCATATCGTCATTATTGTATATGTAACTTAGTAGTCAAGTTCAATTATGAAATTTAAATGGATTTATATATTTATATTTCAGCTATGAAATTAAAGTTTATAATAAACAAAGCTATTTTTATATCAATATAATATGAACAAAACCACAAAATGAATTGACTAAAATTACAAAAGCACGACTCATATTAAAAACAATAATAAACTGGAATTACAATCATTAATAAAAAAATAAACTATACTAATAAAAAAAAAAGATGTTGATGACGATCATTTTGATGATCATGGGGAAAAATATCATCATCTTAAATTAGATCTAATGATGTTGAAGAAAATGAACGCAAAAAAGTAATAAAATATTATAATAAAGCTAAAATGACATTAATTTCTACACAAAAAAAAAACTATAATTTCTTTTTAACACTCTAGTTTTTAATGGGAAAATAATTGAACACAATTATTTTATGAGGGTTCGTTATTACTATTTTTTCTTTATATCTAAAGCTGTTGATGTTATGGAAGAAATTATGAAGTGTTAATTTATAAAACCAAACACATTTTTACTAATATTAATTATAAAGAAATTTTGATGTTGTTACACGTTCTTTTGATATAATGGAAAATCATAAGAAAACTTTTACTTTAAATGGAATTCTAAGAAAATATTATACATAAAAAATTAAAGCTCTGTCTTTTAAAAAGATTTCTTTAAATTATATTAAACTGCATCAATTATTTGATATTCTAAATATTATATAAAAAGCTTTTAATGGTACATTGAATAAAATTAAAGCTTAAACTTCTCATATCCAATTGCAAAAAATAAAGTATGCTTTTTATGTTAATACCAAAAACAGCTTTAAGGTTAGACCTTGAATACCACAGCTTTATATGGTTTTAAGTTGGCTAAGCTTAAAGCTTTTCTATATATTAACATAAAATTCACACAACTTAAAAGCTTAGTCTAGCTTTTACGCTTATTTTTAAAACTACAAAGCTTCTTTATTAATGTAGTGGTTAAAAGTTTTGATCTGCAACAAAGATTCATTTCTTTTAAGCTTTTTTTTTTGGGCAGGATTAAATGATATAATAATATTAATATTTAGTAATATTATTAACAGTTTTAACAGTTTTGTACATTTTTTATAACCACCTTTAAAATATTAATGTATTTTTTGCACAAACAAAATTTCAGAAAATATTTTTTCCCCCATTTCAAACTTCTTCGTATTAAAAACAAATTTATTCATACAGACATTTGTTTTTTTGCATATTAATGAGTACATATATATTTTGACAACAAAACATTAACAAAATGATGAGTTTATGGCCCGCTTCCAAAACAACAAAAAGCTTATAAAATAAAACAAACTTTTTTATAAAGCCCTAAATAAATTGTAACAGTGACCTATATATTTTTTGTTACTATATTTAAGAAAATATATACATGTATAAACAATGAGTTTTTAAGTGATTTATTAAGTAAAAAACAAGCATTTTTTAAAGAAATAAACACAACTTATTATAAGAAAAAATTCATGTTCTTTAACAGAAATAATTAAGTAGATAAAAAAATCATCTTTTTTTATCATCATTAAGTTTAATTTAGTATTTAATTTTTTATAAATTTTAAATCTGTGACCACTTAAACTGGTCTGCTTTAAAAGTTTAGCAAAAAAAAAAAATAAATAAGCTCTACTAATAAAAGTAAAGTTTATTAACCTTAAATTTAAAATATTTTTTTTATTTTATAATGCGTAGTGAGTGTTTGAATATTGTCTGTACCATGATCTCTAACCATAGCCAATGATCATCATTATCATCATCATTGTCGTCATGATCACAAGCTTTACTTATGCAGTTTTTTCAACATCCCTGGTCTGTGGTTGTTTCATCTGTAACCAGTCCATATAGTGGGTTTCTTGTTAAATAAACTAAATTGCCTCCTCTACTCTCTAAACTGACCATGATCTTCAATTTGTTTGTGAAGCAAAAACTTTAGACAAAAATAAAACGCATTTAACGAAAAACCCAACAATGATTAAAGGGCTTAAAAATAGCAGTGATAAGAATTTGAAGTAGTACTTTTTTTCTTTATAAGATCAAATGACCACTTGGAAGTTTTTAAGTGGAAAAGATTACAAATATTATTTTTTAGTGAAATGTTTAAAATATTGTTTATGCTTACAATACAAGTAGCGTATAAGCTTGAAAAACAGCTTAAGCTGGAACAAATAAAATTTATTATTCAAGTTTAAGAATTTTTAAAGCTTCAGAAACTCTTTTGTAATGCTCAACATGTGTTATTTAAATTCATTAAACCCATAATTTTGGTTTTCTGTGGCAAATGTAAGACTTAAGAAAAAAAGCTTTAATGAGTTTTAATTTCCTTTAATTTTATTGCAATTTTTTTTTAAATAAAAATCATGTTTTGGGAGTTGATTGCAAATACTGTAAACTTGCAAAATAAGATTTTATTTTTGTAAAACCTTTAAATAAAAAGCTGTATAATAAAGCAATCTGAATTAAGGCTTGAAATAAAACATTAGAATTTTTTTATATTTTGTATAAAAGCTTTTTTAAACTTGAAAATTTAAAATTGAACTTTAAATCTAAAAAAATTTTAAAAATTTATTTTTTTTTCAGAAGAAGAAAGAGCAAACCAAAATTCCTCAGCTTTAAAGCTCTGAAACTGTAAAATTTTAGAAAGCTTTTTTAATATAAATATCCTAAATTTGTGGATCTGTTGCTATTTTTCTATTTAACAGTAACAAGCACTTACTAATGTAAAGACTTGAATTTGAATGAATTTTTCTCTATTTTTTAATTATTTATTTATTATTATTATATATTTAAAAAGAAAGGAATATAATTAAACAAAGTTTATTTAAAAACTCTCTACAATGACAAAAGCTTTACAATTTAATTTGTCAAATGGCTGTAAACTTTATTTATTTTGTAAAGAACAAAACAAGACAAAAATTCTAAGCTATAAATTGTAAAATTTTAAAAAGCTTTTTTAATGTGAAAACTATAAATTTGATTTGCTGATATTTTTCGATTTAAACCGAATTAGTTAATTGTTTATAAAATCTTTAAAAAGTTAAGTTTAAAACCAAAAAGTTTAACTTTTTGAAGATTTTCTAAACAATTAACTAAATCGAAAAATAACAGCAAATAAAATTTATAGTTTTCACATAAAAAAAGCTTTTTAAAATCTTACAGTTTATAGCTTAGAATTTTTATAATATAACAAAATTGTTATTTTTGTGTTGTAAAAACTATAATTAAACATAAATTACATTAAAAATTTTTAAAATGACGAAAGCTTTAAAATTTTGTGATAGTGGCTGCAAACGTCATAAGACTTGCACGGTAAAACTTGCTTAAGATGAACTCTGATAAGACGAATTCCCGGTTTATAGGAACTACTTTATCCCGATGACCTGGCAGCAATTTTCTTATAAAAAAAACATCTGTTAATACGAACTCGGTTAAGTGGAAACTGCGTTTAAAAACGAGTGTTTTTTACAGTCCTAGAAACAAAAGTTCATATAATTTTCCATTTTTAGTACGAACTTTGCAAAAATTTCGAAATTCTTTTTGTCCTTAAATGTATCGCAGAGTTTATTTCAGAAATCCAATAAAATAATTTGCATAATTTTTGAAAACATTTTCAGAAAATTAAAATATTTTGGGGGTAATTAAAATTTGTTAAACACATTTTACTCCGTTTATTAGGAACGCGCTTTTAACGAACTAATTTTTTTGGTTCCTGGTCCAAGAACGGAGCCTATGGAATTTGTTTTTAATTGGTGCCTGTTTAGACCTGGGTTCTTGTATCTTGTATGCGAGAAGTTTTCCCATCGAGAAATGCATGGTCACCCTACTTTATACAGAGTGATTTAATAGATGATAAAGTTGATTGCATTTTTAGTGGAAATATTTTTAAAGCTTTTGTTTTTTTAAAGCTGTGGACACATTTACTTTTGGAAAATATCTTATTAGATAGAGAAATAATATGAATACATCGTATTATTATCTTCTTTAGATTAAAAAAATATTTAATTGTCTGTAGACTCTATAGAAAGCAGAACATGGTTGCATTTTACATGTTTTTGCGAAAACTGGTTTCCATATAAAGCTTCATGCTGCATGTCACAAATCTAAAGATATTTACATGAAATTTTCTAATATACTTTTTTAATTAAATTTATAAAGAAATATTGGCATAAGTCCATTTCACCCTTTTAAATGACTTTGAAATATGCTTATACATGGTATCATGTAATCGCCATGTCTGACTTTAATTTTTTACTTACACTTAAAAAAGTTTGTAAGTTAAAATAACTGAAAATATCATTTGAAAGAAATGATATTTCATTTGAAAACCGGTCAACTTAATTTTCATTTAAATTAAATGCCATTTGTTATTATTTCCGTTTTTGTATTTTTTTTTTTAATATACTCGTACAATACAAAATGTATGTATGCATATGAAGCTATAAATACTTTTTGTATGAATGTCTTTGTATATGTATGTGTGTTTATGAAGTTCTTGTAAATTGTATTGAAAAATTTTGTATATATACAACCAATTTAAATAAAAAAACAAATTGAAATTTTTTGAATATTTTTTTTTTGAAACAGACAGCAAACAAAATTTAAATTTGTAATAACTATTACGGACACAAATAAACCACAAGTTTCCGTTTTGTGGGTAAATTATTATTAAATTTCAAACAAATGAAAAAAATAAATGAAACTGAAAAAAATCGGTAAATGAAAGTAAATTATTTCGAATAAATGTATAAAAAAGTTAATATAGATGTTTCTTTGAAAAATAAATGTTTCTTCCTTTATTTTTAAATGGAACGGAAAACTTTTTTATTAAACCACAAACAGTTCACTACATAATATTCTGAGTGTAGCTTTTGAAGATTAAAACCTATTTCTAGCGATCTTCACATAATATCTTTAAGCTTAACAGCCTGAAAAAGCTTAAGATTTATAGTAAGTCAAAATTTTATACCATCAAGTAACATTGTTAAGCCTGAAACTGCTTCCAACGATTCAAAGCTTTTACTGTAAGGTTAAATTTAATGTTTAGTAAATCAATTGAACAGAGTTTATGCGTTAAAGCTTGGAAAATAATTATACTCTAAAGTCTGCTAATTTTATGTTCACTTCTACTTTCACCATACAACACTTCTATAGTTTTATTACATTGTATGCCCAGAAAAAGCCAGTTAAGCTGGTTTCTTTGCAGGTTTTTTTATTTTATTTAGCAAGAAAATAACTTGTTGTTTCTGTATTTGTATCACTAAAAGATAACAAAAATCATATGTTAGGTACTATTGAAAGAGCTATTAAATAATTTTCCATTTGAAATGTTTAAAGAAAAAAGTATTTTTTTGTTTCATTTTGTAGAGATTTGTTTGAAAAGTTTATTTTATATAGTTTTTTTTTATAACCCTCATAAAGTTTTATTTTTCCTATAAAAAAATGACATTTGAATTGTGTTGTTAGTGTATAAACTATTAAAAACAATTTATAAATATTGATTTACTGGCTGTTGGTCGTCTTCGCCAATAAACTGTATATATTTTGCTTGGTAACAAATTGTAAGATTTTTCTTAAATAAGTCAGCAAAATCTATTTCAGCTATACAGTTAATAAGTGAATTTAAGAAATTTGACAAATTTATCAAATTGTCACTTAACTTATTAGAAATTAGAGTAAGTATGGTAAAATATTTTCATTGATTATTTTCTTTTCATGGAAACAGAATTGACTCGCTGATTTTCTGTCATTCTTTCTAGGCGTCATTGGTCACTGCTACTAGTATATTTTTTTATTTATATATATAAAAACATATAAAAAAACAGCTGTTTTATTTTAAAATACTTATTTTCTTACGTTCGTCATACACGCAAAGAAAAAACATAGTTGGGTTAATCATATTCGAAGAGCATCATATATTTTTGGATTTGTGCTTGTGCCAACCATAATCGTACTATATTATGGTTATTATATTATGATAATAAAATAACCATATTTTTACCATAATATGGTCCCTACAGTTATATTATGATTAAAAAATTACCATATTATGGTCCTAAATAAACATTTTATATTGAATGTATCATAATATGATCGCACGTAATCATAGTATGCTCAAAATGTTATTATATTATGTTCCCTCATAACTATATTATGATTATATGATCCATAATCTAAGAAAATTTAAAAAGCTTTTTAAATTTAAGAATATTTCCTTTAGAAATGTTTTTTCTAAAAAAAAACTTAATATTAAGGACTTTTTGAAGAAAAATTATTAAGGAAAATATCATAGACTTTGACAACTTTTTTTCTTTGATTGTTGCCAGCATTTTATCGTTGTAAATTTATCATATTTTTTTCATAGTCAGAATTTTTGTTACCACAGTATGGTTACAGCCAAACATGATATAAAATAGAAAGTGCCAATCATAAAATAGTAAAATATTTACTAAATAATGATGGTAGCGACCATGTTAATGGTTAGAAAACCAATTACTTGGTTGTAACAACCATATGCGATTGCAGTAAGCACAATATAGTAGCAGTGATCATATTGCAACCATGTTTTTTCTCTGCGTGTAGGAACAAGTTTATATTATAATTTATTTTTCTATCGACAACAACAGATTTTTCCATAGTATTTCCATAAAAGCTGTAGTATATGGTGATATTATACATATGATCATAAATTTAATTTTTAAATAAAAGCAAATCATTTGAATTACAAAAATATAATAAAATATTGAAATTTAAGTGCTTAAATTTTATTTTGATTTTTTTCTTGACGATTTTTATGCTCAAGATTTCTTTTTGATTTTTTTCTGATTTTTTTTTTTGATTTTTTTAAATTTATTGTTTATAAATTGAGTTTTTTCTTATAAATTGTTTTATATGTTTTGGGAATAAGAGAAATTCAATGCCATCTTTTGTATAGTAAATTGATTTAATTTTGTTTATTGCAATGCGTGATTGATGGCTGGGAACGAAAATAAATGTAAATATACAGTTGGGTATGTTTAAAAGATTTGAAAACTTGTATAAATCACATCAAACGTATTTTAAGTATTGTATAGATTTTTGAAGAACTAATAAAATTAAAGAAACATCATTTTAAATAAAATAAAACGCTTGGAAAATACAACAAGGTTTTGTAATTTAGTATCAAAAGCTGCAAAATAAGAAAAATACATATTGACATTTAATAGTTATATCAAAGGACTTTAATTACCAAAAAATAAGTTGAAAGTTTTTTCTACTATATGCTTTTCATTGGATTTTAATACTTTAAGCTTTTTTGAGCTTTCCGTAAAACTTATTTTTAAAAATTACAAAAATTTTGTAAAGTTATTAAGTTGAAAAACTTTAAGCTTAAAAAGTGCTATTTTTCATAGGTTTTTAGAGCTTAAATCTTTCGCAAGCTTTCCGTAAAAACAGATCAAAATGTTAAAACTTAAGAAATTTATTTACTCAAAAAGCTCATTCTATCTGATCTTTCCATACAATATTTTTGAGATATTCTATAGCTTAAAGCTTTAGAAAGCTTTTTGCAAATAAATTTAATTTTTTCAAGGCGCTTATGCCTTTGTATTAATTTAAGCTTAAAGCTTTTGCAAGTATTAAATTTTTTCACTTGATAGCAACCAAAGAATTAGTTTTTAATTTGTTATATGATTTAGAATCAAATAAAACAATTTTAAGAACGATTTTTTCCTGCTTAAAATATAGAAATTTGTAAAAAAAAAAATGTAAAGCTCAATAAACCAGTTTTATTTTTACTAATATTTATTAAAACATTTCAATAAGTCTTTTTAAATAAAACCAAAAAAAAAAATATAAAATTTTTAAAGTATTAACGATTTTCTATTAATTTAAGCTCAAAGCTTTTGCAAGTTTCTGATTTAAACACTTATGCAGCGTTTAGACTGCAAAGTTCATTTAGCAAAAAGTGGATTACCTGCTTAATTTCAACCATTAGCAATTGATCTATCTTTTACTACATTAACTCTACAAAGTATATTGACTATTAATATCAACTAAAGAATAAAAGCTTTGAATGCTTTTATGATTTTGTAGCAAATTGTATAATTTAATGGCTTTTCTGCTGTTATTTTCTATGATATTTGGAGAGCTTAAATCTTTTTCAACTATTTCGTTTAGTTGATATTTTTAATTAAATTAAACCTTTTTAAAGATTTTAGCTTTCGTATTATATAAAATATTTTAAGAAAGATTTTATATTCCTACTATTGTCTATGAAATAACAAGTGCTTCAACCTTTTAAAAATATTGAAATTTGGTCAAAAAGCTTAAATGACGTAACTTGCTCAAAATTTTACTGTAGTCTATTAAAAGGTGGTACTTGATGGGAGCAGTGTTGCATTTCATATAACTACAAGGGAAGTTCAAAAAGCCACGGACTTATTGATCCGCCCTCGTATTAGTAGTTTTAAATAAAAAACTTTGTATTCCTACTATTTGGGGAGCTGAAAGTTTTTTTTTTTGCTTATTAGATATTTTCTAATAGCTTGAAGCTTTTTTCATATTCTAGATTTTTAAAATTTAACTTAAAAGCTTTTGTGGAATTTTAATATTTGATTTAATATTTTTCAAGAACTGAAAATTTTTAAGATTTTTTTTTTACAAACTAAATGACCTTTCATAGACTTTTTTTACCAGACATCTTTATGATTAACATCAATTTATTGACAAAAAAAAAAAAAAAAACCGTCCCAGACAATATGCTTAAATTATCACATACAAATTTATATTTAGAAGAACTAAATTAAGACAACCTCATTCAGAACAAACAAAAAATATGAATTTCAATGAAATGTACAAACTAAATAAATCATACCTTAAAAACCACTTAAAAAAAACTTGCCAAACAATTTGACAATTTAAATTAGATTTAAATTTGCGAGAAAAAATTCAAAATAATAAAACTTTTAATAAATATTTGACAATTTAAATTTGTACTTTTTTCTAAATAAAACGTGACTTTTTCAAAAGATTGACATTTTATTTCTTTTTAAGCAAAAGTTTAACAATGTTTTGAAGAATAAAAATTTGCTTATTGTGTTCGATAAACAATAAACCTTTAATATAAATTAAAATTTAACAAATAAAATGAATTGTTTAAAAGTTATATTTATAAAAACAAAGAAGAGGTTTGGATTAACATTTTAAAACATTTTAAAAGTTTTGCAAACAAAAAAATAAAGAAAAATGTCAAATGTTTAATAAATGCAAACAAGGAGTGTTTAAAAGTTAACGCTTAAATTTATGACCTCAAACTAAGCGAAACAAAATACATAAATGTTTAATCAAGTAACAGGCAAGTGTTAAGAAGAGTAGAGGTATTCACAAAAAATCAAAATCTAAGAACAAAATATATAAATTCAAATTATGCTTATAGTTTTTGCAACGAAAATGATTTTTTTTAGAAAATTTTTAATATTTTTCTTATAAATTGCTTATTTGTGACTACTCCTACAGTTTTTCTTTAAAATTCTGATGTCTTTAAGATTTCTTATTATATTTTGCCCTTCCTTTAAGTGATGTTTGATGTTACATAATCATTGTGTTTATTATTTTTATTTTTCATATTTTCATGACGCTTTACTCAAGTGCTGGTTGTCATAAAAATAATGTCAACTTGTTGTCAAATTCAATATAATTTTTTTAAAGAGGGTTCTTAGGTTGTCTTGGTTATATTATTATTATTATTAACATTATTTATATAAATAAAACATATTTCTATAACCTTTAACAAGTAAATAATGTTTTATATATTTTTTTATCCCTAAAAATTCTATTTCAATTCTAGAAATTTACACTTGATTTTGTATTATTATTTGTGTATATAAATTTATTTGTTTATATAAATTTAATTTACAAAAATGTTTTGGTTGATTATCAAAACAAAAAAGTAACTGAAATTTAGTTTTAAAAAATTTTTAATTCCATATTAATATCACGTATCATAACATACGATCGGTTTCTTTTGATCACAAACAAAAATTGTTGAAGAACAAAGATATCTACGTAAAGCAAAAACAAGTGAAACAAAAAATTGTTGTGTTTATTGAATATTTTAACCATAATTGGTTTACAGTGTTTATTTTAAATTTTATTTTAACGTATTTTTGGAAAAATATGAAAAAATAGCTTAATATTGGATTGATTTATATTTTTGTGAAAAAATAAATACTGCATATAAGGCATTTTGTATAGGAATAGCTTTTTATATCGAGAAAGCTTTATATAAAATGCTGTAAATTTAAAAAAAGCTCTATAAAACCCCAAAGCTTTAAAATACTTACAAAAAAATAAGGATTAAAGTATTTAATCGAACCCTATTACAAACTATTATAAAAGCTTACTATCAAAAGCTTAGGAGGTAGTATTTATTGAACTATTTTTACAAACTTTTATAAAAACTTTTTCAGAAAATCTTATATATTTGATATTCAAATAACAGACTTACTTATTTTATGGTTACCCAGCAAAATAAGAGCTGAGGAAGAAGTGGTTAAACACTACATCTACTGAACACGAAGTTGTGAAAATTTCGGTGAATCATTAATGATTTTAACATTGGAGTGTTATTGGGAGGAAGTACTTTTTTTCGGTGCTATGAAAAATCGATGAGCAGATGGACTTTTTCATTAGTTTACGGAAGTTGTTAAATATAGGGACTACAAAATAAATATAGGGAGTGGCTTTTTTTAAGTTAAAAATGTGATTTTCAACACGCCAAAAATCATTATTCCCTGCAGGACAAAGTGAATATCACTGGTATGTAAAATATGTTTTCAATAAGGCATTTAATGATTGCAGGAATTAACCATTTATGTGCCAACTAAATAATTGGTCTTTTACTAGTAGGGGTTAATATCAACATTTTGGAAGTTGTTTAAAATAACTTCTTACAAATCGAAAAATTTGCACTAGTAACTTTTTTGGATGTTCTGAAAAAGAGATTCGTAAAGAAAAACATCCATTTTATTTTGCTGGGTACTAACAAAAATGCACCATTGATAGCTTTCGGAATTTTTTTAGCAACCCCATCGCACGTTTACCGGTTAAGATGTGGAGTTAAAAATTAATACATTATTGCAGGGACCGTAAGAGTCAGATGATAAAAGATATTTTTTGAATTTTATTTTTTTAACTAAAAATAACAGTTACTTTTTATATTCATATTTTTTTATAATAAATATAGAATTTATTTTCTTCAAATTACATAACCAAAGCCCTAAGGCCATATAAAAATTATTTTTTTACTTTTTCGAGCACGAAAAAAATTATTTTTTAATTTTTATTTTTTCGAGCAAAAATATTTTCTTAGAAAATGTATGTGTTACAATAATTTAGTTGACTTTAAATACTTATTTTAATGTGCATAAGAAATCCACATGATGAACACATTTTTTGATATTTTTCACATTTTTATATACTGTACAAAATACTTTTAATAAGTTTTTTCGGTGAATTTTGGAAGTATTCGAGCACACTAAAGGTAGTGTACGTACAGTACGCTTACAGTACACTAAAGGTAGTGTACTATAAGTACACTAACAGTACACTAAAGGTGGTGTTCTATAAGGTAGTGTGCGTACAGTACACTAACAGTACACTAAAGGTTGTGTACCAGGAATGCAAAATGAGAATTTCAATTTCGTACAAAAGTGAATACTAAATTGTACTTTTTTGACCCAAATTGTACCATTTTTCAGTATTAAAAAAAAATAAAACTCCAATTATAATTTTTTTTTTAAATATTTTTAGTTTTAATAAACAACAAAAATCTGTACAGAAAATACAGTTGTACATTAAAAGAATATAATAAAAATATGTAAAATAAGGTACAAAAATCCATGAGATCAATATCATATTTAAGTAGATAAAAAACTATTAGTTATTTTAAAATTATAGCAACAAGAATTCGATAAATGTAACAAATCTTTCGTTTGGACTAGACTAGAAACTGTTGACAATTTATACAATGTAATTGATTGCGTGCAATTTTCTTAATTCCCTTTTCAAAGTTGCTTCCAAAGTTATGTCTATTCATACGGTGACTTTGATTGCACGAAAACTGAATGTGAATGAAGCAACAAAATAAGAATACCTATGAATGTAAAAGAGAGATGACAGAAACATGCACGAAAATCGAAAAATGTTCCTTTATTGTTACCCCGCTTGCTTCTCTACACCGTTCGACAACAATCAAAAATTGCATGTAATAATTATGTGCAACAAAGTCGCCGTCTAAATTGGCTCTAATATAAAAGATATTCACAAAGATGTGCCAGCAAAAATGAGTTGCCAAGAAAAAAAAAAACGATATACTGGGAAAATTTGTAAATCGTACCAAATAAACCTTGGGAGTACTATAGTACTTTTAAGACCAAAATTGTACCAAAAATGGAACAATTGTACCAACTTTCGCATCCCTTTTGTGTACTATAAGGTAGTGTGCTTACAGTACACCAACAGTACAAGGTAGTGTACTATAATACACGTACAGTATACTAAAGGTAGTGTACTACAAGGTAGTGTACGTATCTTGTGCACACTATTCTATCTTAAAAAATATTCAACAGCTGACATGTTCACAGAACTAACCTATGACATGTCAACAAATTCTCTCATTAATTATTTTTTTTTATTAATTTTTAAGAAAAAAATTTGTTATTTTAATTAAAATATTTACCAAAATTTCATATAAAAGTTACCTGAAATGAAAAAAAAGAAAATATGTTAGTTGCTATTGAAAATTTATGTTAGGCTTAAAATTTGTATATAAAATATTGGCGAGGCTGAGTTAAGTATCACGAAAGCAAAATTTCGAGTCAAATAAAAAGAAATAGCAGCATACAATTTGTCTTTAAATATTAAAAAAAATGTAAATAGATAGTTTTTAAACAAAGCTAAAATTTCTTTCAGCGCTGAGTTAAAACAAGAATTGTAACAAAAATATTTTTAAACAGCGCGTAGAAATAATTTTTATCAAGTACTGCCGTCTATTAAAAAATTATAACTTAACTTTTTCTATGGATGACCGTGCTAATTTAAAATTTTACTATAATTTTTACTTAAAAAATTAAAAAGATTTCTGAAGAAAATTTATTAAATATCGACTTTTTAAGATTTTTTTTATTTCAACAAAAGATATAATGTAACTATGTAGGAGATTTTGTTTATTAGATAAATTAAATACAAAATATTGATTTTATCATTTTAAAAGTTTTAATTTGTTTTTTTAAAGCTTTTAATTGGTAACTTTTGATATGCAACTACTGTTTGCCTTAAGTTCTTTTTCTTAGTATTTTGCATATGACACCTAAGGGTCACATTTAGAATTATTTTCCTATAAATATTTTTCTGCATGCGAATGCAAATGACTGGGTGTACGAATGGCTGGCTGGCTGGCTGGCCGGCTAAAGTTGGCACTCAACAACAGAAAATTTTTTTGTATTTTTTTTTCTTCTTCGCTAAACTACTAAAATAAAGAAAAACTAGGTTTTTTGGTCAGCTAATTTGGTGTAACATATAAGTTGCATAAATATAAGAGAATATGTAACAAGAAACATACTTAACATAGACGACAGCTGTCAGTAGTTTGGTTTTAGACTAAATAAATAATGAAAAGAATATTTTCTTTTTTTATTTCAGAACAAATGAAAGCATTTCCTAAAAAAAATATAAACATTTCTGTTTTTTAAAGGAAATGGTTGTTTTTTTGTATATATAAATTTGTTTTTTTTTTATAAATTTAAATTAAATTTAACATAAATCTTAAGATTTGCGTTAACGGAATTTTTTTTTTATAAATTTGCCAACAATTACTTAAGCTTCAATATGACGACAATATAAGTATTGAAATTATTGTTGGATTTGGTGGAAAGAAAGCTTTCTTTTTTTTGTTAACTTTTAATGAAAAATAACCAAAACAAAATGTTTAAAAAAAATTGTTGTATAAATGAAACACTTAAGTAATGCTAGTATTTTTGTATTTCTTTCTTTAGCAATAAAATGTGTTTCATATAAAATTTATTTTCATTACTTCACTTATATGATGACAATTTATTTAATATTGTGAAAGTGTTCATAATACATGCTGGTCGTGCTGTTAAAACAAAAAAAATTATTGTCTGTTTTATAACCAAAAATAGCAGCAGCCGGTTGCATATTTCATTTTTATAATAAACTCATTTATTTGCATTTTACGTTCAAAAATTACATACGTTATGTGATCTTTTGCAATTTATAACACTGTGCAAGAAATTTTGGTTTTTCATTTGTTAAGTGACAATCACGCCCAGTACAGCTAGAGAGGGCGGCTGATTTTTACGGAAAGTATTTCTAATAATACGGAGATAAATAATTCTTAATATTATCAAAATCTGTCGATGAACTAAAAAGTTATAGCAAAAACTGTAAATAAGTTTTAAAACTTTTAGAACTCGGTAATATAGGCAGAAATTGTCAACGGTACAAAAAAAAAATCTGCCGGGAACTCACTAAATAAGCACTGTTTAATATATAGGGTCCGCCATCTAAGGTTTTTTTTTCAACTAGTGCTTATTTCGTGAATGGTAACACTTAGCTCATGTCTGATTTGACAGATAATTAGTTTTATTCTTCCGCTGAACGAATATGGTTGTGTATACGCTTGAACAACGCTGGGAAATATTGCAACATTACTTTGAAAATCATGGTAATGTTGCAGAATGTCATCTTTTCAGATGAAGCTCACTTAGATCTTGGCGGGTATGTAAACCGTCAAAATTGTCGCATTTGGGGCACAGAAAACCCGAACGCATACATTGAAAAGCCGATGCACCCAAAACGAGTCACTGTTTGGTGCGGATTTTGGTCCAGTGGCATAATTGGGCCATTTTTCTTCGAAAATGAGCAAGGAGTGGCCGTTACAGTCAATGGCGATCGTTATCGGGCCATGTTGAACGAATTTTTGTTCACAAAAATTGAAGAGGATGATATTGGCAACAATTGGTTTCAACAGGACGGCCCTACGTGCCATACAGCCGAAGCTATACTCGATGTTTTGCGCCCTGTTTTTGAAGATCGCATTATCAGCCGCAGAGCTGATGTCGTTTGGCCACCTCGGAGCTGCGATTTGACACCGTTGGACTATTATTTGTGGGGTGCCGTCAAAGATAAGTGTTACGCCGGCAAGCCAGAGACAATTGACGCTTTATAGGAGAATATTCGTGAAGCCATTGGTGAAATACAGCTGCACACATTCGATCATGTGCTTAAAAATTGGACCTAGGCGACTGCATTGCCAGCCGAGGCAGACATTTGAATGAAATTATTTTCCATTATTAACCGAAAGGATTGTACTTTCAAATAAAAAAAGAAATTTAAGAAAATATTCAGTAGATTTTTTTTTTATAGCATTTTCAAAAAAAAATTATTTGGCGGACTTTGTAGTGTTTTGCTCATATCATCCGAAAGATTTCTTGTCAGTACAGTATTACACAACCTACATTTCAACGATGCTTCAAAAATTAAATAGAGCTGCACGCCCTACTGCCACTGATAAGCACAAACGCCCTGCTTCAATAGTTCCAATACAGACTTTGAAACTTCTGCCCATATATGGGAGTTATATTCGATCTTCGGCTGCAGTAGTTTCTACACCGAATTAAGAAACCAAGGCCTTAAATGCTTCTTTGGCATTATGATTGTCCCAATCATAGTCGTATTATAATAAAGTTATCATATTAAGATAATACATTTTAATTTCTAAGTACTTTTTTTATTGAAAAAAACATAGATTCTATAAGCTTTTTCTAATAGAAAAATTCTAAGATTCTAAGGATATTTTTAAATTTCATTTTTTTAAGGTAGTCTTTAGAGTCACAAAATTTTGTTTAAAAATCTAAGAATATTTCTACTAGAAAAAGTACTTAGAATCTAAGTGTTTTCATGATGAAAAGTCCTCAACCGTATACGGTTGAAAAGTTGAAGGAAAAATAATAAAATATGTTGCTGTCATCTGCAAAAAGTAGATTAGGCTGAAAGTTTGATCAAGAAGATCATTAAGAAAGATAAGAAAAAGAACGGGAAATTCTTGCGGCACCCCTGATCCCAGCTGAAACTTGTTTGATGAGACCCCATCTATACCAACACGTATAGTGCGATTTTTTAGAAAACTCAATTACTCTAACGTTTCGAAAGAAGCGCTAACAGGTCTCCTGTCGGACGACTTCTACGAAAGCCATACTGCCGGTCGCTAAGAAGTGAAGAGCACTGTTTCATCACCAGTGCTGGTATATCATATCAACTGGGGTAAATCCGATATCGCATAACCGACTTTCGCCAGCACTGTGTCGATCGTATTTTTCTGCCAATGTGTCTTAAGAAATTATGATGAATATGGCACTCAATCGACCCAAGGACGAATACTGTTAATATATGTTAGAATTTGCCCATGTTTAGTTCCCCCAAAAATTGACGCTAATGTCTGAATGCCCATTACGGTTTGCAAATATTAATATATTTTGATAAAATTAGGTACAATAACTTATAACGACGACAAAGACTATTGAATTTGCTTAGAATCGGTCCATGTTTAGTCACGGTGGCCGTAAAGGGGTACCACTAAAAATTGGATCTCCAGTTTGATCGAACGCTAGAGGTCCTAAATTTCAAAGTATTTTGATGAAATTTGGTACACTGACTCATATGGGTATTATTAGGACGAAGCCCATTGAATTCGGTTAGAATCGATCCTATTGTCCATATAAAGGTTATCCAAAATGGGATTTAATGCGAATATATAAATTCATTAGTATCCGTCTCATATTTGGTAAGTAGTATCAAAAAAGTACCTGATCCCTTTATGGACCATATTCCCGATATACTCATAAATATACCTAACGTAAAAAAAGTTAAAAATTTCACACTGAATTTTTAATTGTTTACACATTTACAGATAATCCATCAAAAATTCGGACCCAAACCCTAGTTGACTTTTACCAAGATTTGTGTAAGATATTGTATAGTTTGCAAAATTATTAGATGAAATGGTCAAAACTACTGGGCAATGTTCTCCTTGTGTGTAGTGATCATAATATAATCCTAGTGATCATAATATAATCCTAGTAATCATAATATAATCCTAGTGATCATAATATAATCCTAAGTGATGATAAAATCATCCTCAGGGATTCTAATATGATCAGTAAAAATTATATTTATGATCAATAGGATCAAAATATGATAAATTAGAATTTCCAATCACATTTATCCAATTTTAGATAAAAAAAAATGTTTTTCTATACTGTAATGAACAACAAAGTGAACCTATTTAGAAGCCAATAACTTGATTGCGACAACCATATAGCGAATGCAGCGACGAGCATAATATAGTAGTAGTGAACATGTTTTTTTCTCTGCGTACAGTTTATTTTCAGAGTAATGGTTCTGGTAATAGATCTTAATTGGTTAATGAAAATTCCCTTTTTTTTTATCTAGTTTCGTTGCCAAATAAAAAAAATATATGTTAGTGTTTTAATTTACATAAATTTAATTTTATTATATCACTTTTTGTTTTATTATGAGGTAACAATTTTATGTATGTCATTTGTAATTTGCCAAAGAACAACAACGATAATAATATAATAAATAAAAAATAAAGAAAAAAATCTTGACGTCTATTTGGCATCAGATTTAATTGCACATCTTTTGCTGTTTTGTTTTTTTTTTTTTTTTTTTTTTTTTTTGTAAAATTTATTGCCAATGTGTGAGCTTAAGTGAGTAAAGCGTTTAGATTATACCTAAAGAGAGAGCAATTGGGGATTAAGTTGATTGCAAATTTTATTGTAAACGATCCCACGGAAAATTTATGTTATGGGTTTACCGATAGCAAAAGCTTTTTGAATTTGTGTTTAAATCAGCACTTTATCATTGCCATTAATAACACGTTTTGTAAATATGATTAAATTTTTTATTGCATGAAAATGTACAGGAATGAATTATTATGATGATTTTTTAAATTTATTTTAATTTTATTTATTCCAAATCTTTGACCGAAATTTTTAACAGCCATCTAAACACCTTAAAAGTGTTAAATGTGTGTGGATTTACCGACTGTCTGTCTGTTGATATATAAACCAAGATTTTTCTTTTTCTACTTGTGCTCTCTTTTTTTCTTAGCGTATTTTTAGTTTGACATACAAAAAGCATTTACCAACCAACTGAAAGACACCAATTTACTTACTCACCGTGTATAATCGTAATTGTTTTTTTCTTTATTTTGCAAAAAATTTATTTAAATTTAGGTGTGATATATTTCTTTAAATTTTGCAAGTGTGGTATCTTGAAAAAGAAAGAAAGAAAAAAAAAAACAAATCATTGCATGTGGTTGGGTTGCTTAATTGTTGTTATATTCAATTCAAATCTATATTACGAAACATTGTTTTACAGGAAATTCTTAAATACACAATATTGTTTCGGTATTATCTTGTATTTATAGTCAATAAACGAAATATCAAAGAAATGCTAAAATTATAGGGGGTTTGTTTCATCACTTAGCTTGTTTTTAGTCACTTGATTGCAATATGTAACCCACTTTTTGCTATCTTTGTTAGACTTTTGTTGTTGCTTTATAAACAGTGTGCCGCAAAATACTCTTTCAAAAAACAAAATTGTTTTGTTTTGATAAACTCTATTGCAGTAGTCTATTAGAGATAAGAAGTTTGCTTTTTGTGCTAAGGGTTTGTTTCTCTATTACGGTATATGCTAGTAGACAAAAGAATTCTCATTACAACAGCTGTTAATCCGTGTTAATGATAATGCAGTAAAATGAAAATTGTACATTTTTACTGTAAATTGATAACATTAGTTTTTAAAATATTTCAATTATTTGGATTAATGTTTATATCTTTTTAAGATTTTTGTCATACAGATTTTGACATACATTGACGAACTAAATAATTGGTAAGCACTTTCAACTTCACGTTTAACTTAATGGCCTTATTAAAGTGAGTTAATATAAACAAATATTTTTTTCTTTATAGAATGATAAGTTTTCCACAAAATTTACTTAGTTTCATTTCAAAATTTTTATTTTACGTATTATTAACTAAAAAAAAAATCAAAAAAAGCAATATAACCAATTTCGCTGAACAAAATTATTGGCACACTTAGGCCACATTCTTAAAATTTTATCGATCTGGCAACTTTTTTGTGAGAAATCACCATAAATCACAGAAATCACTGTTTAAACTAAACTGTTTTCACATGTCAAAGTGCAAATGTCAGTGTGCCTTAAATTTTCAAAAAATTAATTGATTTTGTCAAAAATGTGTAACACACAGAGAGAATCCATAAAATCTCAGCGAAGAATTATTTTATATTTGCATAATCATTAGCATTATGCAGAGATTGCATAAATGATGGATAGAAGTCTCTACACCATACGGAGCGTCGTGCAGCGTTTCAAGGGAGCTCTAGACCCTTAAGCAGCCGCTAATGCAGCCAGATAATGAATAAGGTAAAAGTGAGTTGAAAATATATTCTAAACACAGATCGCTGTTGAGATTAAACAAGAGTTGAGACAGTGCAGGCAGAGATCACTGAATGAGTCGAAAATCTCATATTTTATAAGGAACCCAAAAGAAGCGTTTGGCATTGCCAAGGGGGGTATTCATGTAAGCCAAATAATTTTTAGGAACAAGTACTAATCTCGTATGAAAAAAAATTAAATATTTTTCGCTCTGAAGCCCGGTAAACGGTGTGGAAAAGCCCCTAACAGAGATGGAAAAAACGAGGTTGAAACGAAATTGCTGGAACTGTAAAGCATGGTGGTGAAGGAGTGTTTGTTTGGGGATGTATGTCCGCTGCAGTGGTGGACGAGCTGGTATCCATTGAGGATATTATGCACAAATAATGTTTATGAATATACCAAAATAAAACCTCAAAATGGTGCCGAAAAGTTGAATTTACCAGCTTCGTTCAATTTTCAGTATGAAAATGACCCGAAGCATTCGGCTCATGTTGTGCGTAAGTGGATTGTATACAATTTTCGCATGTTCTATCGCATCTGCCACAATCGGCAGATCTCAATCCGATAGAGCATTTACGGGAAGAGTTGAATAGACGATTGAAAAAGCGGGCTATAACGAAATAAGCTGAAGCAGGCACTGGTTGAAGAATGTCAAAATATTGGGACAAAGGTCACTAAACAATTGAAGCAAAGCCGCGAATAACGTTGTAAGCGACAAAATTGAAATTGTTGAGAAATCGAAAAAAACGTTTTAGAACTTTTAGGTGTATCCCACTGACTGACTTCTTTAGACTTAAGCGACAATTTTTACAAAACCTTTTTTTTCAGATTACCATTGGATTAACTCTCTTTTATGACTTAAAAATGAAATTAGGCAAAATTATGCAGGATTTCGTTATCAAAATGCAATCTAAGGAATTCAGTCAGTGGGATACACCTACAAGTTCTAGAAGGTTTTTCTTGATTTCTCAACAATTTCAATTTTGTCCCTTACAACGTTATTCGCGGCTCTGCTTCAATTGTTGAATTCTTTGCCAAAACGACTTGTGTCAATTAAAAAATAAAAAGATTTAGCAAATAAATAATAATTTTCGCGTATAACTTACACGAGGGCGGGCCAATAAGTCCGTGACTTTTTGAATTTTACTCCTCTTAACTGAAAGGGCAACACTGCTCATGTCAAAATTTGAACAAGCTGCGTCATTTAGTTTGTGTTTGACAGCCATTGATAGTAGACTACCGCGTGATTCAATTTGAGGATTAAGGAGAAAATGACAGTTTCCATGGCAAAAATCCATAAATTGCTCCCACATCCGCCCTATTCCCCAGAATTATCCACGAGTGACTATTTATTGTTTTCAAACCTGAAGAAACAGCTCCAACGATGATATCATCGCAAATCATATTTTTTATCTTTACTAAAAAAGCAAGTAAAAAAAATATAGTAGATGAAGCCCGACAGTGAAATACCTACACCATATCTCGAATTGGTGAAGCGGATCAAATTCCGGAAAGAAATCTGATTGACAAGAAAGAAAATATTTAGAAAAATTCAAATGGTATTGCCGAAAAAGTAAGGAAGTAACGTAAAGCTGCTTTATAAAGGACTAGAACCAAAAGTCTGGACTTTTTTTGTTTATACAAAATGCAATCAAAAGAGGCCAAATTTGAATCAACGTCAATGGCGGCCATTTGTCGGACATAATATTCCACAATTAATTGAAATAAAATTTATAAGTGCGCATAAACATAATTAGTTAAAAACTAAATGAGTTTTCATTATAAACAAAAGTTATAGGGAAAGAAAATCAAATGATGGTTTTTGCCCCACTGTGTAATTAGTTAAGATAAAACCGGGACTGAAACCCTGAAAAAAATGGGTTCAAGTTCGGGATCGGGTTAAACGAAATAAAAATTTCAGGTTTGGGTTCGGTTCAGGGTTCGGGTTCAAAATTTAAAAGTATAAATGTTTTATTAATAGGAAATTTAGATATTTTTCAAAAAAAATTTCATTTATAATTACCCATCTAAAAATCGAAATATATATGAGCATACATGATCATACATGGGCCTGTATATGATCATACATGGGCATACATGGTCATATACGTCCATACATTGTTCAATATATCTTTGGATCCGAAATTTGAGGGTATATGGACGTATATGATCATATACGAGCATACATGAATAATATATGAGCATGTATGATAATATATGCACATATATCGCCATATACCCTCAAATTTCGGATCCGAAGATATATGGTCATATATGAGATCATGTATGGACGTATATGACCATGTATGATCATATACAAGCCCATGTATGATCATGTATGCTCATATATATATTTTGATTTTTAGATGGGTAATATATTTTTTTATAAATTATATATTTTTTAAGTTTTCTTCTTTTAAAATTGTTCTTTGATTTACAAAATCGTTCCTTCTTCTGAAGAATAAGATTTTGATCCTCTCATAAAATTCTCTTCTTCTCTTTCCATTTGCAAATTTTTGAAAATTTCAATTGTTTTTTAAATATGTTTTTTAGAATTTTTAATATCTTCGGAACTTAGCATTACTTAAATCTGCTATCTAGATATAATGTTGCATTCAAAAGTGGATTATTAATATTTAAAGTAGTTTTCTATTTTTATACATATATTAAAATAAAATTCTTATGAAGATGTTTTTGTTTTGTCATCTTTTGTTAGCTCTTATTTAAAACTGAGCCAGATTCTATAAAAATCTCCTAACGTCATCTGTTCTTCTTGTAGTTTTAGCGGTAATTTTTTAACAGGTGCAAAAACTTCTACGAATTCTTTACAAATATTAGCATTTATAGTAAAGCAGCATTAAGTAATTCTGAACAAAAACTTCTGTATTCCAATAAGGCTTGAACCATGTCATAACTGGAATTCCATATAGTTTGACAGTCTAGTACGGCTTTTTAGCTAAAGAAGAAATTTTTGGTGTTCGTAATTCTTTGCAAATAGCTCTGCATTGATCAAGTATTTGCTTAAAAGAAATACTAGATATAGTGTCAAGCACTACAAACTGGAATGCAAGAAATGATCAATTTATTATCATTTTTCTATCAAACATTTCTCAGGCCATGAACAGCTAGAATATTTTTTTATATTTTTGAACCCAAACCTGGTTAAATTTTTAGGTTCAGCGGGTCCGGGTTCAAAGTTTTTATAAACAGTGAACCTGAACCTGTTTGGGTTCGGTTTCAGTCCCTGAGATAAAATTAACCATAACTTTGGATTTCATCCATGGATTTTCTTCAAATATATTTTGTTTTCTTTGTAAATTCAGATTTTACTTTAATATAAATATATTAAAGACACTTTTTGGTTATTAATATCGGTAGCCAGAATGGCCGGATTTTATCCTTACACAACCTTATTTTTATAAATATCACAAACATTAAATAAAAAAACATTAAACGTAAAACGTTTAATTAGATGAATATTAATGAAACTGTTCAAAAATATGAGGATCCTTAGAGTATAAAATAAGTAACCAGGAAAGAGCTTTTTTTTTAATTCTTAAAGCTTTTAATTTTCTGCTTTTTATGACTTTCCATTAATTACACTGTCCAACAGCATTTTTGGAACAGAATAGCGATCCTATAATTCTGAAAGGGTATGTTGAGTAGATCATTTTTGTAGAACAAACTTATGGTCCAGCACGTCTGAGTATTTTTTTTACAGTGGGTCAAAGTTTTTATTTTTCGGTCGAAGGCAGCATTATACTATATGAAAAAAATGCTGTAAGTTAATGTCTGAGAGAATTCTTATGGTCAGAGTTGTATTGTGGAATTGTATGAGGATTATTTTTGTGCAAGATCTTAACCCTCTAACTGGTCTCTTTATGGGTCAATTTGACCCTTTTTTCGAGAAAATCAAAAAATATCCTTTAAAAAAGGACATTTAAGGATTAAAATATTCTACGAAAATGTTTGCCGGAAAATTTCAGTGGGGGTCACCAAAGACACCATTGTTGTAAATAAAGCTCTTTACGATTAATTGGCAAAATTACACGCCTCTGACCATAAGAATTCTCTCAGACATTAACTTACAGCATTTTTTTCATAAAGTATAATGCTCCCTTCGACCAAAAAATGAAAACTTTGATCCACTGTAAAAAAAAAACTTAGACGTGCTGGACCATAAGTTTGTTCTACAAAAGTGATCTAATCAACATACCCTTTCAGAATTATGGGGTCGCTATTCTGTTCCATTCAAAAAGTCTTAATTTGTTGGACAGTGTTATTATACAATTTAATAATGTTTATATTAATAAATTAAAATCATTCATGCCAGTTTGTTATTCATTTCATTTTCTTTAATTCTTGTAATAAAAAACCTCTTGTACAATTTTTTTTTTACATTTACCGCACTTTAGGTTTTGATGACTTTGGTTGTTGTTGATGTTTCTGTTGTCAATTTAATGCATTGTAAAACTTAATTTTATGCCTATTATTGTTATGGAGATACTACGTACTTACAAATACTATGTAAGTAGATAGTATTGAGGAATACGTGGTAATATGTACATAGTATTTATGTTTATGCCACATAGTTATGGTAGGCGGGTGACTAAATAGAAGTCAACAAAGTGTGACGCGGCAGTATTAAGTTTTAGCAGCAGCAACAATAGCAAAAAGAAAAAAAAAAAAATGCTACCACAAAACAGCAACAGCAACAACAAAATGACAGAAACAAAAAATTAAAAGTGATGAATGCATTTTAATGTCATAAAAATATTTATAACAAACGGAGCATTAAACCAAAACAGGAAAATTTTGTATGGCAGGCAGCGAAATGCTACTTTTTTTGAGTGCGTCAAAAAAATACATATGTAGATGGGGGAGCGTATTTTTTTTCTGTCATAATCAGCAGTTAATTTACAAGTTCAACATATGTCAAATGAAAAGAGTTAAAAACAACAACAAAAAAGAAAACAAAAACTTTATAGAAAGAAACGATTTGTTTGTATATTTTTGTTTATGTTCCTAGAGGAAATTGCTGCATAGAATGGGAGGGAGCAGCAGAACATTCACCTACAACCACTGGCTGCTAATGTTAAATGAAATGCTTCATGTGACACAAATGTCAAACATTTTTATAAATGGTTTTTAATACAACTATGTATGTATATTTTTTCCATAAATTATTAAGGAAGTTTATTTCGAATGCATTAAGTATAATTTATTTATGCATTTCAAGCATCAAGTATAAATTAGTTTGAAAAAATGTTATAAAGGGTGATTCAAGTAGAGATACTTTTTTCAATAGCAGATCACGTGTGAGTCGTGTCCTGCTGTCATGTTATTTTTGTTTAGTATTGTTTGGCATTTCATAATGGAAAGACTTACCTCTGAACAACGTTTACAAATCGTTCAACTTTATTACGAAAATTCACGTTCTGTGAGGAATGTGTTTCGTGCACTTCGCTCAACTTATGGTCAACATAATCGGCCTACTGAGCGTACTATTCGCAACACCATCACCCATTTTGAGACCCAGCATTCATTATTGGATAATATTCGACCGAATAGACCACGTCCAGCACGCTGTGAAGAAAATATAGCGGCCGTAGCTGAGAGTGGAGAGTCGATTCGGCGCCGTTCGCAGCGACTCGGACTGACGTATGGAACGACTTGGCGCAATTTAATGCCGAGATCTTAAATTGAAGCCGCTCGACCTTCCCAAGCGACATCGCTTCGCTCTATGGACTCTTGAAAAGTTTCAAGAAGATCCGACGTTTTCGAGGCAAATTTTGTTCAACGATGAGGACCATTTCTGGCTCAATGGGTATGTTAACCAACAAAATTGCCACATTTGGGACGAACAGCAACCTGAAGAGATTCAAGAACTGCCGCTTAATCCAGAAAAACAACGGTTTGGTGTAGATTGTGGGCCGGTGGAATCATTGGTCCATATTTCTTTAAAAATGATGCCGGTGCGAACGTAACCGTCAATGGCGACCGTTATCGTGCCATGATAACCGACTATTTGATGCCTGAAATTGAAGCTCGTGATCTCGGCGACATTTGGTTTCAACAAGACGGCGCCACTTTCCACACATCGCATCAATCAATGGATTTATTGACAGAACACTTCGGTGAGCACATAATTTCACCAAAATCGTGTGATGTCACACCGTTAGACTTTTTCCTGTGAGGATATGTAAAGTCTAAAGTTTATGCGGACAAACCCGCTTTGATTCAGGCCTTGGAGGAAAGCATCACGCGTGTCATTCGCCAGTTACCAGTCGAAGTGCTCGAACGAGTCATCGAAAATTGGACTCAACGGATGGAACATCTGCGACGTAGCAAAATTTACTAAATATTAATATAAGTACAAAATTTAAAATTTATTTTTTTTATCGAGCATCAAAATTTTTTATTTTATTAATTTTTTTTTTGAAAAATATTTTAGACAAAATTAAAAAATAAACTCAAAGGCTTTAAAATTTTAAAAACAAACGAATTTATTATTTTGTTTAAATTTGGTAATTTCGGTTTTAAATTTTACTTTTTTGCTTTTAAGGTCAAATTTTAATTATTTTTAGGGCTGATTTTTCAACTTAAAACTCTTTTTAGTGCTATTTGAAGTGGATGTCCTATTTTTAGACATGAGTCGGTATTCACTTCCCATCCCTTTTTTATTTTATGTAACATTTAAAGGCAACTTAAGTTTGTGGATGTATGTAAGTTTTAATTAGAAATATCATATCCTTTAACATACACTTTTTAAAAATTAGTACAAATTTTTCTACAAACTTTTTTTTCTGAGTGTTTTTAGAATCGGAATATTAATACTCCTGGTATTTGCTAGGAGAGTAAAGGGCATCCTGAGAGCCATCACATCTTATTTATCTTTTATGCGGGTTATCGTTCCTTATCTGGTAACATTTGGAACCCTTTTGGCCTATGCGAAATCTTTAAACAGCCAGCTCAACCTAAACTTATGTATTTCAATTAGAAAAAAATCATAGTATCTAAAAGTTTTTATGAAAAAGTTAATTTTTTACAGGAGTTTGAGATGATTTTCTATGCAAAAGTTCCTAAAATATAAAAATTTTTCTATTGGAGAGTACCTCATTATGTAAACTAGTGTAATTTTTTTGTATAAAACTTTTAATATTAAAAATATTTACATTTTTGTATTATTTTTGAATTAAAGCCAATAATATTTTTATCAACTTGTGATATATCACTGGTGATATAATTTTTTATCACAGCTATAGATTGGATTTAAATGTGATCAATTTAAACAATAAATTTAAGCCATTTTTCTGTAATCTTTTTTTATTTTTTTAAATTTCATTGTAATATATCACTGGTGATAGTTTTTTGTAATCCAAGTGAAATAAAAAACTTAATCCCTTAAGCAATCGAGATTATATTTAAGGGGAATAATAACAATTTGATTCTTTATTTTTGTAATTTATTTTTTTATAAATCTTCTTTTATATTATTATTGTTGATGACATTTTTATCTGTTGTATAGAAAACCCCATTTGTATTTTGTTTTTAAGTCTGAAGTAATTTATATAAAAGTTCATTAAACTTTACTTTTCTGACTTTTTTTTATATATTTTGTAATTTTTTTTTTTTTGCAGTTACTAAGTAAAAGAAGAAGAAATTATTATATTCTATGCATAAAAAACACCCTTTTTTACAAAAAGTGAAAAAAAATAGTATATCATATACTTAAAAAGAAGAAGAGTATGTATGCCACGTTAAGTAACCCAGCAAAAAAAATGGTAGTCATTCTGTGACTATAACTTCTTTCATTGCTTCCTAAACTTCAGTTGACATTATTTTATGATTTTTTGGTGTTATTCTAAGGCACTTCCAAAAGAATTTATGTGTTCATATTTCAAATGCAGTGATCTGGATATAAACCCGATGCATATCTTAAAAAATCACTCTTCATTACTTCTAAACCATAAGTTATAGTATATTGTATATTTTTTGAATCTAAAGCATTTATTCAAATTTGAAAATAGTTCTGATGAACTTTTTTAAATTTTTTATTAAATCATTTTTTATATTTTAGTTTAAAATTTCATGAGGGTTAGAATTTATGCAGTTTTGCAATTTTTATAAAAGTTTTGAAAAATCAAGAAAAACAGATTTTTTTAACCTCATTTGCAATTTTTAAGCCTTAAATATTTATGACGACGCAATCTGTGCATTTTTGCATTATGTTTATTATTTTACACTGCACTATTTCCAATTTTAATTCAGAATTTATTAAAATAATTTTAAATTTGTGTAAAAATTATTCCAAATTGCTAAAAAAAAGTTTTAAAATTGTGCAAAAATTATTTAAAATTGTTCAAAAATATTTTAAAATATTCTAAAAATGTATCCAAATTGTACAACAAGTTTTTAAATTATCCAAAAATATTTTAAAATTTGTCTAAAAATTCATTAAAATTTTTGAAAAATATTTCAAATATGCTTTTTCACTAATGCAGAATTATTTATTTTTTTTAGTAAAGATTATTTGTATATCAATGCATAAATTTCGCTTCTTTAAATTATTTAATTTAATTCATAAGAATGCAGAAAATTCTTATGAATTAAATTTTCATCAAAGCTTAAATACTACAAAGTATATGAACATTTTTCACTCATGAATCAGAATATCTAATCATTGCAACGTCATTGCTTCCTTAGAGTAAAGTATGAGTAATGCTAGTAGCTCTATTTGAATACTTCTATCCTATGACACGCTAATGTTAAATTCATCGATGAAACCATTAGAAAAGACGTGATACCTTTGCCATAGTAGTGATGCTTTTATTGCTTCTTTGGTAGCAGCTTCATTTTTGCTGGGTAAGTAATCATATTCCAGTGATACTCATATGCATATATACGAGTACTTTTTTATTTTGCCCCACAAATTGTGTTAAGCTTTCACAACTCCCTTTAGATTATACAGACATAGTATGGAGAGATTTTAGTGCATGAAAAAATATCATACAATGAGCAGCTTTTAAAAATATTAAAGTTTTCCGGGTTATTGTGATAAGAAAAATATGTTTGTTTGTTTTTGTGGTGAAGACACAACATTTTAACAACCCCTTTGAATGCAAGAATTTATAAAGCTGATTCATTTTAATAGAATACAAAAAAAAAAAAAATATTAAATAATTTTTTTATTTATTTAATAAAAAAACAATGAACTTTTTGTTTAAAAATATACAAAAGTAAAAACATTTTTTAATTAAAAAATAAACAATATCATTATTAAATCAAAAAAAAAGAATTAAAAGTCATTGACTTTAGATTTTATTTCTCCATTCCCATACAAAAATTGTTACCAAAAAAAAACCATAAATAAATAAGGCATAAAATTTCAATTAATTTTTTTTTTGTTTTAAAAAAATGGTTAAATTTTACATTAACTGTGCAAAAAAAAAAACAAAATTAATAAAAAAAAACTTATGACGTCAAAAGAGTTGAGTAACTTAATATAAGATTGTGTTATTTTTTATGATTAAGTTTTCTTTAGAATAAGTATTTCTTAAAAAAAACACCAGCTAGACAAATGTTTGATGTCTGGGGTCTGTTAATTATACAATTTGTTTGTGCACAAAAAAGTGTTAGATATTTTTCTAGGTATTGTTTAATTTTACATTGTGGTTTTATGTGTAAGATAATAATCATACAAGGTGATGATGTATTAGCCAGAAAGAAATTTTTGTTTTTAGTTATATCACAATAACCGTTAGATATTTTTAAGGTTAAAACTTTTGTGTTACTAGGAAATTATTCTAGAAACATAAACATATATCGTCAGCATATTATTGGTTTGACCTATATGCCAAAAAGTCAGTTTCGAGAAAAAGATACATTTTCCGTTAATTTTTCTTAAAATCTACACGATATTTACAAGTTTGCATTATTTTTTTTTTACTATACAGGTTGGTTGAAAAGTTCCTGCGCTCGATATAATCTCCTAGAAGCTCAATACACTTGTTCCAATGATCTTCCAATAATTTTATCCCATCCTTATAATGGTTTTCCGGAAGCTCTGCAAAATAACCGTCAACGGCTGCTATGACCTCTTCATTCGACGAAAAATGCTTTCCACGAAGGAATTGTTTGAGATTTCTGAAGAGATAGTAGTCACAGAGAGCCACATCTGGTGAATACGGTGGATGTGCAAGTAATTCGTACTTTAATTCTTTGAATTTAGCCATCGTCAAAACACTTTTGTTAGCAGGTGCATTGTCTTGATGAAAAATGATTTTTTTCTTCTTTAAACCAGGTCAGAATTGATTGTTTTACCTTTCTGAAGATAATCAATCAACAAAATTCCTTTTGCATCCGAAAAAACTGATGCCATAACCTTCTTTGCTGGTCGTTGTGACTTCACCTGTTTTGGAACTGAACAACCAGCTTCAGTCCACTGTAAACGTTCTTGTTTCAATTTAGGATCATGGTGGTAGATCCAAGTCTCATCCATAGTTATATACCGACGCAAGAAGTCGGTTTTATTCGGCTTAAAACGCTCCAAATTACGCTGAGAAATTTGTTTTCGATCCAGTTTTTGTTGAATTGTTAATGTGTGCGGCACTAACTTTCCAAACAGTTTTTTCATACGTAATTCTTCATGTAAAATATGGAGTACTCGTTCGTCTGAGATGCCTATAGCATTAGCAATTTCACGCTTAGTCAAACTTGGATCTTCACTAACCTTTTTATGTACCTGCTCAATGATTTTTGCTGTGGTTTCAGTTTTTGGTCGTCTTTCGCGTGGATCGTCTTCAAGGCTGGTACGACCACGTTTAAATTCACCAGCCCAAAATTCAACGGTGCGTTTTGAAGGTGAGGACCTCTTATACACTTCTAACAATTGTTCATAAATTTCCTTTGCTTTTAAACCCTTCAAAACAAAGAATCTAATGACTGCACGATATTCATTTTTTTCCATATTAAAAAAAAAACCATGACACGTCAACTTCAAATGGCTTGTAAACAAAGAAAGAATTGACAGAATGACTTGCAAGTTTGCATGTGCTCTCAGGACAGTTACATCAACTTGAGAAAAAAAAAGTTTGGAGCTAGCAGTGCCATCTCTTGGTGAGCGCAGGAACTTTTCAACCAGCCTGTACGTCATAAATTATCAAGTTTTTTTTACCAAAAAAAAAAAAAATTAATTTTGTGCTGCATATCAATTTTTGTTTTTGAATTTGACTCTCTTCGCTGCATATCCATACTTTTATATAAGCCTAAAAGCAGTTCTCTCTTTTGTTTCGATGCAATGCAGGAAAACAATACTGAAGTATATTACTTAATTTCTCTATGAAAATTAGCTGCATATGCCAAACACATCAAAACAATAATGCAGCATTTTTTGTATGTAAAATTTGCTTTATATGCCAAACAGTGGTGTATGCAACAAAACAATGCTCATTAAATGTTCAAATTAAGGAAAGTCAATGCTAGATATCTTAGATATGATGCAAGATATCGCAAAACGGATCTGGGAATGAGAAAGATGATTTTTTGCTATTTAGTGACATGTGGCAATGCCAAAAATGGTCAGTAAGGTTTGCCATTTCACCATGAATAGACTAACAAACGAATAACGTTGAAAATAATTTAATTTTATTATCAAAATTTGTGCTGTGTAAGAAATGTGTAAAACTATCTCCAGCGACGAAGCTTATTTTTGGCTCAATGGCTACGTCAACAAACAGAATCGTCGAATTAGGTGTGAGAAGCAGCCACCTAAGGCATAGCCGCGGGTAACATTTACATGAAATATAAAAAAAAATTCCATTTACTTTTGCAAATTATATGTTTTTTTTTAATTTTAAAAACCCAAACGATTAAAAAGTTACCTTTTATAAAGTTTAAAGAACCACACAAAAAAAAAAATTCACGACCGACATATTGAATTTACATCAGATATTGTAGATCCGATGATTACGTGATGTATCCGTTTTGGAAACTATAGAATATCTGAAGTACACATATTACCATATATTTTGCTAAATTTATTGCCACGTTATCTTTCTTCAAGAAATTTGATCCGCATCCCGCAACATAACCCAAATTATACTGAATATCATATAAATGGCATATTTGACTTTTTGTTTTCCTCTAATTACCGCTTAATTGAATTCTCACTTGGGAGATCCCGAGTAATAATTATCTGGTTCTTTTTAAGAGAGAAAATTTTATTGTTTCGTTTGCGAAGACTTGAACTAAAAATTAATTCAAAATTTCCTTTAAAATGTTTTAAAAATTTTCCTCAATTTAAGTCAAACTTAGAAAAATTTTTCTAAAAAAAAAAAAATTCTTATGTTTGGGTAAAAACAAAATTGTTTTTACACTCAGAAATAGTTCATATATTTCCTAAGTAATATTTCTTGATTTTGAAAAAAAAACAATTATATTAAATAAAAATTTATCAATTTTATGTAATAATTTGTGCTGACAACAATACAAAATATTGCACATTATGGCATAATGGCGTTCCTGTAATTGACGTTGGGCATATTAAACTAAATAATAATAAAAATAGTTAAAATTTGTATATGCCAATTAAAGTTTAAGCTAAAAATGCCATAAAATAAATTTATGACATTTTTCCATTTTCCAATAATAACAAGAAATGTAACTGTGATATTTTGTATTTTTGCAACAATTTCCTTAAATTAGTTAATTTAAGAAGACAAAGGACCCCCAGTGTTTCTTAGCCATAGATACCGTGTGTCACTTAGGGTGTCCCTTTTTGTAGTTCTCTCAAGGAGAACCATTAATTAATTACGAAAAGGATCTGACTTTGTCACAATCTATTACGTTTCAGGATATCCTGCAGTACATTTTTTTAATTTGTTTACCTTTTTGCTAATGAAATTTAATTTATATTTTAAGTAAATTAGTTTAGTATAATTTAATGACAAAAATGTATAGCAAAAAGCTTGTTAAAAGCAGTGACCTCAAAAAGCAGACGTCCTCCGAAAGTGGGAAAATACTTATGCTTAAATATATAACTTTTATCATAGAAACAGTTTCATATTAAAAGAAGTGCTATTTTACTTTATGTTTGAAAATATATTCTTATTTTTAAGGAGTTAAGTTCTAGTTTTTAGTAAAAACAAAATTATCTAATGAATTTAAATAAAATAAAATTTTTCTTAAAAACAAAAAAAATTTCCTAACAGTAAAATTTAAGATAATATATGAACTAATTAGGTAGAAATTTTATTGTTTTCTAATCAAAATTTTTTTCTCAATAGTAAAATTTTTCTATAATTTAGAAATTTTGGCCAAATTTTAAGTAAAATTTGTTTCTTAATTTCAAGGAAAATTTTATTAAATATTGGTAAAAAGTGTCTTTTTTTAATTCTAGTTAATTTTTTTTGCTGTAGGAAGCGGAGAAAAATTACTCCTCAATGTCCTATTTTCTGTTATATTAAATGTAACTAAAGCCCAATATTTTGTGTGCTCTTTTTCAGTTGCATGGACTTGTGGCGAAAGGAAGAATTTTTTTCACATCAATTTAATAGACAAGACCATTTAAAAATGTAGCGAAAAAGTGGCATTTATCTTTGTATGCTATTATTCTAAATTTAGGACTTCAAATCCTAAAGCGTTTGATAATCGCGCCTTAAAGCTTTTAGAAATCGACTTTAAGGCTTTCAAAAAAAAAAAAAATGAATTGAAATGTGTAGTAATATTTTGTTAGTTACTTTTTCTTTTTTTTTTCAAAGTTATTTTCATTATATTGTAGATAATATTTTAATTTTTTTTATTTTGTGAAAAATGTAGTAATCGCTCTTTCAATTACATTTTTGGTGGTTTTATTTGTAAATTTTATAATTCAGAGTGTACAGTCAATTTATATCAAAAAAGTTAAAATGATGACAGACTTTAGCTTAGAGTTTTTTTTAACCAATTTAAAGCTTAAAAACATACATATGTTAAATAAAGCCCTTAGGAATTTGTTTCTAAATAGGTATATTCTTTGTAAATGCAAATTATGTCTTATCTCACGTTTTGCTTACTAAGCCTTTACTTTAACCTACATTTTTCTTCAATACTTATTCAATATATGACGTTCATAATAATAATGTTATAAAAAAAATCATTAACAATTTTAATACCCCATCAATAAACTTTAGAAAGGTAGCAAAAATTAAATTTAATATTCAACACATGTAAAAATAATTTGCATTTGAAAAGCAAAAAAAAAAAATACACAAAATTTATTAAAAAACAAGTAAAAAAAGGCTTAAATTCGGCTGTGCCGAATCTTTAAATACCCTCCACCAATATCCTAAAAAAAATGTTCTTTACTTTTTTTGATACAAATAATGTAAAAAACTTTTGAACTAAAATTATGGAGGTGAAAAAAATTTTTTGAGGTGAAAAAACATTTTTTGTGGTGAAAAAAATTTTAGTGGTGATACAAATTTTCTGAGGTGAAAAATATTTGAGGTGAATGCAAAATATTTTTAATTTTTAAGCGACTGATGAAAAAATATGAGAAAATATATTTTGTACCTGTCGCTTCTATGAAATTGTACTAAAGTACACCAATTTGTATGGAAAATTTAGAGGTATTTTCACATTTTCACTCATAACTTTTTAACCGCTGGACCGATTTTGCTCATTTTCAATACCAAACTGCTTGGGAGGATGTCCAACATTCCAGGTAAAAATAGGCACCCCCGCTTGCGTGTTCGCGTCGTGATCGCCATTTCAACAGACAGACAGACGGACATCGCTAAATCGACTTAAAATTGCATAAGGATCACGAATATAAATTCCAGGTAATACGTATTCAAGCTCAAGGTCTATTTTATACAAAATTATTTATTTGTCATATTTCGCTATCTCAATGGATAGCTTCTTCAGGAAAAAAAAAAATCCCTGAAGAAGCTATCCATTGAGATAGCGAAATATTGGATGACAAATAAATAATTTTGTATAAAAAAGACCTTGAGCTTGAATACTTATTACCTGGAATTTGTATTAAAAAGGTCGAAGAAATTGAACTGAATAATTGATCACGAATATATATACTTTATGGGGTCTTAGACCTATATTTCGAGATGTTACAAACGGAATGACAAACTGATATATACCCTCACCATATATGGTGGAGGGTTTAAAAACTTACCTTTAAATTTTGAAGAATTTTGTTGATAAAAAATCTGTAAAAGGAAAATAAAAGGAAATTAATTGGAATTGATTAAATCGAAAAGAATTCCTTGAAAAATAATATTACTTATGATAAGGTTTAGGCAGTTTATAAATCTATAAATGTGTTTTATGTATATAAAAAATGTTTTCAAAATCGAAAATATTAAGTCATAAATTACTTTTTCATAGTTCAGGGATCAAAAGGCAATTTGATTGAACTTTTTTTACTTTCGATTTGTGTTTAGAAGGTCAAAATACTTAAAAGTTGTTTTAGTAAAAATCTGCGCAAAAAAAGTAGTCGAGTAGTGTATTCTTTAAAACGTGAATTTTTAGCAAAAAAAAAAAAAAAAATATGTATTTAAGCAAAAAAATATGCATTTATAACAAAATATACATTTATTGTAAAAATATGCATTTATATCCAAAATATACTTTAACAAATTGATGCCACTTGTAGATTTCCAAAAAGGCAAGTCAGTTGATTTGCACAGATATTTGATTAACATGGCTTTCCAGCTAATGACAGCAAATTACAACATATATCTATTTGCATAAACTTCCTCGCCCTAGGTTATGATAAATAGGGATAACGAATATTAACTTGATTGTCATACAAAGTGCAGTACGGGTATTCCTAATTAAAATTCATTAGTTCGATGTTCATATAAAAACACAATCAATTAATTAAAAAGCAACTTATTTATAGGGGCTTTTATTACAAACTCTTGTAGTTTGTTCACTACTATTAACACTACTACACTCAAAAAAAAAAAAAAGTTCGCTATTAACAAAGAGCAAATTTGGTCGCTGGCTTTTAAAGAAATTTGAAGGCAACTTAAAACTTGGTCATGGAGCAATATGTATCACCCTTTTGGAAAGTGCTGCCATTTTTGCGAATTGCATCGTGTGCCAGAGTGGTTTTGACATTCATGAAGCAGAGTGGTGCGGAATTTATAGTGAATAACAATAAATCGCTATATAGCGGTCAAAAAAAGTATTTGACAAACTGCTTGTTTTTCATAATCATGAAAAATATGTTAAAAAATTCTACAAAATGAAAAATATAAAAATGCAGATTATTAGCTTAAAGTATTATCTCTTTATTTATGAAACAAAAAATACAACAAAAACAATATTCTGGAAAAAAAAAATACAAAAACAAAAACATGTAATATTTCAACGCAAAAAAAGTATTCGACAACGTTGCTCTGGTTGTGATTAACGGGAAAAGCACCGTTTCTTTGAAATTTATATTGATGTCTTTCATTATTACTAATATTTTTTAATGTCTTAATTTCATTTATTGAATTAATTGTTAACATGGGTCGAAAGGGTGCAGAGATTTCTTTAGATGTTAAAGAAATAATAATTACACATTTTAAAAAGGGAATAACTGAACAAGAAATAGCAGAAATTGTTGGAAGACCTAGAACAACTATTCACTACATCATAAATAAATACAAAAAAACTAAAAGTATTGAAAATGTACAAAGAAGTAAACGAAAGGTGGATCTTGCGTGAAATAAAAAAATCCTAAGATCAACGCTACAGTTTTAACAAAACAGCTAGAACATGATCTTAATATCAATGTTACACCTCAGACCGTGCGTAATGTTATACACAGTAACGATTATCACGCAAGATCAGCTAGGAAAAAGCCGCATATCTCAAAAAAGAACAGAAAAGCTCGAGTTGACTTCGCAAAAGTGCATGTGAATAAGCCTATGGAGTTTTGGATGAAGACTATTTTTGCTGATGAGTCTAAATTCAACCTATTTGGATGTGATGGTAAGGTTCTGGTGTATAGAAAGCCTAATACCGAGTTGGAGGAGCGAAATATGGTGCCTACTGTAAAGCACGGTGGTGGCGGTGTTATGGTCTGGGGATGTATGGGGGCTTCAGGCGTGGGTAATTTAGTTTTCATTGATGGAATAATGGACCATCAGTACTACATAAACCTACTCAAGGAAAATCTTAAGCCAAGTGCCGAAATTTTGGGGTTTTCAAGTGATTTTCATTATTATCAGGATAATGATCCAAAACATATGGCCCTAAATACAAGGTTGTGGATGTTGTATAACTGTCCAAACTTGATTAAACCACCTGCACAGTCCCCAGACTTAAACCCCATCGAACACCTATGGGCCTGCTTAGAGCAAAATATAAGGAAAAGAAATTTCAGGAACAAAAACCAGCTTAAATCAATCCTTCTAGAAGAGTGGCAAAAAATTGACCAAAACTACATTTTAGATCTTGTTAAATCAATGCCAAAGCGTTTAAAAGCCGTTATAAAACAAAAAGGAAGAGCAACTAAATATTAATTATTTATTTTTAATCAATATTTTCCCGTTAATTACAACCAGAGCAACGTTGTCGAATACTTTTTTTGCGTTGAAATATTACATGTTTTTGTTTTTGTATTTTTTTTTCCAGAATATTGTTTTTTGTTGTATTTTTTGTTTCATAAATAAAGAGATAATACTTTAAGCTAATAATCTGCATTTTTATATTTTTCATTTTGTAGAATTTTTTTTAACATATTTTTCATGATTATGAAAAACAAGCAGTTTGTCGAATACTTTTTTTGACCGCTGTATGTCTCAAGACTCTTTTTTTATCTCAGCGGCCTCGTCAATAAGAAAAATTCTCGGCTCTGGGGGACGGGGAGAATCCGCATAATTCATGAAGCATCATTACACCCTTTCAAAGTCAGGCAGAAAAGGTGTATGGACCTTAATTTTCAAACGAGCCGACGGTAATACTATTACGGTGAACGGCAACCGCTATAGAGCCATGCTGACTGAATTTTTCTTAACGGAATTTGACAATCTGGATTTGGAATACATGCGGTTTCCCCAGAATGGGGCCACTTGTCATACTGCATGCGAGACAATGGGTATTTTAAAGGATGCCTTCCCAGCGCGAGTAATCTCAAGTTTCAGTAGTTTGGCTTGACCAACCAGATCTCCCGATTTGACTTCCTGACTTATTCTGGGGATATTTGAAGTCGTAGGTGTATGCCCCGCATCTTGAAGAAGTCGAGAAGCACAAATTCTGCGTATAGTTATGCAAAATGTAATAAAAATTGCCCATATTTCTATCAACTCCGATGGTGGCCATTTGAATTAACAAAAACACAATCGATTAAAAACAAAATGAATTTTCACTATAAACAAAAGTTTTAGCGAGAGAAAATTAGTTGAGAAAAAAAATTAATTTTCACGTTAAACAATAGTTATGGCGAAAGAAAATCAGCTGATGGTTTTCGCCCCCACACTCTTAGGGGTGAATGATTTCATCACAATAACTTGTTGCACTAAATATTAATCATTCGATTTTAAAATGCCAAATGTTTTCTTTAAGTGCACTAAAACATCGCACTAAACATTTCTATACAAATTAATTTATGCATAAAAATAACATAAAAGCAAAAAAGAAGACTTAGCAAGCTCAGTCATGTTGTGTTTTGAAAAAAAAAAACAACAACAATAAAAAATACAAAATATAAAAATAGAAAGAATGAAAAAAAATATATATATGTATATATAATCTTATACACGTTTTATAAGTTGTTGATTTTTCTCTTTACTATTTTGTTCCTACAACAGGATTTTAACTATTGACTTTAAGTGCTTCCTGTGATCATCATCATATTCAGGCACATACACGAGAAATGTACACAACACATACAACACCATATTGTGTTGCCTGAAATGAAACAACACACGCGATTTCATTGTAAAGTTTTATAGAAAAATTGCAGAAGAAAGCAAAAACAAGACTAGGAATGGTGTTGTTATGTGGGTAAATTCTGAAACCCTTTTTTCAATAAATGTTAAAAGCTAAGTTTTTTTTTACATTGTGTGTGCTTTTGTGGGTGTTTTGGTAGTGTTTAAAAAAAAAAAAAGATTTCGAAACAAGGCATTAAGGGTGTGTTTTATTATTCAAATAGAAATGTTTAAATAGATATAGATTAGTTAAAAATTAAGTAGAAATTAAAAATGACAAGTTGTCTGCAGCGAAATATATTTTAATTTGGAATTAAATGAGTGTTACCTGTCATATGGGGGCTAACTCACTGGAAATTTCACTAAGAACGTAATAAAAAAAGGGCGCCAGAATCTAGTTGAACTTTTAGGCTATACTTTGGCCTACAGCTGAAATATACCCAATAAACCAACCAGATTACGGTTGCCAATACGTGAAATTTTTAATAATTTAGCTAAACCCGATTTACATACCTGCCGGCAATTTTCCCGAGTTATTTAGAAACATTTATTAATCGTAGTTCGAACCCTAATCGTATGTAGAAACTGCCAATTATTCTTGGGTTACTGTTTTTTTTTTAGAAAAGCAACACTCATTTCTACTAATTAATGTGTGAATTTCCTTAGAATGGGGATAAAAGAGATATTAAAGGTTGTGAAATATGAAGCGATTCAAATATGGCAACACTGTGATAAATCGTAGAACAGTTGAAGTGGCGTTTGGCCACTTCACTGGTCTTTGCAAACCTTAGACAAAGGCTCCGCGACAGCGGTTCCCTTGGATTACTGGCGGACGAGAAATCATCAACCGACCGCTACCTTTTCTCCTACAAGCTCTTAATCACAGCTTCCTCGATACAATTGGAAAACTGCGCTTTCTTAATCGCTCCTGCTGCCCACTGCAACCGATCTTTCGCTATCATGGAAATATTGGTGGTTGAGTCAAGGCGATGATGAATTTTAATTGCAGCCTTGTACTCCGATAGAGCCTTTAGAGCATCATTATTACGATTCAGCCTCTCCCTTTTATTGAGAGGAGCACCTTGGTGAGTACTTGGGGACCTAAGGAGCTCAATTTCGTCTTTTGATATGACGGTATTGACACTGCCAAGATCTGAGTCTGAGCCGACATTAGCATCCATCCATACGTGACAAAAAAGTGGTTAAAAAATAAATTAATTTTGAAGGAAAATTTTTTTCCGATGTAAAACCAGGGGTCGAATTACGGCATTCGTGATCGTAATTTTTCGATCAAAATTAGTTTTTTATTTCTAAAAATCAAACATTAGAACGGAATATTTTCCATCAGGGATGTTGTAGTTTGGCCCCAGATTGGAAATAAAAGTTAAAGTTGGTGTTATCATTATTAGTATTATTATGGTAACTTTTTTAAAAAACAGTTTTCGAACAATTTCGTTCGATCACGAATGCCGTAATTCGGCACCAGTTTTTGTGGTGATAAACATTTTTTTAGGTGAAAAAATATTTTTGTGGTGAAAAAAATTTTGGTGAAAAAATTTTTAAAGTGAAAAAAAATTTTGAATGGCTGCCGCGTTTGCTCACAATCGACCACCAACGAAATCGTATGACAGCTTAGTTTCCATGGCAAAAACCCATGAAGTAGACTACCCCTTATTCGCCCCAAGTGACTATTTCCTATTTGCAAACTCAAAGAAATTGCTCGGTGAAAAGAGATTTAGTTCCATTTATGAAATCATTGATCAAACAAAAGCCTATTTTATGGACATCGAAAAATCCTGCTGTTAAACGCAAAGTAAATGACGGAACTTGCTCAAAATTTGACAGTAGTCTATTAACAGGTGGTACTTGATGGGAGTAATGTTGCATTTCATTTAACTACGAGGGAAGTTCGAAAAGTCACGGACTTATTGATTCGCCCTCGTACAATTGTAACACTGTAAAAATATTACTTGAGTCAAAGTTCAAATAATTTTTTTTTATATAAACAGAACATTTTTGCTCTTCAAATTTTTGTATCGTCATTGTGCTTGTTGGATATCAACTTAACCCTGTGATTGATTGTTAAGAATACAAAAATGGAGAAAAATATTCGTTTTAATAGTTTAAAGCACTGCCTTCTTCTGGAGGCTCTGGCTTGCCTAAAACTTCAGGCTCTGAGGAGATCTTAGGACGTATGGAAATACAATGTTATCAGTCTAGCTAAAAATCGTTAATTTTTTTTTTTTGGTTTTGTAAATATACGAAGATTGAAAGCTCATAATAAATTAAAAGAAAATATCAAACAAAAAATCTCAGAGTATATAAAAACTAGAGAAAACTGTAAAAATATGACAAAAAATTTTCGGAATTGTACCGAAATAAATGGGGGTTTTTGGAGGTGTCGAATATATAAAAATTTTGGACACATAAGTACCGTGGTTGCGGTACATAAAAGCGCACTTGTAAGGTTAAATTTTCATTTTTTTATTGGGCTAATTGCGATATTAATAATGGACAGTTTTTCCATTATAATAAAAACAACCTTTTCCTGATTATTTTTCAGATAATACAGAATATAAGTATATAAATAATTAAATGTCATTAAATATAATTTTGGAAAAAAATTTAATTAATTAATTTTGTGTTAATTTTAAATAAAAGTACTACACCTCTTAAACAAAAAACAATATACATTAGTTTGTATCAAAAATTTAGGGCAACCTTGAAATTTTCTTCACAACCGCTGGACTAATTTTTCTCATTTTTAACAACGAACAGCTCGGGATGATGTTCATTATTGCAGGTAAACCCCAGTTTGCGCCTTCGCTCTATGATAACCATTTAAACAGACAAACAGACCGACGGATGGACATTGCTAGATCACCTTAAAATTAGATAAAGATCAAGAATGTATACTTTATAATATAAAGATTTTTTTCTTTCAAAACCCCTCAAGTTCCTACAGTGAAACCATCGAATTCTAAAGACTTTTCATAAAATAATCATATTGAGTATTAAACTTTGCACAAGGCTAACTAGTTCGAGATTTCCTTTGGAAAAACTTTTAAACCTTTCTTCTTTAAAAAAAAAAAACTACAAACTGTACAGAATGTTAAGGAATTTATCATAGACAACAACCATTTCTCTCTTTCTATCTCTGTTGATGAGTTACTTCAATTTAATGAAAAGGTTTTAAAATTACAAAACAATGCACTTTTAGACATATGGCTTCTCTACTCTACCTGTTTGAAAGATCTCTGGTATAAATTGGTAATCATTACTTTTATTTCTTTTAATTTGAAGTTATTTAAAAATTTTAAAATATAAAAAACAGGTTTGTTTCAAACTAAGCAAAAAACAAAAAAGCCCTCTATATTTAAGATTTTCTGTGTAGTATTTTTTTTTAATTATCTAACTAATTTAAAATATTACAAGCTAAGCATTAAATCGTTATTAATTTCTATGGGCTGCTGTTAAAGACTTTGATTAATGAATCAGCTACTGTTGATGACGTTTATCAAGCATGATTTTTTTTTATCTATTTGAGATTTATAAACAAAAAACAAAGACTGTAGAAATGTTTTAGCTTTGTTTTAGTTTTTTTAATAATATTTTGTTTTTTTATAAATTTTTTTAATTAACCTGGGTTAGGTTTCAATGTTAAATTTAAATCATTTATCTTATTTTTTGCTGTGTCTTTCTTAATCATTTTAGTATTTGTTAAGAAAATAAATCATAAAAATTAAGTAATGATTTTGAAAACCATGATTAAGCTTAAAGGCAACAAAAAAAATGTTTTTATTTAATTATTTTTATATTTATGAAATAATTTTTTCAAAAATTACTAAATTGTGTGTTATTTTTAAATATTATTCAACAAAAACTAGAATTTTATTGTTATATAATTTAAAATAAATTTTAAAATTTAATTTTGCTATAAGAATTAGTTAATAAAAGGCAAAGTTTTTGAAATTAAACAAAAGTTATTACTAATTTTTAGAATACACATTAATAAAATCAAGGAACCTTTTATTAGTTTTGGAACTAAAGTAAAGGCTTAGTATTTCCTGCAAACATTAAAAACTTGTAAGTCCCCCCAAAAAAACTATTTTCTTTGGTTTAAACACATTAAAAACAAATTAGATTTAATTTCAGTTTTGTCATCTAAAGCTTGTAGCTTTAAGTTTTGTTGCTGTCTGCCTTGGCTTATGATTTTATGCAAATATCTTGTCATAAGCATGACCACCCCTTTTTTATTTATAATTTTCTTTCTAAAAATAAATATATTTAAACAAAAAAAAATGCATTAAGCTATTGAAAGGCAAGAGAAAAAAAAAAAACAACACTTAAGTTGTTTTTCTGTTATTGTGATTATTTTTCTCAATGTCACTAGAATAAATACTATTTACACGCTAAACAAAGCTTTAACAAACCAAGTTTTTTTTATTTTATTTCTATCCACATTTGGCCGAATGCATTATGTTGGCTTACCTTTTTTTTAGATTTTTTTCTTTTTATATATATTTTACAATGACCAGTTTTTGTTCATAACATATACTTAAATATAAAAAGTACCTACTCTTAACAAAAATGCATGCAGGAAAAACTATAAAAACCACAGAAATAACAACAATGGCACATGACAAGTTAGTTTTTGCTGTTGTTGGGTTTTCGACCAGTTTTTCTTATTTAAGCTCTTAGATGAAAAATAAAAAAAAAAAAAAATACTGGGCATATCTAAGCTGATATCTGGTTGGTAACAAGATCAAGTATTATATAAATCATACAACTAGATAGGTTAGTATTTCTAAAAAAGTTCCTATTTTGAAGTCGTATTTACAAATGTATAATAAATAAAATACAATACATTATTGCTGAAAGGCGAACTTTTTGTAAAACATAGTTGATGTAGAACAAAGTTTTCTTTAAAGGCAGTTTTTATTAAAAACGTAGCTTTTATTAAAAATTTAGTTTATAAAAAAACGTATTTTTATAAAAAAAAGTAGTTTTTATCATAAACATAGTTTTTATCATAAACGTAGTTTTTATTAAAACAGGTTTTTATCAAAAACGTAGTTTTTATCAAAAACGTAATTTTTATCAAAAACGTAGTTTTTATCAAAAACGTAGTTTTTATCAAAAACGTAGTTTTTATCAAAAACGTAGTATTTTTATTTAAAACGAAACTTTTATCAAAAACGTAGTTTTTATCAAAAACGTAATTCTTATTAAAAACGTAGTTTTTTTTAAAACGTAGTTTTTACCAAAAAAGAAGTTTTTACCAAAAAAGAAGTTTTTACCAAAAAAGAAGTTTTTATAAAAAAAGAGGTTTATTAAAAACGTAGTTAAAAAAAACGTGATTTATAAAAAACGTAGTTTTTATAAAAAAACGTGATTTATAAAAATAACGTGCATATTTTATAAAAAAAACGTAGTTATAACAAAAGTTTTTGTTATGCAAAACACATTTTTTTTTAAAAAATTAGTTTTTGTAGAAAACATAAATTTTATAAAAATAATATAGTATTTTTTTAAAACACATAGTTTGTAAAAAAAATTAGGTTAAAAAATTAGCTTCTTTAAAAAAAACTTAATTTTTATTTTTTGTTTAAAACATAGTTCTATAAAAAAACATAGTTTTTATATAAAACATAGGTTTTATATAAACGTAGTTTTGATAAAAAAAACATAGTTTTTATATAAAACATAGGTTTTATATAAACGTAGTTTTGATAAAAAAACACAGTTCTTATATAAAACATAGGTTTTATATAACGTAGTTTTGATAAAAAAAACATAGTTCTTATAAAAAATAACCTAGTTTGTATAAAACAGTTTTTCTAAAAAATTTGTTTAAAAAAAATTACTTTTTTATAAAAAAAAAATAGTTAATGTTGTTAAACCTAGTTTTTATAAAAATTGTAGTTTTAATAAAAAACGTAGTTTCAATAAAAACAACAACTTAGTTTGAATAGAAAAAACGTAGTTTTAATACAAAAAAGACGTAGTTTTAATATAAAAAAATGTAGCTTAAAAACAGAGTAGTGTAAAAAAGCGTAGTTTAAAAATCGTGGTGTAAAAAAGTGTAGTTTGAATAGGAACATAGTCTTTTAATAAACATATTTATATTTTAAAAATGCGGGACTTTTGGAAAATTTTGGGCGATTGTTGTGAAAAATTGGTACAATATAAATTTATTCAAAGAATTTGCTATCGTTTGCTATGACCTTTTCCGATATTTCTGGCAACATATGGATTCAGCGACAAAGGAACTACTAATTTTTTAAGCCCAAGACCGAATAAAGCCAATTTCAGATACCCTGTTCTGATGTGAAGCGTATTCCAGTGAGAGCGTTCTGCATCGATGGAAACAAATGTTAGTCGGACGGGGCAAGGTCTGTACTAAGGCAGGTGAGGCAAAACTTCCGAAGCACTATTTTCTAAATAGTTTTTAACTGCTCTCGTAACATGTGGCGGAGCGTTGTCATGATGGAATATTATGGCTTCATGTCTGGTCACATAATGCGGGCGTTTTAAGCACATGCGTACTTCAAACGAATTAGTTGTGTTCGCTACAGGTCCCCTGCGATCCTCTGGTCCGATTTCAGCAGCTCATAACAGATGAAGAAACTTCATGCCCCACCAAATACAGAGCATTTCCTTGGCGCCATGGATATTCGGATTTGGCGTTGATTTGGCTTCACATACGATTTTTTGCTGTAATGGATTTCTTGTTGCAATGGAGCCATTTTCATCGCCAGTCAAACATCTCACGCACGTTGAAATCGATGTAGATCATATTCAGAATAAGCTTTGGTAAGCAATCGATGAGCTTCATCTGCACTTTTTTCAATTTGAAGAAGTAACGCCACAAATGTTATTAAAGACACAAGCCAGGTGTAAAATATAAGCCTTCTGTTGTGAAATCAGCATTTTTAAGTTATGCACTTAATATCATAGTTTCTTCATATAAAATCGGTTTCTACCCATAGTGTAGGTCATTTGAAATTCGTTGTTGTCCTCTTAGCACCCCTCTTATATAATACATATTTTAACATTTTCCTACCTATGACAATGCAGTTGTTTTTCTTTTTAACTAACATATTCTATTTTACTGTACTATTCTTTACCTCGTTTTTCCATTTCAACACTTTTACAGACATTTTTCAACCAAGTGTTGAACAAAAATAAATTCTTAAGAGTCTGCCTGAATATGATAATGGCAAATGATTTAACGATTTTGTTTTAGAAGTAAGTATTTGAAAAGATACAAACACTTTAAAAAACATAAAATTTATTTTGCAAACCAAAATAAAACTATAATAAATTAAATAGATTTTTAAGATTAGACACATATTTAATCAAATCATTAAAATATTTTAAATTTAAATATTTAGCGTATCAACCCCATTTGTAGCGCATGCCAAAAAAAAAAAAATTATATATAAATGTTTTTTTTTTTTTGAGATTATTTTGAAATTTCAAAAAAGCACATGCGTTTTTGAAAACTGCATATAGAAATTTTTAAATAAATGACGATAAAAATACAATATTTTGTGTAATTCGTGGTAAATTCATTGTTTTGCATTTTATTTACAGTTTCCACTTGAACTACTTGATAAAACATATTTTCATCAATCAATGTTATAAAACAACAATTGAAAATATTTAAATTTATAAATTTGACTTTATCAATCATTTATTGTAAAAAAACTACAATTAAAAATATTTGAATTTACGAATTTAATTAATGCATTGCATAATAAAATAAATTAGTCATTTGCTTAGTTTTAACTACGATTTATCTGGGGCTACGTCTTTTGTGAAAGATTTGGCTTTAACAATTACTGTACTGCTACGTTTTAGTGATTAATTTTTTATGTCTTTATGGCAAAAGATTACGTCGTAAGGATTAAATATGACTTTAACTACGTTTTTAAGATAAATTATTTACATACTAAGTACTAACTATAAAAACTTTTGAGAACAGGTTTATTAAAGCTTTATGGTAAAAAAAATATTGTTTTATAAAACTGTTATTAAATCCTTTTCATTTCATACAAACATTTTATGCTCATTAAAAACTAACTTTAAAAAGTTCATTCGGTACTTAATCGCATTAAGTCTAGACACTAATGGGTGGTTGACTTGGGTTTCGGTGATATAGAAGTACATATAAAATACATCATTATTAACAGTGTTTGCTTTCAAACAATAATGTGGCAAAAATTTGTAATATTTTCTATGGGAGAATACTTTTTTTACAGGATTTTCTTTTGCAATTTTCACTAAAAAGTTTTTCATTTTTCTTTTTGTTTTGTCAAAACAAAAGACCCTTATATTCACCTATATTTTCTATGTATTTATACGTGTTTTTTTGTATTCTTCATATGGAAAAGAACTTGATGATACTTAATGAAAAATGTATGTCAATATACCATACAAAGTAGGGTAACACATTTTTTCAGAATTTTTTATAAAACCAAGAGAATTATTGCACTCACCAAAAAAAGTCTGTAATGGCAACTGAAAATTTTGCTGTTATTACGGGAAATTCTGCTAATTTGAGCCCAGCGGTATTTTTTGCTAATCTTAGCAACACATGTCTGCTGACGTGTAGTACAATGAAATTAGTAGAAAAATTAGTAGCCGCTACTAAATTTTAGTAGACTTTTTGTAAAGTGGAATTTAAAATCTGTTTGCTAAAATCAGCAAAAAAATTAGTAAAAATATTAGTACAAAGTTTTAGATTTATTTTTTTATCGAGCATCAAAAATTTTGATATTTTGATAAAAGATGTTTTATACAAAATGAAAAAAAATCAAAGGCTTAAAAATGTTAAAAATTGTTAAAACATAAACGAATTTATCATTTTGTTTTAATATGGTAATTTCTGTTTTGAAAAATATTTTAGTCAATTTTTTTTTACTTTTAAGGTTAAATTTAATTGTTTTTAGGGCTGATTTTTAGAACTAAAAAACCTTTTTAGTGCTTTTTTAAGTGGATGTCCTCTTTTTAGACATGAGTCGGTATCTTCACTTCCGATCCCTTTTTTAATCCTATGTAACATTTTAGGGCAATTTAAGTTTGTATGTATAAGTTTAAATTATAAGAAATAACATTTCCTTCAATATCGACTTTTTTAAAATTAGTAATTTTTTTGCTAATTTTAGCAAATCGGTTTTCAAAAATTTATAAAATGATTTCTAAAATTAGCAACGAAAGTTTGTAGATATTCTGTAAAAATTCTGTAATTTGTAAAATGTAAATAGCAAAGAGATTTGCTAAATAATAATTTTTTTACTAAAAATCAGTATAAAAATAGTAAAGTGGGATTGAAAACCGTTTACAAATTTTTCTACTAACTTTTTTTCTGAGTGTGTATCTAAAATACGAATGCTGAAAATTTGAGACAAATCAAAAAAAATATCATCGTCTTAAATCTTTTCTAATAGAATTTAGTAAAAATATTAAAACATTTTTTAAATCGCTCAAACAGTTTTCTAGGTTTGGTAAAAATTTCCTCAAGAAAAAGACAAATTTATCCCTGAGTTCTGTAAAATTTAACAAAAAATCCCGATATCTCGAAAATCCTTTGAGCGGTTTTAAAACCGATCTATTACAATACAAATATTTTTTTTTAGTTTATTCCAAATTAAAATTGCATGACTTTTAGTATGGTATGATCCGATGAGGCTCAAATTTTCCTAATTTTAATTTTATACCAAGTAATACAATATTCCGGCCTGTTATCAGCCAGAAAACAATTTAAAATTGATTTTTTATTGCCACCCTAAAATACACATATTCTTCGTTTTTTTCGTTGTTTTCTCTATTCATTTGTAAATGAAAAGAAAAACTATAATAAAACAAAAGCTACGGCTGTAGAAATCCAATTAAGCAAAAATCACATAATGAAAAAATAAAAACATTAAACAAAAAAATCTTAAAAATAAAATGAAATTATTATTTTTGCCATCAGCTTTTAACAAAATAGCAAATGCTTGTGTAATTGTTCAAAATATTACAACAAACAGATGGACTATGACTTCAAACTAGACTACGTGACTACGTCTTTTAACTAGGTTATGTTTAGTTAATTAGAAAACTTCTTTCAACTACAAGGTGTTTTATAATTAAATTAATCGTTGAATACGTTTTCAACTACATATATTATGATTTACACTTCATAACATATTTTAGCTAGATTACGTTTCCAAATATGACTACGTATTTTAACTAGACCACGCTAAAAATAATAACTACGATTTTCAATTAGATTAGGCAGGCCCTCCATCTAGACTATGGTTTGTAATTTATTAAGTTTCGCAGATAAGTTATCTAAACTAGACTAAAAACTTTCCCTTGACTACATCTTTAACTTGACTAAGCTCTAATACATCTTTATACTTGACTACGATTTTAAATCCGACTACGTCTTTAAATTCTACTATATTTTAAATCCGACTATGTCTAAGTTAAAGACATGTAGTCGGCAAAAGATGTAGTCGGTTTTAAAATACGGAGTATGTATATATTTCAAATCCGATAACGTCTTTTAGATCTACTACGCCTTTAAGTTATGCTATGTACTTTTAAATCCGACTACGTCTTTAAGTTATACTTCATATTTTAAATCTTACTACGTCTTTTAGATCCACTAGGTCTTTAAGCTATACACCTCTTTAACTTTAAACTAGACTCCATCTTTATACTACGTCTTTAGAGTAGACCACGTCTTTAGACTAGCCTACTTCTTTAAACTAGGCTACGTCTTTAGACTAGTCTACGTCTATAGAACTAGACTACTTCCTTAAGCTAGACTACGTCTTTAAACTAGATTACTTCTTTAAGCTAGACTACGTTTTTAAACTAGACTACGTCTTTAAACTAGAATACGTCTTTAAACTAGGCTACGTCTTTAAACTAGATTACATCTTTAAAGTTGACTACGTCTTTAGACTAGACTAGACTACGTCTTTAGAGTAGACCACGTCTTTAGACTAGACTACGTCTTTGGACTAGTCTAAGTTTTTAGACTAGACTACGTCTTTGGACTAGTCTAAGTTTTTAGACTAGACTACGTCTTTATACTAGGCTACGTCTTTAAATTATACTAGTCTAAGTTTTTAGACTAGACTACGTCTTTTTACTAGGCTACGTCTTTAAATTATACTACTTTTTAATCTAGACTACATCTTTAAACTAGACTTCGTCTTTAAAATAGACTACGTTTTTAAACTAGACTACGTCTTTAAACTAGACTACGTCTTCAAACTAGACTACGTCTTTAAACTAGACTACGTCTTTAAACTACGTCTTTAAACTAGGCTATGTCTTTAAACTAGTATACGTCTTTAGAAATGAGTAGGTCTTTTCAAAATTTAATTATACCACGTCTTTTAAATTAACTAGGATTTCAAACACGACTAGGTCTTTAAAAGGGACTACGTCTTTCAAGTTAAGCTGCTACTCTAATCCTTTAGTACATTGAAAAAATCAATCAATCTACAAATACACATACTCTTACAATTTTTATCTTTAGTTTTACAGTTTTAAGCTTTTGATATTCTATGAATAATATTTCAAAGTTTTTGTGTTAATCTTAACCCTATGGAACCATTTGTAATTCAAATTTAAAACAGTTTTTTAATAATGCATATTAATCAATAAAAGTTCAATGAAGAATAAATATATTAGTTACCTTCATCATGCCACACAAGGCGTAAATTATTTGTGTTTACTAATCGGGCAATACAATATTTTGTTTATGAGATTGTAAACAAAATAATTCTAAAAACTAACAAAGGAAGTATATACTCACAAAATGAAAATAACCCAGCAAATAATATATAAGAACAGTAAACACAGAACAAAATTTGAAAAATTAGTGATAAGCAAATTCGCTCAAGTTAAAATTAAGATTTTTATAAAGTTTGGACATATGATAGAGGAAATAAAATAATGGACTCAAATATTTCTCATTGTCCCAATCTTAAATTTATTAAGTATATATGGGCGTATATGCTTGATTCCATTTGCCCATGAAGTGGCCTCTAATTTTTATTCTTTCAACATGACCTGAACCATTTTACACAAATAAAATTTTTTTTACGAAAAAATTAACAAAAAATTAAATTAAACATATCATTTGTGAAATATTTCATCAGCTTATTATTAGTTTGACTCATATGCCAAAAAGTCGTTGTCGAGAAAAACGAACAAAAGCAGCCGGATCGAGAATCGGGTTTTGGAATCACATAGAGGATATTTACATTATATATAATCAAATCCTAACTAAATTATTTCAAAAATAGTTAATGGGTAATACCAATAAGCTGACAATTTTTGATTTTCGGTAATAACTGCGTATGTCTATTTTTTCTCAATTTTGAGCAATTGATTCAAAATTCCCCAATTTTTAATGTTTTTTTTTTTCATTGGTGCAAAATTTTTTTTTTGCAAAATTACCGATTATAACAAATTTAAATTTACACATTTATTTCAAACGAATGTGGAATTGAAAATTTTTGTTCAATAAATGCTGTATGCAAAAAATGTTGCTGGTTTACAAATCTGTACAAATGATTATTTAGGTGGAGTTTTGATGAAGGAGACTTCTACATATATTTTAATAACAATAAACAAATTTATGCATTATATTTCAAAACAAAGTATTTATTATAAAATTAAGGAATTTTGCATAATTGACAATGAATTCCTACAAAAAATCTAATATAATAGAAATATTTAAACAGAAAACTGTATGATAATTAAATGTTCATAAGTTGACACACACAACTTATTTGTAATTTTTTTTTTTCAATTTTAGATGACAAAGTCAAATGACTGCAGTCTGATGAAGAAGTTGTTTGACTTGATTTACATAAATTGTAAAAATAAATATATTTGAGAGGTGTCAACTTATGATTAACGACATTTATAACTTATTATAAAAAGTTCTTTCAGTCTGGGTGAGAATGAAGTATAACTGAATGAATGTTATCATCAAGTGTGCATGAAATTAAAACCTTCTAATCATTAACATTTATGTATTACGCAAACTCTAAACTAACATATATAGTATAATTTAATGGTTGATAATTAGTGTTCTAGTTAAAAAAATATATATATATTGATAAAAAAGAAATTAATAAATTTATTGATAGTGTTGTTAAATACGCTTAGTTCAAAGTACTCCGGAAATATTTTGCATTTTTGGATATCCCAGGTGAAAATGGGATCATACATGGGCTCGTTTACGATTATATATGGGTTTATCTGATCATATCATAGCCCCGGTAGGCTAGTTGGTGGCGTGCTAGCTTATCAGTGCGGGGGTCGTGGGTTCGATTCCCACCAGAGGCTCTGGTCTGTTTTCGCTACAACGAGTCAAAAGCCTTGATTGCTAGTGCTCGGTTAGGGTATTAGGATATAATTTGTAATTGAATGTTAAATAAAATAAATAAATAAATAAATAAATAAAATAAATAAATAAATAAATAAATAAATAAATATATGTTCGGATCCAAAAATTATATATATGATCATATATCATCATGTATACTCATATATGATTCATATAACCCATATATCATTTTATACGGCCATAAACCCTCAAATTTCGAATCTGAACATATATGGTCACATATGACCATATTGTGGCATAAATTTATGGACATATATTGAACTATATCTGGACATTAGACCGTACCACCTAATAGGCAAAAAAAAAAGTTCACCGTACACCCTCAAATATAAAGTATTTTAACAAGAAAATTTCGAAAATGTTTTTTTTTTTGCCGAACGTAGGGGTCGCCATTTTATATTTTTCTTTATATCTTCGCCATTTACCGTCGGATCTTAAAGTGTTGTATATCAATGTTTTTTGTCTCGCGGAGACCGATGTTTTCCTCGAAGGAGCCATTGACCTCAAGTAACCCGTTCTAGTATTAACCCACCAGATCTCAGTTGCTACCACCTTAATGTACTACGCTAATATTTTAAAATGAAAGCTCGCAAAAAAGCAATAAACTTTTGCTAGGAAAGTATTCCAATAATTCCAGCGGAACTATTATTTTATTATTTTATTATTTTTTTAATTTTTTTTTGTTGCCGAATGTAGGGCATTTTTAATTTTTTTGTCTTATCTTCTGTATTTACAGTCGGATTTATAGTGGACATATATGATCATGTATACAATACAAGCAAGTATATGATCATATATGTTCAAATATGGTCATATATGTTAAAATAGGATCATATATGTTCATATATGTTCATATATGATCATATATGTTCAAATATGACCATACATGTTTTCATATGATAGTTCATATATGATCATATATGTTTATATATGATCACACATGTTCATATATGATTTCATTTTCACCTGGGATAGTTTTAATTATTCTTAACGGCTGTAGTTGACGAAACGTCGATTAAGAGGTTGATGCTACAAGTCATAGCCGGTTCGATTCCCGGTCTACAAAAAAAATGTTTATACACATAAGAGATAATTTAACAACAAAAAAAAAAAAAAAAATACTTCGACTAATTGGCCCATAAGCAAACCACTGAGGAGTCCTTGGATGACCATTTTTTTTTTGATTATTGATTTTTTTTAATGCGAATAATAATTATATCTTCTTAAATCAGCCGTCTGATATTTTTCAGCAAATATTTCTATTGATTTTTGCATGATATGTTGTTATTTGCATTCAACTAAATTTTACTTAAATTAACTAAAATTTTGTAGATATAAAAGTTTTTTCTTATTGTTTTTTGTTTGCTAATATTTAGCTTAAACTTTGCTGATTTCCGCAGGGTAAGTTTTCATTTGTAATTATGTTGATTTAAGATCCTGCTGAAATCAGCAACATTTTTTGTTAAATATTAGTAGACTAAAAGCATCACAAAAATTTAAAATTTTTAAAGATTTTTTTTATTAATGCAAATAATAATTAAGTCTTCTGAAATCAGCCATCTACTATTTTTAGCATCAACTAAATTTTACTTAAATTAACTAAAATTTTGTAGATATAAAGGTTTTTTTCTTGTTGATTTTTGTTTACTAATATGCAGCTAAAATTTTTGTTGATTTTCGCAAGGTAAATTGTGATTTGTAATTAGTTGAAATATGATTTAAATTTTGTTTGGGGTAAGAGATTTATGTTTGCTTTCTTCTAATATTTAGGAATCAAATTCTGCTGATTTCAGCAGCTTTTTCTGTGAGGCCCATTTTATGTAATTTTTAGCAGTTTTTTCTTGCTATTTGTACATATTTATTTCTACAGATTAAAAATACTTTTTCAAATTTATATTTTCTTTGTTTTTTCACAAAAAAAAAATAAATTTAAAAAATTGAATTTATTTTAAATTTTCTTTCGAAGCCCTTTATAATCCTATGGAAACTTTTAAATCCATGGAACAAATAACCCACTTCTAAATTGTAATAATTTTTAGTTTAAAAAGTAAAACAGGTTCCAACAACTTTTTTAAATATTTAAATACTTGTGTTTATAACATAAATATATTTTATGTAAAGAATATTTGTTACAACTGCGCGTAATCAGTTAATCAGTATTAATGCTTCAGTCTTAGTCTCGGTTATTTAAACATTTTTGCGTATTGGGCTTATAACCTATACAAGTACATTTGAAATAAATCATTATTCTATGGTATATACCATTACCATAACGAATTGATTATTTAAATTGAATGTAACCAATTCAAATAAATTTCAAAAAAGAAAACAAATTACAAATAAATAGAGGGGGAAACCAAAAAGTGCGTGAGTTGATACAGCAAAAACAGCGCAAAGTAACAAATATTAATGACTCCATATATATTAGGACTAAATAATGATGGTGTTGATGATGATGATGACGATGGTTAATCTTTTACAAAACTACATTAAAATCTAAAAAAAGAGTGTAGGTGTTTATGACTGTCTTACAAAACACAATGCAATTTATATCTCTCTTTAATTTGAAATTCAAGGAAAAATATATATAAAAAAAAAACCAGTTGAAAAAAAATTAAAATAAAACCAAAGTTTGCCATACAACAAGTCTTAACCAGATTTAACATTATTTTCACCTTAACTTTTATTTTTCCATACAAAAGACTTAGCTGAAGAAGTAAAAAATGCAAGGAATCATCATCATTATTATTCTTGTTAAGCAGCAAACCTACGTACAAAAGCAGTGGGTAGAGTAAGTACTCTTAACTAACAAATAAACCAATTGTGCATATTCATACTTTGGCGAATTAAAAGAAAAATAATAATTCAAAATAAAGCTCGGGTTATAATAGGAAATTGTATGAAAAAGAACAAAGTTTTTGCAGTTTTTAACAAACAAATCAAAAAAAAAAATAGTGAAATTATCTTAAGCAAAAAGTACTTTAAAAGAAAGTTTTGCCTGCAGCAAGCAACGAATTCAAGAAGCTCTATATAGAATTCCTGGAAAGGCATTGAAGGTACTTAAAAGTATTAAGTTACTTACAAGTGCCAGTAAAAGGTGGGAAATACGTTACCTATAATGGAAATTTAAACATTTCAACTTAAAATTTAAAATATGTTAATCTTTGTATATGAGCGTTTCATGTAAAAATCGATATATATATGATCACACATGGACTTCTATATGATCATACATGGGAATACATGACTCCATTTGTATAAGCATAGTTCAAAATATGACCATACATGATCTCTTATATGACCATATACGGATCCAAAATTTGAGGGCATATGGTGGTATATGGTAATATACCATCATATAGGAGCATATATTATCAGCTATCAGCCATATACCCCTAAATTTCGGATACGAAGATATATATTTTTTTAGGAAGATCAAGTATGGTGATATATAGAACTATACATGGAAGTATATGGTCATATATGTCCAAGTATGATAATATTTAAGCCAATATATGATCATTTATGTTTTTGAATGAAACCCTGTTTTTTTTTTTTTTTTGCAAAAAAAAATATTTTTGAACATAATCTTCTTTTAGCTTAATACACTAAGTCCAATGTTTCTACAATTTTTGTATCCCTTCCAAAAAATAGGATTTTTCGAGGTCCATAAAATAGGCATTTGTTTGATCAATAATTTTATAGTTGGAGCTAAATCTCTTTCCACCATGCCATTTCTTTTGGTTTGAAAATAGGAAATAGTCACTGGGATCTAAGTCCGGAGAATATGGCTGGATGAGGTATCAATTCGTAGCCCAATTCATGGATTTTTGCCGTGGAAACGAAGTTGTCACATGATTGCGTTTGTGGTCAATTGAGAGCAAAAGCGGCACCGATCTGGCAGACAGCTTTCTTAAATCCAACTGATCATTTAAAATCGAAACCAAACTGCCCTATGAAATGCCTTTGGCATTAACAATCCCACGCACTTTAACTCTTCGATCGGCCAACACCATATCGTGGATTTTTTCGACATTTTCGGGTGTATTGACCTCCAGAACGTTTAGCCGTCCAGAACGTTCAGCCGTCCAGAACGTTCAGCCATCCAGAACGTTCAGCGTCATTTGTACTTGTGCGACCACAACGAAAGTCAGTAAACTACTTTTTTACCATTGAAATCGATGGTGCAGAGTTCCCATATTATTTATCAAGCTTTTCCTTGGTTTGATTGGCGGTTTTTTTCGCAAAAAAATAATGTTTAATGAGCACTCGAAATTCATTTTTTTCCATTTTTAAAAAAATCCACGAGGTTGTATGTTTTGAACAGATGTTAAACGCAAAGTAAACGACGGAACTTGCAAAAAAATTTGTGAGTAGTCTATTAACAGGTGGTTATTTATAAAAGCAGTGTTGCATTTCATATAACTACGAGAAAAGTTCGAAAAGTCACGGACTTATTGAATCGCCCTCGTATATATCAATTTTTATGCGGAGAGTCTGAAATTTGCGAATTAAATTAAAATTTTTTTTGTAGCACGTCATGTTAAAATACGCGAAAAAAGAAAAATGTTGCCTAAACTCAGGGGAATAATTTCATTAAAAAAATTTGTAGATATAACAGTATTTTGTCATTTTTATGTCTACTAATATTGAAGCAAAATGTTTTGCTAATTTAAGCAGGATAAATTGTCATTTTTAATAAACTAAAAATTAACTCAATTATTAATAAAAATTTGTATATTTAATATTATTTTTGCTTTTATTTTCTTACTAATATTTTAAAATCTGCTGATTTCAGGTTTTTCTGCTGATCCCTTTTTAACTAATTTTTAGTAGCTTTTTCTGCTATTATACAAATTTATTTTTAAGAGTTTACACGGATGGAAGGACGGATATCATTAAAGTTATTTTGAAGTCGATTTTTACTCCATAAGTTGGGTTTAAGCCGAATATTTTTGGCAGTTACAAACAGCACCACTAATGATGTAGGGTATAATAAGAAAAAACATATTAATATAAAAAAATATTTAAAGAAAAATCGTTAAACTTCGAATTTGTAGTATTAAGCCCACCCCTTTCAAAAAATTATGGGTGTTCTAATCCAAATGCTCCTCGTTAGGTTAGGATTAGGGGTATTTATTTATAAAATTTTTTATGATTTTGTATAAGAATCTCATTAAAAATCCCAATATTGTCTAATTACCTATTAAAGGTCCAAGATGTGGTTACCATTTCGCCTTTTGAAAATCTATTATTGGGGTATATATCTCCACGATTGAGGTTCTAACCTCAACATCTTTTTATCTTCAAATAGATATTTAAAACTAACCACCGTAAGGCTTCAAAGTGATTTAAAATACATTTTTAAATGATCTACAATTGGGCTGGGGTGTCAAAATACCTTTTAAAACCCATATTTAGGGTTTTGGGATTACCTATTTAAAGACTTACGGCTTCCAAATTGTGGACATATTTATGATTTTCTAAAATATTATCGATTTGGTTTTTATCAAGGTTTTCTAAGATTTATTTTTGCAATAAAAGATTTTCGGTTAAAATTCTATCGAACTTTTGACGTTTAAAAAAACCTACAATTTGGTGCCTCAAATGCCTTTTTAAAGATCCTCGATTGAAAAATTTCTTTTTTTTATATAAAGTTTCCCTCCATGACAAAACAATATCAAAATCTTACGTTCTTCCGGTAAAAAAAAATAAGTAAATATTAACTAAATTTCAGTTGTTTTAAATCTACAAAATGCAAAGCTCACCTAACTTACTGCCGTAAAAGTAGCGTATTTGCAAAAGAATTAGACAAGATATCAGTAGTAGAAGAAGAAAAAAAGCAATGCAAACAAACAGGAAAAAGTGGACTTTAATACAATAAAACTGGTTTTAAAATATGGTTTGTTAAAAAAAACATGACTTATAGGTAGATAGCCAAGACCTTTAAGGTAGTTTATAGTTTTTTTGTGATTTGTGATGGTTTGTTTTTTTTTTCTTCAACTCCCATACAAAATAAACACAGGAAGTCTGTGTTTAATACATATAATATTTTCAGGTCTTTAAACTAAATAAACCCTAGAGCTTTTTAATCATATCCACATGTGTATCTGCTACAAAAAAAAAAGAAACCTGATTTTTTATATCAACCTTTATTTTTTAATCTCGAAATGGGCAGCTGTTGTTTTTTGTTATTTGTTTTATCCCAACATGTTCTTTGGTTAATTCTTGACCAAAAAAAATATATATATATATTTTAATCCTTTCTTTCATTTTTTTTGTTGTATTTCATAATTTACTGAATACCAAAAATTGACCTAAAAATCTGCAGTAGGTATGATGAAATTTATAAATCATCACCACCGCTTTTTTGCCTTAATTCTTTTGATTTTTTTTTATTTTTGGTATCTTTTGTTTTATAGCCTGATTTTTTTTTATCTGTACTTTGTCTTTTTTTTTTTTTAATTTTACCACAAAAAAAAAAATTAACCGCAAGTTCGAGGTTTTGTTTTTTATTTTTTATTTTATTATTTATATTATACCTCTGGCTTTCGTACCAAAAAAAAAAAAATTGTATATTTTCATATGAAATAAAATGTTTAAAAAACCAGCTTAAATATAAAACGGTAAATTTTTTATTTGAGTTTAAAGATCTTAAGGTTTTCTTTTCAGTATTTTCATATCTTAAGTGATGCTTTTATGAACTTCAAATTATAGATATTTGTTGGTTAATAATAAAAAATCATATTAAAGTGTCGAAAAATTGTAATAAGAAAATCAAAATTACATCAAAAGAGATACAAAAAAACCTTGTTAAAATGTCGTAAAAGTACCAAGGAAAATGAATTATAGTAAAAAACTTTATATATAAATTTTAAACACAGTAAAAAACATCCGAAGCTATAATTTTGTCAAGAACAATAAAGTTCACAAGTTGTTAAAATTTGTAACACTAGATTTACAAACTCCCATTCAATATAGGACTTTTTATGTACATATATTCTAACTTGGATACGGAAAATTTTCGACGTAAAATAGAAAAAAAAAATCATGTTAAAAATTTTATTAAAGCTCCTTGAAGTAAAATATGCTCTTGATTATACATCATTTCTATAAATACAAAAATTTAAGCCGCAAAAGCTTTTAACTGAAAAGTTTAAGTTTGTAGCAAATATTAAAATTTATAATTTTAAATTTGTTTAAATATCATGTTAGACGTTCATCGTTCTTCTTTTTTGAAATATAAAAAAAAAATATTTAAGGTGGTGTTTCTAGATCGCATTTTGCTTTAGATGAACGAACTTGTGGAAACCTCATAAAAAAATTCAATTTAAAATTAAATTTAAAACTACAAAAAAAAAAAATATTAAATATGTTATTTTAACATCTCTAAAACTGTTCTAGATGATCTCTAAGACTGTTCAGAAATAAAAAAATTTTAACGTGGTTTATATTAAAATATAATTTTGTATTTAAAGGTCATTATTTATAATCAAGATATTATGTGAAAAAAAGTTTATTCCATGAAACGGTTCTATTAAGACTAAGATTTAAGACTAAGATTTAAATGCGAAAAAACCATATTAACAAGAATTTTAAAAGCTTTACAAAATTATTTTAGTGTGATAGAATGATAAATCAATTAGATTAACTAAAGCTTAAAAAATGTTTTTATTAAAAGTTGTTATTTAAAACTTGATTTCTTTTATATTTTAAAAACTTTTTTTAGAATATTAACCATGTATCGTGAAAGCTTTTACTCATATTTAGAGCTTTTTACGTAAAATAAGCTATTTATAACTAAGGAGTTTAAAAGGGTTTTTAAAGCATTTAAGAGATTTTTTAAAAAAATAATTAAAAACACTCAAGATTTGGGTGATTTTTTATAAAAATTACCTAAAGCTTTTAAAGTTGTACCAAAACAATCGAAAAATGTTTATTATTATTTATTAATCCCCCAAAAATTTTTCACATTGAACATTTTTTCACTTAAATTTACAGTAAAAACTTTTGACCAAAAATTAAACAGATAATATGAAAACTTTTTAGAGCTTTTTATAATGTTTATTTTAAATATTTTAAAATGAATAGCATTTTAAACTTAAAAATTATGGGATAATATAACATTTTAATACCTTAAAATATTAAAGCTTTTAAAAAAGCTTTTTCCAAAAAAGCTTTTTTATTTTTAAGGATTTTAAAGGCTTTTTTTTATTATTTTTTGATTTCGTTTCGTTTTAAGTTTTTAATTCAATATAAGAGTCTTTAACCTAAAACTACTAAAGTTTTAAGAGCTTTTTTGTAGCATGTTTTCCTAAAAATATTAAATTTTTTTTTTTAGATTTAAGTGTTTATACTAAAAACCAAGAAAAAGCTTTTTTATTATACAAAGCCTTTTGTAAGCAACTTTTATCCAAAGTGAAATTTTAATCTAAATATTTTAATTAATGGTAAAACTTTAAATTAAGATTTTCATTTGCAAGAAATAACAAATTTTAACAAAAACTTTAAAAAAAAGTTGACAATTACATGCATATTTGAAACAAATGGCACACAATTAAACAATAGTGAATGGTCATTCAAAAAAAAACTGCATTAAAAAAAATATATTATATATGTAGTAGGAAATTTATATGCATTTGAATACAACTTTTAAAAAATTATGATACAGACAACAGAACTGACTGGTTGTTTTTTTTTTAAATTTTTTTGGTTGCATTATCACTCATTTACCTTAAAGCGTAAATTAAACAATTGCAACAGTAGGTTTTTTCTTACCTATAAGGCGATTAGACTGTCTTCAAATGTTTATAATTAAAAAGTTGACAATTTGTAAATTGAAGATAGTGTTTGGACAGATAGTCTTTTTTAATCAGCTGTAACATTTTAGTCATAACATTTTCGCTATGAAACTCCATTTTGTAGATTTAAGTAGCTCTGAATTTTTAATACCATACGCATAGAAAAGTTATGGTTGTAATATGCTAACGCCTACAAAACTATGCTCCGCACTGCTATAGTTATTTGTTGCAATCAAATTATTATTGTATAAATCATATTTTGTTTATATGTAATATGGTCGCATATAATCATTTTAAATAACTCTGTTCTTTCTGTTATCATATTATTCTCTCGTATACAATTATTCCCTCTATTCTAATTACAATCATATTAATATCTGAATTAATAGAGATTAACATGATTATATATAGAAAATAATATATTTGTAGCAATCATTAGTATAATTCCGTCAACTATAAGATAATCAGTATATTTTTTGAGAGCATAATCATTCATTTAGAAAATCTATATATTATACATAGATATATAGAAATCTATATATTATACATAGATTTTCAAGAAATCATAAAATAAAGTTATTTTCTATTGTGCACAAAAATGCTAAATATTATAAATTAATTAATAGTGGAAAAAGTATTGTTGAGAGTTTATTTTAAAAATGTGACATATTTTAATTTTGTAACAAAGTAAAATTTAAAAATACAAATATTGTACTCTGTGGCATGAAATAATCTTAATATGTTCCCAGTGATAATAATATGATTCTAAATGATCACGAAATTTGCTACATGGCCATGATATGATCATTCGTTAAATATTATGATCATTAGGAACATACTGGGATGATTTTGGATGTATTATGAAATTTTATTAATTACAACATTTATTTTTAATTATTGATAACTAAATTAATTAAATAATGAGTTTTTGGATAAATAATAAATGTGTTATTTTGAATATAAAAAAACATAAATACACTCACAATACTATGTTATTAAAAACAATCTAAAATACATATTAAATTAATCAAAAATGTAATCCAAAAGAGAACTATCGATTTTTCATTATATTCAGCCCATTTTGTTGTTTATTTTCAATAATAGTTTAATAGTTGAAAAAAGTAGTAAAAGCAATCAAAAGTCTTTTAAAATAATCATTCACTGACAAAACGTAGAAAACACGATTTTTGTGGTTTATTTTTCAAATTGAATTTTTTTATTATTTGTATGTAATTTTACAAAACACACAGATGTATATATTTTTATTTTTTATGTGTGTATCTATATTTGAATAATTTCTTGTAAATTTTATTAAAATAGTTTTTTAAATAAATAAACTATTTTGGTAAAAAAAAAACAAAAAGGAATTATATGAAATTTTAGATTTAACAGAAAATATCAACTCCTACAGAATGTCTGTAAATTTTTATAATTTGTTTTTTGAATGACTGATTCAAATAGTTAAAAAATATATTTCTATGAATTTCAATTAATTCTTTATTTAAAAACAAACTCTACGTAGTACTTTTCAAATAAACTACAGTCGGTAACGGAAAATATATTGTGAGTGTAGCGTTTCAATCCAGGCAAAGCTGGGAGAATAATATATGTCAATCACAGTATGATTTTTAGAACTATAATATGATAATATTCAAATCATTTTGGAATCATTATGTGATAGTTTAAGGGTCATATTATGATACAAAAAAGTAAGCAAGAATTCACAAATTTATAATATGTTTGCCACAATTATATAATTATATGATGCTCTTCGAGTATGGTCATCCCGAAAATATTTTTTTTTGTTTCCGTGCAAGTAATGCATTTCATACAATTAATTTTGCGCAATTTTATTTTAGAAATTAAAACAAAATTTTTTTATTTTTAATCTAAACGCTTTATTATTCATATTATAAAGTAAATGCGGATTATTACCACACCCATATTAAAAACTAAAAACCCAACTCATATTTTTGATTCTGTTCACTTAAAGTTTATTTCAAACATGACTTTTTATACCAAAAGTAACGACTTTAAAGATAACAATTCATTTAAATTAATGAAAAAAAAACCTATACAATATTTTCCATTTGATACCATACAATAATGGGCCGTTATACACGAAAAGTCATATACAAAAGAGGTAGAAAAACACGTGCTTTATTTATGAAAACGGTTTTGAAAACCAAATAAAAAAATTAGTTTGACTATGTGCAGTAGTCAATCTTGTTTTTTTTTTTTGTTTTATTTTTATGCAGTTATTTTGGTGGTTAATTTATTGATGTCTTAAATTGATAAATTTTTGTTTAATATGTATAAATTGTATGAATACAATTTTTTGAATAAAATGGAGTCAAAATAAATGACGATAATATGTTAAAAGCTTTTTAGAAAAAACAAAAATATTGTAATATTTTTCTGTAAAAATCAATTAATTAAAAAAGGTGTATTTTTCACATAAAGCTGAAGTAAAAAAAGTGAAAGTTTTTTAAGAAAATTGTGAAATAAAAGGTTTGGATAGCTGCAGCTTTTAGGGAAATTAAGGAATTATTATACCCTCCACCATATATGGTGAGGGTATATATCAGTTTGTCATTCCGTTTGTAATATGTCGAAATATAGGTTTAAGACCCCATAAAGTATATATATTCGTGATCCTTATGCAATTTTAAGTCGATTTAGCGATGTCCGTCTGTCTGTCTGTCTGTTGAAATCACGATCACGACGCGAAGACGCAAGCGGGGTGCCTATTTTTACCCAGATTATTGAACATCCTCCCGAGCAGTTTGGTATTTAAAATGAGCAAAATCGGTTTAGCGGTTCAAAAGTTATGAGTGAAAATGTGAAAGTACCTATAAATTTTCCATACAAATTTTTACAATTTTTCTGTATCTATTTTTTTTTTTCTGTTAAGTAAGTAAAAATGTTATTAAGTCTTCTTATTGTTCGATTACATTTATTGTCTTACATACTATGATAACTAAGTTAACGTAAAAATGAACAATGTTAAAGTCGCTAACAGAGCAGACCTCTGTAAATAACATTGCTAAAACTAAATAACAAAAGTTCGTTACATAAATTGACAAAACATATTCATATTACAGTTCATGCAAAATTTAGTATATACGTATATCATCTTCATCCCCTTTGGTGGAGGGTATTCAAAGATTCGGCACAGCCGAATTTAGCCCTTTTTTCCTTGTTTTTAAAATAAATTGTTGTTTAAGAAACTTTTACAAAAAAATTACATTCCAACAAAACTTGCTATTACCAGGTAATGGGAATTGAAATAAGTGTAAAAACTTACAATTTAGTTGAATAACATATTATTTCAACATGGAAGTAAATGCTTACCCAAAGCTTATAAATAAGTCCTCACCAAGAAACTACTAAAATAAGTGCAAAAGTAACTTGGTAAAATTAAAACTTCTGGTAAGCAATAAGGGATAAATTATTCATAACAAGTAGGTAGTTATTTTACTTCATACTTGTAATGTATATAATAAGACATCTAAAATAAGAGCATGCAACAATTAATAGTTTCAAGATTTTTCTGGCATAATCAAAACTGAGTATTGTTGCCTGCAAATGCTTATCAACAAATTACAAACATTTGTTTGTTATAAAAACCGGCCGTAAATTTTAGATTTTTTTTATAATATTTTTACATAAAATCCTTTTATATGATCAAAGTTTTATTTTATTTTTAAAACAACAATTTTTATAGACAAAAAAATAATCATTTCCTTATTATAATTCACGTGTTTTACAAATTTATTTTTATGATTCATAAAAAAAGTTTTATTTGTCCTCCGTTTGTTTTTCTTTTTTTTTTAGTAAATTTTTATTATTCTTTTGTTATTATTATTTTTTTTTTTTGCTATTCGAAATTCATAAAAGCCTGTTTAAGCACAAAAACTATAAAATTGCTCAGCTGGTATTTAATTAATTTTTATTTTATTTCGTTTCTGTTAATTTTGTTTCATTTTATTTCTTTGGAAAAAATATTTTACTCACTTTCACCGCATGTATTTTTTTTATGTACAAAATTTATATTGTATTAAGTTTTTATTTTAGCAATGCTGAGTGATTACTTTGGATTTATAGATTTTATTTCATTATGTTTTTATATTTGCAATTAAAAACAAAATAATACATATGTTAATAAAAATAAAAATATATATATTTTTTTTAATTTAATTAAATTATGGCGAGGATTATTACGAATAGTTTATTTTGTTTGTAGTTTAAAATAAATATTACCTTTTTTGTTTATAAGTGCATGAATATAAATCAATTAAAACATACCTGAAAATAGACAAAAAAAAAAAATAATAAAAATTAATAATTATTATTTTATAATACGCAAAAAAAAAAAGATATTAATCAGATTAAAATGATTGCTAAAATAAAGGAAGTTCTGTGGATAGAGAATAAATAAGCTGTTTTGTTATAGCCAAAAATAACCATATGTTTCATAGAGTGGCATTAAATTGTTCTTTATTGATTTCTAATGTTGCAAAAAAATAAAATTATTTTTTATATAAGAAAAACAAATATTTGTTAATACTATGACAAAATTTAAATTATGCAAAAACTTAGGAAAATTTACCAAATTTTTAGCAGAAAATTTTAAAAACTTGGTAAGATTTTCCAAGTTTTAATTTAGAAAGTTGGAAGCAAAATTACAAAATTTAATTAAAAACAATTTTGGTTGAAGCCATTTTACCAATCTTTTGGCAAAACATTTGTCGTTTATAAATAAAATATGAATTCCAAGCAAAGAAAAATGTTTTGTAAAATCCCTGTAGGAAGCCTGGGGTCAAGTGTCTACAAGTCACCACTTTTGTCGACTATTTTGGGTGACTTTTTGGTGACATGTCCACAAAGCGTCTATACTTTTTACATTCCTTTTTTGCAGCTGCAAAGCTGTGTGTTCTTGGTTTTTTTAGCATAGCATAGCTGCTGGAAAAATTAAAGTTTTTAATAAAAATATAAAGAAAAATGAGTTTAAAAGGTAAATATACAAATTTGAACAAAATATATAATGAGCAAAAGAAATTACAAAAAACTTGTGAAAAAACAATTAATTTTGTATAAAAATAAAAACAAAAAGAAAGAGGCAACAATTTTTAGTAAAAATTGCAATTCTAGAGAATTTGTGGAACCTGATGAAGATTTTACGGGGCCTGTAGATGATTTTGTGCAGTCTTTTGAAGATTTTTTTTTTACTTTAATGAAATTTACAAAAAAAAATTTTATTAATAAAATATCTTATTTAACAAAATAAATGCACCTGTTTAAACTAATTTCCTTCCTAGTGTGGAAATCAAGTAAAAAGTTCCAAAAGTATAAACTAGAATTACTAAAATGTACTAGTGAATCTCTGGTTCCAATATCAACACCTAGTAAATAGTTGTGTAGATTCGCAATGACAGACACGCACATGTTAAATATCTACAGCAGAAAGCGTTGGCTATGGCATAATTATTCATTAGTACTGGTGACAAAGTCATTAGTGAATCAGTACAGTTTCACTATCGACATTTCCTTACAGGGATGTTTTATCAACTTGCAACTTTTACAAATTTGACTTCAAAGACTTACTTTGTTCTAATCATTGGTAGAGTTGCTTTTTAAGATGTTTTAAATTTGATTTTTAAGTAAAAATATCAAATCGCCAAAGGGTCTCTACGAAAAAACTCCCAGACAAATAACTCCAGAAAGGACACAAATGAAATAAACCCCAAAAAAGTGAAGTAAATTAGTTTGGACGTTTTTTTATTTTCTTTGAGGTTTTTTTTTTCATTTAAACTTGTAGATTATTTCACTATGAAAAAAGCCCAAAATAAACTCTAAAACTTAAATTGTTTGCAGATTATTTCATATACATTTTTTCGAGAGTTATTTAAATTTTCTACAGTAAAATCAGCGAAAGCAATTCATTTGTTTAGACTTGTAAATTCTAATATTATAACAGAGACAGTTTTACTTCAGATAAGGAAATTCAAAAGGCGATCAAGAACCAATTACCGATGGCGAAAAATTACAGAAAACAACTTTTTGGGATATATATTTTATTCTGTGAAGAATTATTTCATTGGGCGTTATTTCATTTCATCATACACTCACAATATATTTTCCGTTACCGACTGTAGTTTATTTAAAAAGTAATACGAAGAGTTTGTTTTGAAATTCATAGAAATATATTTTTTAGCTATTTGAATAAGTCATTCAAAAAAACAAACTATAAAAATTTACAGACATTAAGTAGGAGTTGCTGTTTTCGGTTAAATGTAAAATTTTATGTTTTCTGTTTCTAAAAATAAAAATTCATATAATTCCTTTATGTTTTTTTTTTCCCCCAAAATAGTTTGTTTATATACAAAATTATTTCAATAAAAATTACAAGAAATTATTCAAATATACATACACACATAGAAAATAAAAATATTTACATCTGTGTGTGTGTTGTGTTTTGTAATTACAAACAAATAAAAAAACTTTTAATTTGAAAAACAAACCACAAAAGTCGTTTTTTTCTAACTTTTTGTTAGTTAAAAATCGGTGAATATTTTAAACGAATTTCTATTGTTTTTTATACTTTTGTCGATTATTAAACAACGATTGAAAATAAACAAAATGGGCTAAATATAATGAAAAATTAGTAGTCCTTTTTTTGATTTTATTTTCGATTAATTTAATATGTATTTAATGTTGTTTTTAACGAAAAATTGGTTTTCCTTTCTTGGGCATTATTTCATTAGTTTTGGGTATTATTTCAGTTTCATTACTTGGGTATTATTTTATTTTTTTCTCTCAAGACTTATTTAAATTTTTTTCGGCTTTATTTCATTGGGGGTTATTTCATTGGAGCTCATTTTATTTCCTCATTTGGGAGTTATTTCATTAGGAATTATTTCGAGAAAATCGAAAGAGTTTATAACTTTGAGTTAAAAATTTCATAGAATTAAAGATATCTCGAAAACTCTTTGTTCCATTTCATTTTTGTATTTGTTCCCAAATTAATTAAAAATGTGATTTCTTTGAAAAATCCGAATTTTTGCTTAGATTATTGATTTATTGTTGACAAGTGTCAGCAAATTCCACCCCATTAATTGTAATATTTAAATTCATGAAAGTTCTTCGCTTTTTTGTCAACATAACAATGTTTCTTTCATGTAAAAAAATCTAAGCAATGTTGAAATTTTTCAGTTTCTATTTCTAAAATAACCTTCAGTGTGTTTAACACTAATTTTCCTAAAAAAAAAAATAAATAAAAATCTCATACACAATTTTGACCAACTTAGATTTCTAAGTGGGTGGTAACTTCATGTGGAAGCAACACGCAAAAATATATTAAATAAAAATTGTCTGTAATTATCTCAAAACATTTAACCATGGCAATTCCCACATAAGAAATACAACTAGATACTATTCCGCTACAAGACCAGCCAACAAGATTTCTGCAGAAAACTACATTTTAAATTGAAGGTTAAAACTACATTAAACCACAATAAATAGAAAATAATACAAAAAAAAACAATGATTAATACAATTAAATGAATTAAAAAAACATTACTAAAATAGAAATAAACAAAAAAAAATTGCCAAAAAAAATTAAGATGACAATTATAAGGCAGCTAGATTGTAATATAAAACCAATTCAATATAAAAATTCGGTTTAAATATAACGATTTCAAAAGTTTAATAACGCCCACTGCCACTCCTACAATAAGTTGTGGTCATTTAATGGTCAAAACAAATTTTCAAGACGATTTAATTAAAATATATACAACAGAAACTGTGTTAGCACAGCAAACTAACTTGTTAGACATTTACGCCTCTTGCCACTCCCACTATAAGTTATGGCCATTTAATGGTCACAACGATTTAATTTAAAAATATTCGTTAGAAACTATTTGTATTTGTACAGAAACCTAGCATGTTAGCCATCTACGCCTCCTGCCACGCCTACCTGATATATATATATATATATATATATATATATATATATATATATATATATATATATATATATATATATATTAAGATGGGATTTTAACAATTCAACATAAAAGAGATTACTTCCAGTGTTATCGAGGGCAGCCTAATAAATAAATGTCACATTCAATTTTTGCACACTCTAAAATATTTATATTTTGTAGCAGTCGTAACGTGCCATTAGTTTAAAATATTTTTTATTGTCTTAAAATTTCTTTAAATTAATTAAGTGTGTAGTTTTGCAAAAAAAAAAAAAAAAACTTTTTGTAAGTGGGTTGAAAAACACGCACGTGTCTTAAAAATACAATTAAAAGAAAGAAAAAAAAATTGACAAGACCTTCTTAATAATGTATCTTAAATTTCCTAACAAAAAAATTAAGTTATTTGACAGAATCTATACATTTGTTTGAAAAACCCCATACAAGTGTCATTTATGTTGAAAATTTCAAGTTCATAAATTTAAAGAAAAGAAACACTCAAACAATTTGTTTGCTATATTTAAAAATATAGGTCTGGGTCATTAGAATTTCAAGTAATTTCTTGTATATTCAATTAGTTGCACTAATTGTTATTTAGTTTAATGATATTATTTGTATTCGAAGTATGAATCATTTTGAAATTACCAAGAAAATACATTGATACTTTGAGTAAAGATAATTAAAGGAAATTTTGAAAAAAAACAACTAATTGGAAATTTATATTATTTGCAAAAGTTTTAATAGAAAATAATTTATAATTTATATAGAAATTTTTCTAAAAGTGTTTAGTTACGCCTTCTTATGACAAATATTTCTGCATTAACAGGTTTTTTTAGTTTCAGTTTCTATAAATAATTTATACATTATAAATTTACATTTGTTTATTTTTTAAATTTAAAAAAAGCTTTAAAACCTTAAACTTGTACCCATCAAATAATTTACCTTTAAATATTTAAATAAAATAAACTCTAATATCTTTATTTCCCAATTTTTTTTTGTATTATTTCCTAATAAATATCAAACATTTAATAGCATTTTAAAGGCGAATATAATTTGTTTTTAATATTTAAAATCTTATCAATAAAGTTATAATAGAAAATTTCATAATAATATTGTAATTTATATATAATAAAAGTTATGAAAAAAAGGAATTATTACAACATTTGTAAATATTTTTTCTAAGCCTCTATTTATTAGTTTAGGAAACAAAGAAAACTTGTTACCAGAATTATGAAATGATTATTTAAAATTGTAAAAAAGTAAATGTTGTTTGGCTTAATGACAAAAGTATTAGGTAAAAATTGATGGCTAACAAAAAAACATAATGACTGATGGTTCAGTTGATATTATATAAAAGAAATACAAAAAACTGTGAATGTGATTCGGGAAGCTTTTTATAAAATACAATAAAAAAAAAATTATGTAAAATTTGCTTAGAAAAGATGTAATTTTAGCTGGGTATTAAGATGTGATTTTAGCTGGGTATTAAGATTCGTCAACGTTTTCTGAATGGAATTAATTGTTGATTTGTTTGAAGCATTACAAGTTTTTTTATATATATTTTTATTTTATTTATATTAATCATATAATTACAAATTATATCTTAATACCCTAACCGATCACTAGCAACAAAAGCCATCGGCGCGTTGTAGCGAAAACAGACCAGAGCCTCTGGTGGGAATCGAACCCACGACCCCCGCACTGATAAGCTAGCACGCTACCAACTAGCATACCGGGGCGCTCAGTTATATATTTTAATTGTACCCTTTCTTTTACTAACTAGTAGTGAAAGCTTTTCAAGTTTTCTCAAATATTTATACAAATTACATAAATTATTTATTTTTAATCGTAGATTTTCTTAATTTAAGCTTTTTTAAAAATATAAGCTTTTCAAGGTTTTTTAAAAGTCAAATTGTGGGTTTGATGAGCATAAGCTCTAAATAAAGCTATTTGAAATATTTTAATAATTTATTTATTTAGTTTGAGCTTTTAAGCGTTTTAACAAAAGCTTTTTAAAATTAAGCTTTTTATAAATTGTAAGCTTTTTTAAAAATGAGTTTTTTAAAATTTTAAGCTTTTTAAAGATGTAAGTTTTCTTAAAAGTCTTATAATGGGTTTATTTAATTTAAGCTTTTTTTGGTTTTTAATAGTGCATTTATTTAATTCTAGCTTTCAAGCTTTTTAATAAATTTTATTATAAATTTATTTAATTTAAGCCTTTAAAACAATGTAATAGAAGATTTGTCTAGATAAAGCTGTTTTTTATTGGATTTTTAATTTGAGCTGCAATTTGGTATTATTTCAGTTCTTAAGCCAATAAAATAGTGCTTTTATTTTATTTGAGCTTTCAAGCTTTTTAACAAAAGCTTTTTTTAAAATGTATGAACATCCAGGATTTTTCAAAGTGGATGTATTTAATTTGAGCTTTCAAGCTTTTTAACAAAAGCTTTTTTTTAAATGTATGCACATCCAGGTTTTTTTAAAGTGGATTTATTTAATTTGAGCTTTGAATAAAGATTTATTTTATCTGAGCTTTCAAGCTTTATTTAAGCTTTAAATAAAGCTTTATTTTATTTGAGCTTTCAAGCTTTTTAAGAAAAGCTTCTTTAAATATTTTAATAGTAGGTTAATTTTATTTTAGAATTTTTTGGATTCGAGATCATAATTAAGAGGAGAAAAAAAATGAGGATCACCGCTAAAGGAACCTGGGCGACCAGGTCATCATCAGCCTCAATCTAAACCACAATGATTTTCGTTAAACTATTCAATTAACCAGAATTTTTAATTTTATATCAATTACAGTACCATGTGTTAAATTTTTAATTTTTTTTACTTGCATAACTTTTTTAAGCTTGTAATTATAACATAAAAGCTCAACGTACCACAGTAAAGCTAACATGGCCAGACATAGCATTTTCAAACCCGTCAAAGGAATTACGGAAACTGCAAAAACTTGGATTAAAAAGACCTATTTAACTTTAATAGACTAAAAGCTCTTTAAATATAAATGTATTCGGTTTCATAAGCTTTTAGCGATTTCATGCGTCATTTAGTTAAAAGATTTTTCATTTTTTTAATGTAAAGCTTTGTTAAATCTAAAAGTTTCCTTCAAGCTTTCGAACATTTAAACCTAGCACTTATAAAAAGCTTTCTAAAAGCTTTAATAAATAGAAGTTGGTTTAAATTCCTTAACAAATTAATATAATATACATTCATTTAAACATTTCTGATAAGTAAAATCTAATCGAAGTTTCATTCCAAACTCAAGAGAGCACTCTTTAATAATTTTTAAAGCTAATAAAAAATTTTCAATGCTTTAACATATTCCCTTAGAAACATTTTTTAAACTAATTTTATTTTTACTTAAAACAATGAATTCCATTGAAAATCTTTCCACAAAGAAATTATTCTTTATTGTAAAAATGATATAAAAAAAAACCATTTCAGCCACCCCACTGTGCTCTAAAACAAATTTATTTATTTATACGTTATTTAAAACTTTGATTTTCTTTGTAAATACCATCAAGGTTTTGTTTTGTTTTATTAATTTACGAGTATTTTATTTAAAGTTCGTAGAATCACATTATAATTGTTAATTTTTATATTGAGATGAAGCATAACAATTGTCATAGATACAGAGAACAATGCAATGTCTACTTAACATGCAAAGAAATATTTATTTTAAGGTTTTTTTTAAAACATTTTACTTAAAAACGAAATCTTAACATCTAAAAAATCTCAAGCACTTGATGAAATGTCACTTTTTATGAAAATGCTAATAATTAAATACAATTGTATGTTGTATGATATTTTAAAGTCTTTAGGCAAAGGGAAATCATGTGGAAACCAATTAAAGTCAAACAAATAAATGTATATTTTTCGTTCGTTAAACTTAACATTGACAGAAAACTTGACATAAAAAAATGAAAATAAAAATATTTTTGTATGACAGGAAAGAGATAAAGTTTTTAGGAAAATTTGTTTGATGTACTAAAATAAATTTTAAATTTGAAAAAAAAAAAAAAATATTTGAAGTAATTTTTTGGGAGGGGGTTTCTTTAATTTTTAAGTTTGTGTCATTTTCCGTTACAACTTTTGAATTACTCGGTAAATTTTATTCATTTTTAATAGTAAAGCTTTTAGAACTTTGGCAAATATACTGACTAAAAATCAGAAGCTTTTAACATATAGTAAAAAGCGTGACCTCATTTTCCCTAAGGCAGAGATAATTCAATATGTCTTATAATAAACTTTATACATCATTTTACCTTAAGGGAATGTTTAAGGTTGCAATAATTATGCCGTTCTGTTTTCCTGAACGAAAATTTATATTCTCTAATCTAAATTCCATCAACTGTTTATAATGTCAAAGATAAGCGCCACTTCCACCAAAAAATTAGCGTCATTAATTTTTTTTCCACCTAAAATTATTATCAATCAAAAGCTAATTTGTAAACAAAAATTCCCCAACAATCTTAAAAAATAAATTAACAATTTTCTATACTTTTTTCATTTCTGCCTCTCGCCTCCCTCAAAAAATCACAACACATTATGAAGTATGACGTTTAAAGGTGCCTTATAAATGACAAATATATATTTCTCTAGAAATTCTTTTGAATTTTTAAGATGAATCGTCTTTGATTTTAATATAAATACAGGCAAAAATATATATTTGTTTTGAATTGATAAGACAACGTCATTGTTGTCAACGGAATCCCCGGTTGTATAAAAAATATTTATTCAGTTTATTGACGATTTATATTTCATGTTAATTAACTTATGCAAAATTTTTTGAAATATATTTAAATGTTTATAGTAAGAAAAATTTAGAGATTTTTGTTTGTTTAGAAATGGACTTTGTTTTAAATATGAAATTAGTAAATAAATATTTGCAAATTTATTTATTAACTTTTTGTTATTTATTTAGAAAAAAAATGAATAACTTAGCAAAAATTTATAAACATATTAATCTGACATTGTCATTGAAACCTTGACTTAGTAAAAAAAAAAACAAAAACTTTACGAAGTTTAAGAATTTTTTTTTTTTCAAAGTAAAAACTCTTAATAAGCAAATATTTTAAAATGAAGAGAAAATTATTATTACACAAAATAGTGTAAAAAAAACTCTGTGCAAAATAACTTCAAATTGTGTTTAAATTATCAGAGTTGTGTTCTACTAGTATAAAGATTTTTAGGAGATTTGAGTAAATCTACTAGATTTTAGAAAGGATTTCAATCTAAATGTTATCTTTAGTAGGCTTCCACGTCTAAACTACTGAACCGATTCGAAGACATCAATGCATTAACTTGAGAGCAAAAGTGTAGAGCTTTCAATAGCATGACTATTTCAATTTATATGGACAAATTTCTTATGGTGGATACCCGAAATTTTTATCCGTTCAAAATTTGATATATGTATCTTATTTGGATCCCAATTAAATAATGAGTGCCAAAATCGCTGAAAATTGGTCAATATTTGGCAAAATTGTCGGATAACTGCCGACTTTTGATATGTACAAGATGGGGCAATGAGTATCACTATATTGAAAAGTGCTGCCATTTTTGCAAATGACATCATATATCTGTTTGGTTTTGACATTCGTAAAGTAGACACGTGCGAAATTTACAGTGAATAACAATGAATCATTATACGCCTCAAGAACGCGAGATAATTGTAAAAGTGTTTGCGAGCAATAATTCGTCAGTGATGTTAACACTCAGTTGAGGTTCATTTTAATCTCTTTCTTCTGGGGTAAGGAAAATCCACACAAAATTCATGAAGCACTGTTACATCCTCTCAAAGTCAATGCGTGGTGTGCAGTTTTTTCGGAAAAGGTGAATGGATCTTATTTTTTTTTTTCGAACGAGCCGACGGTAACGGCAACTGATCTGGACTTGGAGGATATGTGGCTCCAACAGGGCGGAGCCACTTGTCATACTGCCTGCGACGCAATGCGTATTTTGAGGGATGCATTCCCAGTCAGTGATTTGGCATGGCCAGCAACATCTCCCGATTTGACTGTCCCGCACTTTTTCTACTGGGGATATTTGAAATCGTTGGTGTCCGCTAAAAAGTTAAAGAACTACATTCGAGCTAAAATTGACAATGTGACACCACAAATGCTGCGCACAGTTATGAAAAATTTAATCCAAAAAGCCTAAATTTGCATCAATGCCGACAGCGGTCATTTGTCGGTCATAATTTTCCACAATTAATTGAAATGAAATTTATAGGAACCAGTTAAAAAACAAATAAATTTTCACTTACAATAAAAACTATAGCGCAAGATAATCAGATGATGGTTTTTGCCCCACCCATACAGGCCTGTATTCACAAATGCTTAATAAAGTAAAATTTTTAATATCAGGGTTGCCATATGCAAGTTTTAAAAAATTATCAAAAACCAACATATTATTTAAAATAAAAAAAATCAAAATTCCCTAAATTGAAAAAAGAAAAAATGTTATATATTTAAATAAAAATATTTTCATTAAAATATACAAAATAAAAATTTAAAAAATATGTTGACGTATTAAGGAGTTATATCCTGTCAAATGCATAATAAAGTAAAAAATTAATGTCAGGGTTGGCATATGCAAGTTTTAAAAGATGATAAAAATCAACATATTTATTTAAAAAAATCAAAAATCCCTAAACGGAAAAAATTCTTTCATAAAAATAAAAATATACAAAAAATATTTATAAAAATACACAAAATTTGAAAAATATCTTTACTTAACCCTTTAACCACTGGAGTCGAAATACGAGGTATTTTGTTATGAAATTTTGGTTCTAGTATCATTTTGGACTAAAAAGCACGAATGTGAAGTCCATTTGTCAAAAAAAATTAACCTGAAAGCACCTGAAGACAAAAAGCTCGACTCAAACAAAAATATTTGTTTCAAAAATCAAACACGCTACAAATTATCAAAATATAGCTTGAAGCTACTTTCCAAAAAAATTTCTAGTCGATTGAGCTGTTGGAAAGTATGTTTTTTTTTAGTTTTAATTTTGCACCAAAATCATAAATAATTTTCGTGTCTGTTTTGACAAAAATCTTGACAGAAATGGGTGTATCTATTAAACTATTCAACTGAGTGTTCAAACCGGCACTGTTCGAAAGGTAAATTCAAACAGACAAGAATGTCGTTGGCGATTATTGCACCAAAATTATTGCTTCGGATACAATTGGACTTTAGTGATGACCTTCTGTAGACGGTCTTAGTGGTTAAAGGGTTAAGAAGGAGTTATGTATATCCTGTCAAAGTTTCCTTTTTGATTGCCAATATTTATACTAGAGGGCGCTTTAAGCAAAAAAAAAATAACAAAAATTTCTTAACGTATCAGCTTTGTTTTTTTTATGTATATTGACTACGCAGTTGAGTGGTTAATAAAGCATTATTTTTTATGTCAGGTTTGTATGACGTATTTCCCTCATGAGTTAATGGAGAAGTGATAGAAAAAGCTTTTTCATATTTTTGAATTATTTTTTTATTATCAAAATCTCGCAATGAAACATTTAATCATATTTATGAAAGTTATCATAAATATCATTAACTGTTTTATTGGGCATATATTTATAAAGCTGGTTTTCCTATTATAATAAAGCTTGTTCTTACTACTGCAGTCTAAACGTGGTATTATATAAGTATGAAAATATTTATTTTTGAAAATTTATTTTAATTAATTTTATTATTTTTTTTCTTTTATTTCAACTACTGTTTATTATTTCTTTTTAATTATGGCATATCAAAAGATTTTAATAGTTTGTTATTTATTAATTTATTTAATTGCTATATCTTCTTCAATGTATCAAAAACGCCCCCATTTAACACATACTTTGCACAAAAAAAAAAAAAAATATGAAATTATTGCTCGAGGCTTTATTAAAAAAACGATTGAAATATATAAAGGCTGACAGCAATTAAAAAACGGGGGAAGAAAGTCAATGAAATTTGATGCCTTATATATCAATAACATAAAATAAAACTTTATATACAACCCATAAATTGGAACAGAAAATGCAATCTTCAGAAGTACTCAAGATTTGAAATCAAAATGGTCTATCAAAAATTATTTTTTTGTTAAGGCCCACAATTTGAAACTGGAAAATACATACGAATACTGCAGCTGCTAACAAAAATTAACGCTAATTACTTGTATTGGGTGTCAATTTAACCGACCGTCGATTAGAAGACAGTTTAATTTAAAATAAATGTTGAAAAATGTGTTTAAATATTTTATTTTCTTTCTCTTAATCAGAATGTACCAAAAATTCAGGGGTTTTTGAAAGAAAAATTCATCAAGAAGTTACCAAGAAGTTCTATAAAAAATATAGAAAATCCCACGAAAGCTCCTAGGATTGTTTAATAGAAAATTTACCCGCATGCTTTATAATTCTCTTGCTAAAACTATGTAACTATGTGGTCATTTTTTTTAACATTTTATCATAAAATTCAAATGAGTTTATTCCCTTTTTTATTAACTTTATTAAGCTAGTAACATTTTGATATACAAGTTTAATAAAAAATTATGCAAAAATAAAAGTTGAGGGCATCTTGGAAAAAATTACTTAAATATACAAATAAAAAAACGCCTTAAGGGCAAAATGATAAAGAAAAAGTAAATTTTGATTATCACAACATAAAAAGAGAAGGTAGGAAGAAAATATGAAATAAAAAGTAAAATATTTTTTTTTTTTCAAAAACTAACAGAATAATAAGAATTGAGAATTTAAAAAGTACACAGAGAAAACAGATGTATTGTGACAGCCGAATATTGCGCCAACCGAATAGTTTGTGAGTGAAGCCACCGATATATTTTTTTGTGGCAATAGAAATGTGGTTAGCACAATGGAATTTCTGTTGAAAAAATTGTTTTCCATTTTTGTCAGAAGTACATTTGATTGCGATAACCAAATAATTTTTTTTGCTGCAACCAAATCATTCAGTTTGGCCAGAAACTCGATTTTCAGATTGAATCTGTTTTCTTTGTGTGAAAAAATTTAAAAACACGCAGTTCAAAGACATCTTGGAATATGTTTACAGGCAAATATATATTTGTTAAGAAACTACCATATGTATATTTGAAGTAGATTTCCAAGTATTTTATATTTATGGTTATTATACATATGTTTCCAGGCTAAAATTGTAATATTTGTATTTTCCCACCTAAATAAACATATATTTGCAATTGTAATTTTATCATTATTATATATGTTTGCTGGGGGATGCATTTCAAAGGATCACGTCGTTTTTTTCAGCGTGAAGTACATCCAAAATTTGTTTTAAATGTAAAAACTCTTTTACATTTGAAACAATTTATATAATAGATTTTTTAAAGTTTATAGTTTTCTCTGCAGAAAATTCATATAAAATTAAAAGATGTACGATTTTGAAAAAAAAAAAATTTGCTTTTTAAATTTATTTAAAACTGTTTGGTCAATTGTCAAAGCAACTGTAAAATTTAAAATGCTGTAGGTTACAATATATTTCTTTGAATAAATATATATAATAGTAACAAAAAAAGCTTAAGGGAAAAAGGAATTTCATTATTTATATTTTAAAAAGACTTCCTAAAATATACAAAAAATATTTTGTGAATTTTTTTTATATAGTTTTGATTGAATAATTTATTCTGATTTAAAAAAATGTAGACTTAAAAAAATAAGAAAAATTTATTCATCAAATAAAATTCCACAAAAGTTTAGGTGGGAAATTTTAAATGGGCTTGACTCTAAAAATGATCAATATTAAATAAAACATATTAATTGGCAAAATATTATTTTTTTTTCTAAATGCATTTATAAGAAAATCTGTTACATGCACTCACACAATACTATTTCGTTAAAAATAATGTAAAATACATATTAAATTAAACGAAAATCTAAACTACTGATTTTTCATTATATTCAGCCCATTATATTCAGCCCATTATATTCAGCCCATTATATTCAACCCAAATAAAATAAATAATTAATGTTGGAATTGATTTCGTTGTTTATTTTCAATCATTGTTTAATAATCGACAAAAGTAGTAAAAGCAATCAAAAGTCGTTTAAAATAACCATCAATTTTTAATTGACAAAACGTAGAAAAAAACGATTTTTGTGGTTTATTTTTCAAATTGAATTTTTTTATTATTTGTATGTAATTTTACAAAACACAACACACACACAGATGTATATATTTTTATTTTCTATGTGTGTATCTATATTTGAATAATTTCTTGTAATTTTCACTGAAATAATTTTGTATATAAACAAACTATTTTGGAAAAAAAAAACAAAAAGGAATTATATGAATTTCTATTTTTAGAAACAGAAAACATAAAATTTTACATTTAACCGAATGTCTTTAAATTTTTATAGTTTGTTTTTTATTGAAGGACAGACTCAAATTGTGTAAAAAAATATATTTTTATGAATTCCTATTGATTCTTCATTTTAAAACAAACTCTACGTATTACTTTTTAAATAAACTACAGTCGGTAACGGAAAATATATACTAGGTGCAAAAATGTACCGATTTCACTTTAAATCAATCTCTCTGTTCCATCGGAGAGTACTTACTTTAATAGAGAAGCTACACTGCCTTCCACTATCCAGTGTTTTTTAAAAATCGGACGAACAAATGAAAACAAAAAGTCGTTATGATTTCGTTGTTAAAAAAAGTTTATATAATATAATTAAATTTTTAATTTTACCGTTTTCTGGCGTTTTTTAAGTGATCTGGCGAAGCTTTTTAATTCTAAAATGGCGAAAGTCATTGCACAAGCAAATCTGAGTTTCATTTGATCCTACCCGAGTTCATGAAAAATTAAAAAAAAAGTTTGAGCGAGACGAAGAAGGATAGAAATTCTGAGAGTTTGAGAATTTTCTATGTGAAAAATTTCTCCACATAGAAACAAATTTAAAAACAAGCAGAAACAACATTAAATTAAATAGAAACAGCTTTAAGATTAAACAGATTTTTAATCTAAATATGTTTTTGCTTATTTTTACTTATTTATACACTTAGGGAAAAAAAGTTTTATCACATTGATGAAACTGTTTCATAAATCGTTTGTCATCAATTCTTTATCATCAGTATTCAGAATTTCATAAAAATGGTTGACAAATGTTTTATAAATCTTCATCATTTTATAAAAAAAATTATTAAAAATTTGATTTAAACTCTTTACAAATTATTTATTTCGGTTGCCAAATAAGATTGCATTTTTATTTACTTAAATAATTAAAAAAACAAAAACAAATTAAAATAAAAAAAAAATAGAAAAACTGTTTATAATTATTTTAATGTTGTTTCTGCTTGACTATAAAATATTTTTTTCTGTGTATAGTAATTAGTTTTTCCAGTGGAAGAATTTCACTCAACCATTAAATGCTTCAAATCTTAATTTTAATTATGAACTGAGCGATTTCTTTATTTTATAAGAAAGAAAACAATTACAAATGAACATTAAACTGTCACTTTTTCACCTGGAAATTAATAAATAGTCTTCTATTTTAATCATTTTTTTTAGTTGAAATATAACAGTTTTTTTTTTACGTGAAATTGAAACAACTTCCTATGCTTATAGAGTGAAATTTTAACGGAAATATGTCTGACAATGCTTAAATTTAAAAAAAAAAAATTCCTCGTAAAGGAAAAAGTATTTTTAGAATAGAAAATTTTCACAAACAAAAACTGTTTTCAAATGATGAAATTTTTTTATATTAATTTTTTTTATAAAGCACAATGAACTGTGTTTCCCGTGAAATAAAATTTCACGCGAATTTTGATGGCCTTAAATTTAATAAAAAAATTTTAATTTTTTAAGTCATAATCACAATACAACCAAAGTGTCATTTTTTCACCAGAAAAATAATAATCTTGTATATTAAATATGTGTGGAAGCAAATTGTACCAAATTTTCTCGTAAAATTCATTATTGTGAAAATAATTTTTTTCCAGTTTTTTCACTCAAAACCAGAACAACGTACTAAGTTTGAATGTTTTTTATAAATTCTTTTTATTTTTATACAAGTTCTTAAAATCAATTTATAAAGTTTTCTTTTAAATAATAATTTAATTTAATACACATGCTCTTACCTTTTAATAAATTCTTTAAAAATTTATGTTAAGGGAAAATTTTTAAAAATTACAAAATTATGCCATTAAAGTATTTTCTATAAATTCGAAAATGTGATAAATTAAAATCACAATAGAATACTTTTTTTTGAAACGTTTACCAACACTGTTAGTTATCAAACGATACTTCAACGAACTTCACTTTATTATTATTTTTGTTGTATTTGTAATATAAAGGATGCTATTTCTCTTTAGCAAATACTCCTTTTTTTAATGGCTCTCTTGTTTTAGGGTTTGTTGTTGTTTTTTAACGTATTTTTTTTATTTTTTGTTATTATTATCTTTATTTACTCTTTAAATATTGTTGTTGTTGTTGCATTTGATTTTATTTCACAGACTCTGTATTCTGTGTATATTATATATAAAACTGGAGTCAGAGTATCGTATTAAATATCATGTGTGTGTATACCTTAAAGGTGTATATGTATTTGTTTTCAATAAAAATTTTTAATTTATATATTTGAAATTATAGACATAACACTTTTTTTCCTTGTTATTTTTTTCTTATTCTTCAAGATTTATTTAAAAAATTGGTTTATGTTTTAAACTTGTTATAAATTTTTTAAATTATTTTAAAATTTGTTTCATTTATTTTTCAATATAAGAAATAATTAATATATTTTTTTCACACTTTTTGTTAAAAATTTTCCCTTAAAAATTTTTTATCTCTGTTGTAATTTTTCTTTAATTAAACAAAATAATTTTTGCTTTAATTTGTTTCGATTTATTATGGAAAACAAGTTTTAAACAGCTTTTTATCTTTCAAATTTGCTGATGTTTTTTGTTTTCTTAATTTTTTCAAACTTCTTTTTTCTTCTTCTTCAAAAAAAATAACTTGTGATGATTTTTTTTACAGAGAAAAACAATAATTGGAAAAAAAAAATCTTGTTCGCCGTTTAAAAGTTTAAAAACAACCGCACAGTCGCGTTAAACATCCGGAACTGAATACAAGAAATTTACGCTGTTTAAAACATAGCCAGCCAAAACAAGTCAAAACCCATACACTATAGACGACTTCATTACAATAGAATACAACACACAAGAAAATAAATGTTATTTAACAGTTGCGAGTTTATGTTAACTAACATTGTCTATAGGCATACACTAAACCAGTACTAACTATAACACAGTACTAAAGCAAAAAACAAACCCCACACACTTAGCTTTACATTAAAACTCTTTTTTAGTTAAACAAAAGATTTTTGAAATGTTAAGTGTTGCAGTGCTCTTTCTCTATTATTAGTTATCTCAATTTTTATCATTATGTTCTCCAAATTGACGCAATTTTACATTTATTTTGTTTTTGTTTATTGTTTATTCTCAATTGTAAACAAAAAAAACATGTTTAGTTTAGTTATTGTGGTGGACCAATTTTAACGTGTTGGGGTAGTGTTTATGTGTCCAACAGAGAATACGCAGCTTAGTATGTTAATGTTAGAAAGAGAAATATAGTACTTTTATTATTATTTCCAATTAGAGAGCTGGAGTGTTATATGGATGCATTTGAAAACAGTGGCGGGTGAAATATGTATAAAGTGGCAGCTATTCAGCTTTTATTTCACTATTTCTTTACCACAACTTTAAATTAAAATTTAGTGCTTACAATACAGCAGTAAAATTTCAGAAAAAAAATTAAAATTTCAGAAAAAGCTTGTAATAAATAGCACTAGAAAAATATCAATGTTTGGAAACTTGCAGGTTAATTAGGGTGAACCTATTGCCTCACTTGAAATCACTGCAAATTAATAAAAAAAAAATAATATAAATTCTAATTCAAACTCCCGCAAAATTGAAAATTTTGTCACTATTATAACTACACTTATAATAATCCATTTATCCATATTTATAATTATTGTCAAAACTACGAAAACTTTAAACCATTTCTCGTATATTTTACAAAAATGTTTACTTTGAAATTTTTTCTTATTTTATTGAATGGCTTATTATAAGTGTTCTAAAGATTTTTTTTATACAATTCTAACTTATTTTGGGGGAAAAAAAACTATGAGAAAAAAATATTCACAAAAAAGTTCAGACTCTAAGGATTATTTGCAACAAAACCTTCAAAATTTTGTAAGATTTGTACTATTGAAAAATCCTCAGATTCAGATAACTGTTTCATTCAAATTTAGTAATTTCACAAAGTGGCCGTCTTTGACACCTTGCGTCATTAAATATTACCTCAAACATGTCGAATTTCCTACCAGATAAAGTGTTTTTGCTAGGAGATTTTCTTCATTACTTTAATAAGAAGAAAAGTGAGGCCGAGTGTCATCGAATTGTAGTGGAAGTTTACGTTGATCATGCTCGAAGGAAGTTTGTTCTCGTTAAAAGTGGTGATTTTGAGCTCGAACACAAGAAACAGGTGCGTGCAGCCACCCAAAAAGTAAAAAGACGAAGTATTGGAATCATTGCTCTATGTGGACGAATGCCAAACACTTCAGGAGTTGCCAGAATCAATGGGAATCGATAGTCAGCAAACACCTAAAAGCCATGGGATTGATTAAAAAGCAAGGAAACTGAATGCCAAACAAGTTAATGCCGCGCGACGACGGAAGGCGATTTTTCGCTTGTAAACATCTCTTCGAACGCCAAAAACGGAAGGGTTTTTTGCATCGCATTCTGACTGGTGATCAAAAATGGAGCCATTACGACAACCTTAAGCGCAAAAAGTCATGAGTTTTGCTCGAACAGCCGTCAACATCCTTCGTAAAGTGAAATATTCATGGCAAGATGCTTATGCTCTGTATTTGCTGGGATCAGCGCAGAAAAATCTACTATGAACTAGTCAAATCGAATGAAACGATCACGGGGGATCATTATTGGGAACGAAACCACCAAACCAAAAAGCTATTTTTTTATGCTACATTTAAATCGAGATACAGTTGCCAAAACAACCAAACGACACAGTGATCTGGTGAACTTGGTTTTGTGGTTTTTTTGACAACTGCATCTCGATTCAACTTTACCTTAAAAAATCGCTTTTTGGTTTGATGGCTTTTTGGCTTCGTGGATTTTCTTGTTTCAAGAGTCCCAAAACTTCTAAGCAAACTTTAGACGACCCCTTGGGATATTTTTTCGTGTGGCGTCTTCTTTCATTTAGCGGTTTTTTTTATAAATGAATAAAAAAAAATTATTTTATCACCAAATTTATGTTTTCTCCAGCAGAAATTTGATCACATTCATTAATAGTGCATAATATTTACATAACTCACTTTTTAATACGATATGTTTTTTTTTATTTCAAAATCTTGTCAATTATGCTGGTGGTACACTAACATAATTTGCTCATAACAAATTATTTTCTCATAAAATCGATATAAAACATTTAACAAAAAAAATATAATGAGGGCGGCATAACCAAAAAATAATAATAATAATAAAACACTCAAATAATCATAGAAGCAATTAAAATAATTCACAGCAACATGGCCACCCCTTATTAGAAATAAAAGAACGAGGAATGGTGACATCGAGTGACGAATTTTTTGTTAAACATAAAAACTAAAAACATGCAATAATGAACCACTTAAAAAGAGATTAGGATATAGCATACTTCTTGTACGGGAGTTTAAAAGAAACCACAAACCACCCCGTGTTCTAAAAGCGAGACATCAATGATTATGATATGAGTATTATGTTATGTTATTACGCTCACTTATGTTGAGAATAGGGTAGAGATAATAACACTTTAATATTGAGGAATTGAGTGTTGAAATGATAAGAAATTATTAAAAAAACAAACGACATAGTACAGAGAAATCAAATTAACAGCACAGCATGTGGTCACTTTTACGTTGAAATAAATTGAGGGAAAAAAATAAAAATCAAAACAAAGAAGATAAATATGGAGCCATGTTAAAAAATGTTTACATTAACAGAAGATTTAAAAGATATGGAAAGAAAGATAAGAGTTTTACAGAGTGGGGCAAAAACCATCATCTGATTTTCTTTTGCTATAACTTTTGTTTAAATTGAAAACTTATTTGATTTTTAACTGATTATGTTTATTTATGCACTTTAAAATTTTGTTTTAATTAATTGTGCCAAATTATATCCAACTAATGGCCGTCGTCGGCGTGCAAATTTGCATAACTTTGCGCATCATTTGAGGTGTTATGTTGTCAATTTTGGCTCAAATGTTTTTCCTTAACCCCTCTCAGGTGCTGGGCTTGTTCAGGTTCACCAATGACTGGGAATGCATCTTTTCAAATACGTATTGTGATACATGCAGAATTACAAGTGACCCCCGTCATGTTGTAACCACATGTTCTCTAAATAAATATACCGTTAACTTTCGGTAGGGAAAATTTCGTCAGCATGGTCGTCGTTCACCGTTATACACTCACCAAAAAAAGGTCTGTAATCGCAACTGAAAATTTTCCTGTTATTACGGATAATTTTGCTAATTTTAGCCCAGCGGTATTTTTTGCTCTATCTTAGCAACACATGTCTACTGACGTGTAGAACAATGAAATTAGTAGAAAAGTTAGTAGCCGCTACAAAATTTTAGTAAACTTTTTGTAAAGTGAAATTTAAAATCTGCTAAAATCATCAATATCAATCAATATTAGTACAAAATTTCAAAATTATTTTTATCGAGCATCAAAACTTTTTATTTATTTTTTTTTTCGAAAAACATTTTAGACAAAATTTAAAAAAAATCAAATGCTTAATAATTGTAAAAACAGAAACGAGTTTATAATTTTTTTTAATTTGGTAATTTCTGTTTTGCAAAATATTTTAGTATTTTTTTTTACTTTTAAGGTCGAATTTTCGGTATGTCCACTTCCGATCCTTTTTTTTAATCTATGTAACATTTTAAGGCAATTTAAGTTTGTAGGTGTAATTAAAAATAACATTTCCTTCAATATCCACTTTTTTAAAATTAGTAGTTTTTTTTGCTAATTTTAGAAAATCGGGTTTTAAAAATTTGTAAAATGATTTCTGAAATTAGCAACAAAAATTTGTAAATATTCTGTAAAAATTTTGTAATTTGTAAAATGTAAATACCAAAAAGATTTGTTAAATAATATTTTTTTTACTAAAAATCAGTACAAAAACTGTAAAGTGGGATTGAAAACCATTTAGAAATTTTTTACTAACGTTTTTTTTTCTGAGTGTAACGTTATCGTCTCTTTCGAAAAATAAGACCAAATCACCATTTTCGAGGTAACTAAACGGCACATGAAACGGTGACTTCGAGGGGGTGCAATGGTGCTTCATGAATTATGCGTAGATTTTCCGTCCCCCAGAACCGAGAATTTTGCTTATTGTCGTGGCCGCTGAAATAAAAATGAATCTTCTCGCTTATGATAAATTTTGATGGAAATTCTTGCACTTCTTTGTTCACTATAAATTTCGCACGTGTCTACTACACGAATGTCAAAACCAAACTGATATAACATGAGATTTACAAAAATGGCAGCACTTTCCAATAGAGTGATACTTATTGCCCCACCATATAGAACATTTCAGTAAAAAAATTATATTTTTGTATATTGTTAATGATGTTGTACTAATTTCAATCAAATTTTTAAATAATACTTGAGAAGACCTATAGTTGTATGTGAATACTAGCTTCCTTGCCGGTAGTTTTGAATATCAGAATATATTTAGAAGTAAATTATTTTTTCTAAAGATTTTTTTTTCTGTTAAAAGAGTTGTTTCAAATTTAAATATCATATTTCCTCATTTCTAAAGGATTTGCACAGATCAGTATATATTTCCTCCTCTTTGTTTCTCATCATAAAAAATTTTCAAAAATCCGGAGGAGGAACCTGTATGGTAAATTTTGGACTTCTAGCAGCTTGAAGGCTTTCCACTATTTCTTATTTAACCTCGTTTTTATCACATTATTATTAAAAACTCCAAAAAGATTTACTCAGTAAATTAGACCTTAATTTTGTCATACTAAGGTATGTATGATGTCTTTTATTGAATTTCTTTTTAAAAAGTTAAAAAAAAAAAACTTAGTTAAACTTTTTTAATATAAGTTTCAGCAACAACATCTGCTGTGTTCCCTAAATGTTTTACAATTTTAAAAGATTTTAGTGCTCTACTAGCCAAAAGAAAAACTACATATAAACAAAATTCTAAAAGAAATATCACATAAACAGCCTTAACAAAAAAAAAATATATTTAAAATAGTTTTTGCTTAAATCAAAAACTTCGACAGAAATATCATCAAAAAAAAACTGTTTAAGAAAACTAAATCGACTCGAGAGGAAAAAATTAAAAAAAAAAACCTTTTTGAACAAACATTGACAGTAAACAAAAACTAGGCATTTACACTTCATTTAAACCACCCAGACTTACACATATGTATTAGCAATCAACAGCAACAAAAAATCGAGATGCAGATAAAAATGGGGAGTAAATTTTTAAGATTGGCAATGATTAATCAAAGACCCTACTCCACCAAAAATTATTATGGGAAAAATTATAAAGAAAACTTGGGATGCAATTTGATGATATTACTCCAGAGAAAAATTACTTTCTTGCACAGTCTTCATCTAAATAATGTTTAAGCCGTCATGGGGAAGACTTTTCATTTTTGCTCTCCCCGTAGAAATTTAAAAAAATTCTATGAATTCTATGTATGTAACAAATTGCAACTTTCTAGCTCTAGCCATTGTCGACAAAATTACTTTTCTTTTTAAATTCTGCTATTTTATAGATAAATTTTTCAAAATTTTAATATGGCAACTCTGTCTGTTCAATTTTGAAATCTTTCTCTTGTTGAGAGAGAAAATCTTGTTTTTTATATTGAAAAAAAAATGGGTTAAAGCATATTAAAGTTTTTCTGAAATTTTCGGATATTTATTAATCCGATCTGTTCATTTTAACCTACTAATTTTTTTTTCTTAATGGACTCAATCGAGGAAATGGTAAAAATTTTGTAAGAAAAATGGTCACAGTTTTAATAATTTTATTTTTTTACAATTTGTAAAAAATTGAAAAAATTTTAATAAAAATGTTATAAAAATTCCAGTTGTTAGGCAAACAATTTTGTGTATATGGTGATTAGAAACATTTTACATTCAGAAAAAAGAGTTAGTAGAAAAATTTGTAAACGGGTACAAAAATAGTAAAGTGTGATTGAAACTTTACAATTTTTGTACTGATTTTTACAAAAAAAAAAAAAAAAGCAGAATTTTTACAGAATATTTACACATTTTTGTTGCTAATTTCAAAAATCATTTTACAAATTTTTGAAAACCGATTTGCTAAAATTAGCAAAAATATTTATTAATTAAAAAAAAACGGATATTGAAGGAACTGTTACTTCTACTTGAAACTTACATCTACAAACTTAAAATTTTACATAGATTCAAATAAAAAAAGGGATCGGAAGTGAATATACCGACTAATGTCTAAAAATAGGACATCCACTTAAAATAGCACTAAAACATTTTTTTAATTCTAACAATCAGCCCTAAAAACAATTAAAACTTGACCTTAAAATTAAAAAAAAAAATTATTAAAATATTTTTCAAAACAGAAATTACCAAATAAAAACAAAATGTTAAATTCGTTTATATTTTGACAATTTTTAAGCCTGTGATATGTTTTTGTCTAAAATATTTTTTGAAAAAAATAAAAAACATAACAAAAATGCTTGATAAAAAAAATAATTTTGAAATTTGTACTACATGTGTTGCTAAGGTTAGCAAAAAATACCGCTGGGCTCAAATTAGCAAAATTTTCCATTGTAACAGCAAAATTTTTAGTTGCCATTAAAAAGTTTTTTTTTGGTGAGTGTACATAAAATAACGTAATATTAGCCCCGAGGCGTGTAACATCATACATCTCTGACTTATACTACACGCAGAGAAAAAATATGGTTGAGGCAATCGAATACGAAGAGCATCATATATTTTTTGGGTTTATGTATGATTGTGCCAACCATAGTCGTACTATATTCTTTGAAAAAAATACTTCCAAAATGTTTTTTAAAATCTATGTTTTTTTTTTAATAAAAAACACAGTTTCTATAAACTTTTTCTAATAGAAAAATTCATAGATTCTAAGGGTTTTTTAAATAGATTTTTTTTTTGGAAAATCCTTACAGTCTCAGAATTTTTCTTTTAATAAAAGTCTTTAGAGTCTAAGAATATTTCTACTAGAAAAGTTGCTTAGAATCTAAGTATTTTCAATGATGAAAAGTCCTCAGAATCTAAGAATTTTTTTATACCAAGAAAGAATATATAAATTTTTATCTAAGAAACAGTTTGTAGCATCTGAGAATTTTTCTTTAAGGAAAAGTTCATAGAATCTTAAATGTTTCTATCAGAAAAATTTTTAAAAATCTAGTATTTTGTATAAAAAACCTTTTCGTACAAAACAACTCTTGGCTTCTACAGACTTTTTCTTTTAAAAAATTATTTTATTCATATTTTAAGTACTGTTTTTATTAAAAAGAATTCAAAAATATAAAATCTTTATATAAAATCAATTTGACAATGAATTGATTACACAGAAAAAAATATTGTCAAAAAACATCAATTAAAACATTTTTTTTATTTTTTGTTTACAGAAAAAAATATTGCCAAAAAAATATCAATTCAATTTATTTTTTGTTCATTTTCAATTAATAGTTTAATTATATCAATTAAATTTTGAATTGATAATGAACTTGGTGTAAAATATATTCTAGTTTACAGTAAATACTATTGACAATATATAAAACATACAGTTATTTAAATTACAAAATTGCATCTGAAATCCCCAAACAAAAAAAGTCTATTAAATATATTTTTAATATTACGCATTAATTAATTAATTTTTAAGAGAACCTCACTCATTGTTTAAATTTTACAAAAACAACATAGTCTATGTAGTGTTTGTATGCATCAGAGTGTATACACATCAGTGTTGCCAGATAAGGGGATTTGGCTTCAGATTTGAAAATTTATTGATAAAAGAAATATTAAATTTTGATAGATTTTTTAGATCGATAATCAAAAGTTATTTCTGCTAAATTAATGATGTATTGGTTGTAATGCAGACCTTAATAATTCATTTCATTTTATATTATTCATTTTATGAATCTATTAATAAATTATAATCACTTCATATCAATGATTAAATTTCGACTTGATATTATTTTGTGATTCTATTCGGGAACGATTTTTGGTTATTTGTTTTGTTAAAATTTAATCAATTTGATTTATTCTATGAAAAGAATCAACAGAAATCTAATTGATTCTCTGAATTTAATATTAATTGAATAAAGTATAAAATTATTCAAACAATAAACAAAATTTTGCAAATCGATTCGATAAAAATTGAATCAGATTTTTAAAATTTGAATTTGTTAAAATTTTAATTCTTTTATGATGTCACCCATTTTTCTAGAATATTTATTTTTAATTTTTAGCAAACAAAATCTTCGAAAAATCATTTTAGAGAAAAGGAAAATTTGACAATTTTACAATTTGTTAAGGTTTTTAAGGTATTTCAACTTTTAAAATGGGAACACGGGAAAAAACTTTTTGGCAACACTGCAGATACGGATGCACCGCTCTGCGGGAAATGGACCTATCCTAGGAGACGTCACATGACCGGTTCATTGTGATAGGGACCGGTCACGGGACCGGTCACTTTAACATGGGCTTGTCCTAAAAGGGGGTCAATTGCCCTCTGTGACATGTCACAGGACCGGTCTAAAAGGACATGTCGTGACTTTTAAACTGCTCACATGATAGGTACTTTAGGAACCGGTGCTCTTTTCACCTATCTCGTTATATGTTTTTTCGGAACCGGTTCAGCTTTCACCTACCCCGAGACAGGTCCCAATTACCAACTGACCCCTTTTTTCCCGCAGGGCAGTTATGATAAAGTTGGTACCATAGTATTTTTTGTGATGCTATTGGAACCTTAAAAGTACTATGGTATTCCTAGGAACTATTTGGTACAAAGTATTTAGAAATTTTGATGGGTTGATGAAATATATGTATATTTGATAAAAAAAAATACTAAACATTTGATTCAAATTTTAATTGATTTGAATCTGGAATTTCAATCAAAAATTTTATTAAAATTTTAATTGATTTGATGCTGGAATTTCCATTAAAAATTTTATTAAAATTTGATTTGATGCTGGAATTTCCATTAAAAATTTGATTAAAATTTTAATTGATTTTTGGTTAAAACTTTAATTAAAGTTATAATAAATATAATTAAAACTTTAATTAAAAATGTTGAAAAATTTTGATCAAAAAATTAATTGATATGATTAAAAAATAATTGAAAATTTTAATTAGTTTTAACAAAAAAAAAATTAATTGATATAACAAATTCTTTTGCTGGTTCAAATTCAAATAAATTTTTAATTGTGTTTACCAATATTTTAATTGAAACTCAATTTTAGTATTTTTGTGTAGTGTAGATTATGTTATATGTATAAGAAATTTTCGAAAATAAATCTCCCCAGGTGAAAATGATCATACATTGACATGGTCAAAAATGGTCAAATCTAACGGTCAAAACTAATGCATCTTTGTAGGGTATTTCAAAGAAAATAATCAGAAATCTCAATACAAAATTGTTTAAACATTACAAAATGCATTTTTTAGGAAAAAAAATATATGCACAATATGGGCTTAAAAAAATAACAGCACATCAAAAAAAAAAACTACAACAAAAACACACATCGAATCATTATGCATAAAATCAACAAAAACACTAAAGACAAAAAATAAACATTTTTTTTGTAACAAATCTTTTAGCTGTCAGGGTCTGGATCATCTGCAATGTTGACTTGCATTGAATATGTCTATCTTCTTATGTCTGCTCATGTGTCTGTCCATCTTACTTGATGGTTAATGTTTTGTAAAAACTACATTCAACAAACTACAAAAAAAATCATCTGCATAAAAAATGTGTTGTTGATGTAAAAAAGCAAAAATGTTTATGTTTCTTATTTTAACATTTTGTTAAAACAACTAATTTTTCAATTTAAAACTTTTTATTTTCAATCCCAACAAATTGTAACTAAGAATATATAAAAATATAAACTATTTATTTTGAAAATAGCATAAGTACACTTTTGGTGAAAATTTAAATTATGCTAAAATTCAATGCAAGTGTAAAGGATATAAATATTAATGAAAAAAAAATTTAACAAATACTTCGATTTTGGATAAGGAAAATTTTACTATGATGACTTTTATTTGTGAATGTTTTAATATTGATTATTTTTTTTCATAAAGTGAAAAAAATTAGTTTACAACGTAAGCAAAAAAAATTATAGAATAAGAGAAAATTAAGGATTGTGAGATTCTTAAACGGATTAAAACACAAAATCTTTAATATCTCATTTTAAATAAAAAATAGACTTACACCACTTTCAAAATAACCTGTTCATATATAAATATTTCGGTTTTATTTAAAAACTAAAAAAAGTTTTTTTTTTTATTTTGATTTTCTTTTTCGTTAATAGCAAACATAAAAAAGTACTTATTTAACGCCTTAGGACCGACATTTAGACAACTTGACGAAATTTTATTTATTTTTTTTTTTTTTTTGAGTTTTTGATGAGATGCTTATTTTCTTTTTAGTAAAGATACACTTGTACCACATTTCTTTTTTCTTTTTTTCTTCAATAAATGGAAAGAAACTTCCCAAGAACTATTAAAAATTCAAAAAAACTTTAAATTGCTTTTTTATAGTTCGTATGTGTTCAAACATTAAAAAGCGTTTATAAATGTTTTATTTTGATTTTGTGATATTTTATATTTATGTTGGTGATGCAACATTTTGACAGATTTTAAATTTGATTTATTACATACATATGTACATACACGCAGGAAAAAATATCTCTTAATTTTTTTAATAAAAATTTTGTTTAATTAATATCCAATTATTTTTGTTATTGATTCAACAAATAAATTCACATTTTAATATTAATTATTTTTTAATTGAAGCAATTACAGAATTAATTGACTATAGCTTGGTTTTTCGACAAAATTTTTAATTGATGGAATTTTAAAATTATTTTTTTGTGTGTAGTAAAAATCTTGAATTTTTCTTTTTTAACACATTATTAAAATTCTTCACAATCATAGACTTTCATTTGGAATATTCATTCAAAAAAGAAAATTTGAAAGCAGACAATTTGGACAAATTTTGATTATAATTCAAACTTTTTGATTCACAAAATGGAATTTAGTTTTTTTCACAAATATTCCAACTGTAAATCCGCAATAGTGATAAAAAAGAATTTTAAAATTTTAATGACTCAATTTCTAGGTAAATTATGAAGAAGATTTTTAAAATTTTAATGACTCTATTTCTAGATAAATTATGTTTACATATGAACGGTTTAAAATAAAATGTGACCCAAATATCATGTGACAAATTTTAACAGATTCTCATGAAATTTTCGGACATATTTACCTACGTTTAAAAAAAAATTGGATATTATTTGTGAAAATATAAAATTGTTATTTTTTAATATAATATTTGTATAATGAATATATTTTAATAAAAAATCCGATCCGAATAAAATTTGGATATGTGGTAGAGGAGAAAAAAGCTAAACACACGGAATTTTTTGGTGGTCAAATCTTACATTTAAGGCTTGGGAAAAGTGGTAAAGAATTACCCATTTCTTGTTTTTTATTGTCAAACAACTATACACAAATTGGGTATCATATGAAAGGTGTTTTGAAGTCGAATCTGACAGTATATTTGTTTCATTAAAAAAATAATTTTTTGAATATCACATTTGTATAGAAAAATGTTCAAGCTTATATATAATAATAATTCTCGATATTCGTAACCGTTTGACTTTAATCGCCGGTAAAAAAATTTAAATCAGCCCCACTGTGCTTTTTTAGTAGGTAACACTATGCAACAAAATGAAGGTCATGTCATCGGACGTGATCATTCCTACAGTAGACAAATGTATAAGGATAGTAAAATAAAACCCAAGAAGCTTTTTGGCGCTGTGTGGGTGAGTCAAATTTTGTGGCTGTTCAAATGTGTTTTTTTGCCAGTACTTTATGAGCTAACAAGGGAATCGTCCCAACACTCGCAGGCTGATTTGAATGAATCTCGGATTTGTGCCATCTTCGATGCTTAGGAGGTAGAAAAGGGTGCCAAAATGTGTACTTAAACATTTCTTCTAAAGGAAAAGGTACCAAATATGGCATTTTCTACTCTCTAAACAACGGAGATGGCACTAAAAAATATATGCTTAATCTTGGACTGGATAAGGATATCCTTATAACCATTCAAAAACCATAGACAAAAGTTTATCTGAGATAAATTCAGTCTTCGAATATCCAAAATTAAATTATATGGGAATTTTTTCGTAATACATTTTCAACCTTTATCTGCCGATTCCCTCCCCCCTCCTCCCTTTTTAAGAAAGACCAAAAGAATTTTTTTTTCCTAAAACGGACATTTTAAATCTTTTAAATGTTCTGCTAAAAATTTCACTAGGTGTTGTCAAACACGAACAATTTATCCGGTTGTTTTAAAATCCTGAAAAAGTCCAATTGTTGTCCCGTAAATAACATTGACCATCGAAAAAATTTTTAATTTTACACCTAAGGTATAATGTTACGAGGAATTTATTTGTTAAAAATTTTGACCCTTTACCTCCCATTTTGGGATATTTTTTACTTAGTTTTCGGTCTACTTTTGCTGTTTAAAAAAAGGCTTCAAACTGTTAGATAAAGTATTCGATGAAAAATCCGTCCTAAAATTGTACTTTTAGCGTTAAAACAACAAAGTTTTCGTAGAAATTCATTCGCATTGTTATTTTAAAGGACCGCAAGTGATAAACTACAATTCAAATTTTTAAAAAATTTAATCAACCGCACACATTTCGCAAAATATTTTAACCCTTAAAGCACAAGTTTTCAGGAACTTTTTTTTTTGGCAAATCTTGAAAATTGCACTAAAATTAAACACAAAAATAGCAGATAAAACAGTGAGAAAAATAGACTGCACCGCCACAGCGCCAAACCCTTTGAAAGTTTTACTTTACTAATGCAATACCTTTTTCGGGCAAAAATATTGTTGCACAGTGTAATCAAATATTTCAGAGGATATATCAGAGACACATTCAGCTAAGCCAAATTAAATGCCCTAAGACTACACTCAGAAAAAAAAAATTTGTAGAACAATTTGTAAACGATTTTCAATCCTACTTTACTATTTTTGTACTGATTTTTAGTAAAAAAAATATTACGCGGGCGGATCAATAAGTCCGTGACTTTTCGAACTTCTCTTGTAGTTATATGAAATGCAATTTTGAGCAAGTTCTGCCATTTACTTTGCGTTTAACAGCTGTTCAAAACATACAACCTCGTGGATTTTTTAAAAATGGAAAAAAGTGAATTTCGAGTGCTCATTAAACATTATTTTTTGCACTATCGATTTCAATGGTAAAAAAATGGTTTACTGACTTTCGTTGTGGTCGCACAAGTACAAATGACGCTGAACAATCTGGAAGGGCAATTGAGGTTAATACACCCGAAAATGTTGAAAAAATACACGATATGGTGTTGGTCGATCGAAGAGTAAAAGTGCGAGAGATTGTTGATGCCATAGGCATTTCATATGGCAGTGTGGTTTCGATTTTAAATGATCAGTTGGATTTAAGAAAGCTGTCTGCAAGATGGGTGCCGCGTTTGCTCTCAATTCACCATAAACGTAATCGTGTGACGTGTGTAGTCTCAATGGCAAAATTCCATGAATTGGGCTACGAATTGGTACCTTATCTAAGGACCCTTGAAACCAGGATAAACAAACTACATAATTTTTAGCCACCCATGATGCCATGATGGCATGAAGCCATGATGCCAAATGATGCGACTACAAAAAATTCTTATCCGAGACCACAACATTCTTAGCCGATTTTTAGAAAAACTTAGCCTCTAGCAAGGGCTCGCGATATTATAAATATCGGATGGATAGTGGGGCTTGCGATCATTAAATCGTCAAGAAAGGTGTCTTGGGCGGGCCATTAAATCTTTTTGAAAGTAATAAGTATTTGGCAAGAAATATATTTTACGAATCGTAACATATTTGCCCAATTTTAAACAGTATTTAAAATCCGCGAAAATTGAGAAAAAATGTCAAACCCTCCCCTATTTTCTGTAGCCCTCTTTTAGTCATATTTTTTATTACAATTCTTTTGTAAAGTTTCTTTTAGTGAATTTTAATTTTACTTAAGGTAAATTCACAAGCTAGAATAATTTAAGATTTTCCTCATTGTTTCCATTATTTAAAAAAATTAATCACTCTCCTCTAAAGTCTAGACATTAAAATTGTTGTTTAAACAAAGACAATAACATGATTTTAATCAGTTAAATTGAACAATTCTTTACTAATTAAATCAATTAAAAATTTAATTCGTCTTATCTTTGTAACCCAGATCATAAAATATTTTATCAAAAAAAAAAAAATCTTTTTTCAATTTCAAAAAAAAGTTCACACACCCATTAATTGTATTTATCTTGACTCGTTAACATATCTTTTAATAGAAAGAACAAACCAACTTCATTAAATAACAATATTAAGTCTTTCAAACTCATTTCTCATTTATATATATAATATTACTTATACAATTTTATTACTCCATTTATATGGAATTCTATATTCTCTATTACTTCACGGTTAAAGTTATCATAAATCAACACAACAATGAACAAATAATTGTAAAAGAACTTTATTTTATTTCAGTTTTTTTTTTCTAAAGTCGAGGCAAAAACAAAGAAATTCTATAAAAAATTGAATTAAAAACTTTAAAAGTACTTAAATAAAGACCACAAGAAAAATTTAACTTACAGTCATATAAAAACTAAGGTGACATTTAAGCTGTAAATTTAGGAGGAATATCAAGAAAAACCATAAAACTTTGTATTTAAAATAAAAATTATAAAATTTTCAAAGAATCTACAAAGTTTTGAGGCGTGCCGTTTAGAATTGAAACATATAAAAATTCAACATTTAAAAAATTCAAGCTTATCTTTTAAGTAGTTAAGTAAAATATAACCTTATGATCTCAAAGGCTTATTTTATAAAAAAAACTGCTTGATAATTCTATAATAATCTCTGCTTCAGTTTGATCATTTTTAAAGTAATCTTAACTTTTTTTTAAAATAAATCCCCCCTTAATACTATATACCATATGTTACGCACTATGACTGTTATCGTTTTTGAAAGTGGGCAAATAGTGGGAAACACAAAAAAAAAATCCAACCAGAAAAAAAATCAAAAATTAAACTTTATTAAGAACATGGTAATGTTTTTATGCGGTCGATGACGGAGTCATCAACAACAATTAAAAGATCAAATCGTGATCCGCTGATAAAAAAAAGTCCAACTGAAATGAACTGATGAAGACATGTTATGAAGCAATAAACCTAAAAACTGTATAAATCAAAGTTTATGATTAAATGCATTCAAATGTGAAGAATAAATAAAAGAAATAATTAAAAAATCAAATAAGAACAATTGTAGTTATTCAAGATCGTTAGCATTTTACCCTACGGAGAAATTGAGGGAAATATATAACTAAAAAAAATACTTAAAAAACAATAGAATGAATATCAAACTTGGTTTTTTTTTAAAAATGCCCTTTGAAAAAAAAAAAAAAAAATGGCGAGGAAAAAAGTTGCCATTTCATTTATTACAATATATGGGGACGTTTGGTATGGTTTTTTTGGGGGGACTTAAGAAAAAAGTCTCCCCCTTTACGGCCTGTCTAAGCCGCTTTGAATAAAATCCTAAAATTTTTAATATGTATTCCCTAGAGTAAGGGCTAGTTCACGGATACATATTTTTTTTGGGAATTTTTGCAGGAAAATTATAAAAAATAGGAGTACAAAGCGGAATGTTTTCCTTTTACCGACGTGCCCAAAAACGTTTTGATCGACATCCAGAAATTTAAAATATGTGTTGTCTGAAGTATGGTCTAATTTACTTGGAATTTTCATCAGGCACGTGATAATATTAAAATAGGAGAAAGTATCCCCTTTAACGGCCGGCCAAAATCTTGGAAATATCGGACATATATTCCTTGGGTTATGATCTACTGAAGAAATACTTTTTGTAATTTTTTATAAGAATTTTGTAAAATTGGGATTAAAGTGAGAAAAGATGCCCCTGTAATCACTTTGCCCAAACCGCAAGATTTAGAAACTTGAAATTTCGCAAAAAGGTTACTGATCCAGAGTAAACAGTAATCTAAAAGAGAATCTTGAAAATTTTGACGGGGAGTGGCAATAAGAAAAGAGGTCCGTCCTAAACAGCCTGCTCAATCCGCTTTGGCTAGAAAGAGTATGAGCCAATTCACTGTATTTTTTTTAAATTTTCGTCAGGAACGTGATAAAAATATTCTTGGCTAGAAATCTGAAACGTTAAATCAGGGTTTTCTGCAGTCTGGGCTAATTCATTGAAAGATTTCGTATAAGAATTTTTGCCAGAAACGTGGTGAAATTGGGGATTCAAAAGGGCAAAGTTTTCTTTTAGAAGACTGCCAAAGCGCTTTGGTTAAGAACCACAAATTTAAAATATGTGTTCCTTGGAGAATACATTTCCAATAAGAATATGCTAAAAATAGGGTTAATCATCCAGCTCTCTGCAGCTAGGAACTGGAAATTTGGTATGTTGATACCTTCTCCATTTTGGACATATATGTGGAAGGTATTTTTAGGGGAGGGGCAAAATTGTAAAAAGGTTTCCTTAACCGTTTACCCAAACCCATTCGTCTAAAAATTTAAAATATCCAACTTCCTAGAGTATGGACCAACTCACTGTATTTTTTTAGAATTTTCGCCAGGAACGTGGTAAAAATAATGAGGTTAAGAAGTGAAAATGAGGTTAAGAAGGGAAAATGAGGTTAAAAAGGGAATATAAGGTTAAGAAGGGAAAATGAGGTAAAGAAGGGACAATAAGGTTATAAAGGGAAAATAAGGTTAATATCATGCAGCCCTAACCGCTGCAGCTAGGAACTTGAAATTTGTAATGGATGTAAGCTTTAACTACGGCATGAACTACTACAAAGACAATAGTTTTAAAAAAGGGGAGGGCCAAATAGGGAAAAGGCCTCCCCTTATAATTTTGCCAAAACCTCTTATGGTAGAAATCTGAAATTTAGAATCTATGTTATATGGGGTATGGTCATTTAAAGAATATATTTGAAATATACAAACAGGAAAAAATGCCCAGTTAATTACCCAGCACAGACTTCTAATGCCAGAACCTTCAAATTTGCTCTTCAAATTCCCCCTTCTTCGCGGACATGGAATAAGACCGAAGTTTTATAAGTTTCACGGTGAGAGGCAATATGTTAAAAATCCCCCCCTAACGTCTAGCCCAAAGCCTTATCCATAGAAGTTTGAAATTAAAAATTTATATTCGCCGAAATATGGGTTAATTCATTTGCAATAAGAATGTGGTAAAAATATTTTTAAAAAAGGGAAGAAAAGTTCCTTTTTAATCCCCCAGCCAAACCGCTGTATACAAGGAACTTAAAATTTACCATAAAGGTTCCTGCTTCGGCGTAGACATCCACCAAGATTATATTTTTAAATATTTGAACGGGAAGGAGCAAAAAGGAGAACACCCTGCCCAAATCAATTGGGGTAAAAAATTTAAAATTTGTTTACCTGAAGATGTTCCTTTTGCAGTTTTGATAAAAACTTTTACAACGTTTTATGGGGAGTTTAAAATAGACCTTGTAAAATAGAAATTAAAAAGTGTACTGCTAGATAGATTCAATATTCTTCTAAATATATATTCCCATATCCGACTTTTAAGCATTCCGTATAAAAATCTTAGATAATCTACCTCTATCTGTCTGTTAAAATGGCCATCATGTCACCAATATGGTTGCTAAAATTTCGAAAATATTTAGTTTTTCTGTGCTTTAGTCATTACAGTCGTAAACAATTCTTAAAAAAAATATTGCCGAATAAAACTTTACACTTTATAAATTGACATTTATGACAAGATAGAGATAACATTTTATTGATGAATGGGCTGTATTATGGTGTGGTAGACATTTGTTTTGAACTTTAATAAACACAAATCGATCATATCAAAAGAAATTCTTTATTAAAAGACATGCTGCAATTACTGAAGCATATAAATTGAATGATTATCAAGAAGAAAAAGAAAACAAGCAGAAGCGGTAAGTTCAATATGTTCAAAAATTATGTAATAAGGTGATTCACATATGAAATTGCTATGACTTACAAAAATTTTCTACTATGCAGATAAATGACATGACTATAATATTTCCTGAGAACTTAGTTATTGCTAATTTACTTAAGCTTGTGAATACCCTTAATATTACACACATGTTGCTTTATATTTTCCTGATACTTTCCTTAAGAGTCATTATAATTATTTGTGCAAACTTTGTTGTTTTTGTATGTAATATTATATCTCTTATTGACAATATGCAAAAGCTTCTATTGACAAGTCAAGTTTTGAATATTCAGTATGTGTGGTATTATTTATCTCCCACATCATGAACATTATTACACTCATAACAATATGTCTGCAATATGTAACATATTTTGATCCGGCAAAATATCTCCTCAGAACCTAAAGTTTTAGAAATGCTGGAGCCTTAAGAAGAGGCAGAGCTTAAACATAAAAAAACTATTAAAGCGAATATTTTACTCCACACTCAAAAAAAAAAAACGAACTACAAATTATCCAAAATTTTCTTTAAAATAGTTTAAAAGTTTTCCACAATTTAAGTAAAATTTTATTAAAACTTAGAAAAAGTTTCTTTAAATTAATAAAAATTAATTTTTTGCTCCAAACTAAAAAAAAAAGACATGGAACTAAAAATTAGTCTAAAATTTCCTTTTTCATTAATTTAAGTCAAATTTTGTTAAAACTTAGAAAAATTTTCTTAAAATAAATAAAAAATTCTTATGTTTGGAATAGTTTATATGTTTAGAAATAGTTCACATCTTTCTTAAGTAATTCTTGATTTTAGGAAAAAACAATTATGTATATCAAATAAAAATTTATCAATTTTTAAGAAATTTGCAAACTAAAATATAATAAAACTAAGTTTAGTTTTATTCCCATTTAGTTCAAAAACTATGTCTAACTTAAAATGAGAAAGTACTTGAACTTAATGTGTGTTCATTTTGTTTTTTCGCCAGCAGTAAAATTATCTAAATTTTAGAAAGCCATTTCTAAATTCAATTTTTAAGTCTACCACTTTCTAATATTTAAGAATTGGTTTCTAAAAATTAGTTCAGGCAATTAAAAACAAAAAGTAATATAGTTTTTCCTATGTTATAATACAAATATATTTTGTTTTAGAAAGTGATAAACTATTTCTAGGGAAAATTTTCCCGCAACTTAGTTCAGATAAATTTTAAAAATTTTAATAATATATTACTTTTTTTCAAATAAAAGATTTCTAATTTTTAAGAAATAATAACCTTAGGTATAGGATTTTTTTTCTTAAAAATTTCTTCAAATAAATTAAAAAAACTTGTGTAAATTCTTTCTTAAATCATGGAAGAATTTAGTTTTTGTTGAAAAACGTTTAACTTATTTTCAATATTTTTTTCAAAAAAAAAAAAAAGCAATAAATTAAAAACAAACTAGTTAGTTAATTTTCCTAATTTTAAAGAAAAATATTATTAAAAGAAGAAAAAAAATTATAGTGCATGATTGTAATTTTTGGTTCGTGATCGTGAGAGTCAGTCAAAAATGGTTTACGTGCATATTTCTAATCATAACAGTCTTCAATATTGAATTTAAAATAGCTTAAAATATATTTTAAAATTTTGTTAGCAAAAGGTAAAAAATTTCAAATTTGTGCTTTTATGTAATAATTTTGTTTGCTGACTACAATACAAAATATCGCAAGCAAATTTTATACATTACGGCATAATGGCTTTGCTATAATTGACGTTGATGGCTATTAAACTTTATATTCACTTAATAACAAAAAAAGTTAAAATTTTTATATGTCAATTAAAGTTTAAGCTTAAAACGCCATAAAATAAATTTATGACATTTTTACATATTCCAGTAATCACAAGACATGTAACTGTTATATTTTGTATTTTTGCAACAATTTCCTTAAATTAGTTAATTTAAGAAGACAAAGAACCCCCAGTGTTCCTTAGCCATAGATGCCGTGTGTCACTTAGGGCGTCCCTTTTTGGACTTCTCTCAAGGTGAACCATTAATTAACTACGAAAAAGATATTTGTCATATTTGTCAAAAGGATATTTGTTTCAGGATATCCTGCAGTACATTTTTTATTTTGTATACCTTTTTGCTAATCGAATTTAATTTATATTTTAAGTACAAGAGTTCAATATAATTCAATTTAATTTAAAGACAAAAATGTATAGCAAAAAGCTTGTTAAAAGCAGTGTCCTCACAAAGCGAAAGTCCTCCGAAAGTGGGGAGTGTAAAGTATTTTAAGAATTTTTAACTTTATAATAGAAACAGTTTCATATTTATTAGAACATTTTTATTAAATTTAAGAATAAATTTCACTTAAAATAAGTGCAATTTAACGTGATGTTAAAAATATTTTCTTATTTTTAGGGTTAAGTCCTAGTTTTTAGTAAAAAAAAATTATCTTATGAACTTAAATAAAATAAAAATTTTCTTAAAACCAAGGAAACATTTTCTAACTAACAGTAAAATTTAAGATGATATATGAACTAATTAAGAGGAAAGTTCGTTATAAATAAAAATTTAGTTCTTAATAGTAAACTTTTTTCTATAATTTATAAATTTTAATCAAATTTTAAGTAAAATTTGTTTCTTAATTTCAAGAAAAATTTTATTAAATATTGGTGCCGTTTTCACTTAAATTTTTCCTGCAAATAAGTTAACTTTTTTAAATTCTAGTTAAATTTTTTTGTGCATTATCGTCTTCTTAGCAATCAAACACTTGGTTAAGTTGTTTTTCTAACAAGCACTATGATATTACCAAAAATTTTAACACCAAAATTTTTTACTCTGGCTTAAATAATATTTTTCACAGTTTTCTTTTTAAGACTTACTAATATTCTTTTCAGTTAATTTCCACAAGTTTTCTGTTAAACTTAAATTTATAACAATTTCCGAAAAATTACCGACATATTACTTTGAGTGTTTCTTTATACGTACTCGTATATTAAATATGAGTTTATTTAGTTCCCTTTTTTAGAATGCATATATGCATGCATAAATATATTTCTTATTTGGTCTATCTTCATATTAAATGGCATTTTATAACATTAGTCCTCATATCTTCATCAACAACATCATCATCATTATTATCATCATCATCATTATCATATTCCCAAGCATTTAATAAGTAGCATTTCATTGTTAACTACTTGTAGTAAGTACTACATCAGTAGCAACATTCAATATTATCATTTTATAACTCACAACTCATTCGGTTCGTACTTGTAGCCTTCAACTTACTTTGTTAAGTCGTCTCAGTTTGCAGATACATGAAATTGAGATGTTTTAACTTTAAGTTTACATTACAGTTATTTTTTTTAGATTTTTATTTTTTATTTTTCAATTTTAAATTTTTTTTTTTTTGCTACAATGCATAAATTTGTGAAAAATGTGGTTGATAATATTTGTAGAAGATTCAACTGCCAGTTTATGTCTTCTATATATATAAAAGAATAACATTACTGGAAATAACATAAAATGTGACATAAAGGTTCTTTCGCCGGCGGGGACCTACGCTAAGAGGGAATTTTTCAAAAAATCTTAGGGCAGCTGTAAAAGGAGGAAAAGGTCCCCGTTGACAGCCTGCCCAATCCTATTTGGTTAGAAATTTGAAATTTAAAATAAAAAAAAAAATCCGTAATTAACGTCTAATTTAAAAATAATGTACTTTTTGGAATTTTCGGCAGAAACGTGATAAAAGTGGGAGTAGAAAAGGAAAAAATTTTACCCTTAATGGCCTTCAAAAACCTATGAATTTTTTTGGAATATCCGCAACATGGTCAAAATGGTGATGCAAAACAAGTAACGAGTAGAAAGGAAGACTGTATCTTTGTTGATATTTATCGATTGGAGCATATTTTTTATTATTTAAATTATTTTTACGTATTTTAAAAATTTTAGCGGATGAAAATTATTTTTATTTAATTGCTGCATTACTAATGATAATGAAATTTAAAACGATTGATTTTAATCAATGAAATTGAATCCACAAATTTTTAATGGAAAAAATTTCATTACCATTAAATGCATTATTTTTAAATGGTAATGAAATTTATTCCATGATAATGAAAAATTTCCCTGGAATAGTAGACATCAAATGGGACCGGGATTTTTGAAAATGTTTACGTATGGAGTAAACCCTAGGAGCTAATTCAATGACAAGGCTTTCTTGGAACTTTCGCCAGGAACATGGTAAAACAGGGGATCAAAAGAGAAAGATCACCCTTATAAGCTTACCCTAGAAGCAGCTTTGTCTAGAAACCTGTAATTAAAAATATCTGTCCCCTTAACTATTGGCTTAGTCATTAATTAATGACCCGTCAAAACATTTTTGGATAGAAATGTAAAATTGGGCGTAAGAAAAAACACTTTTTAAAAGGGAAAAAGTGCGCATTATAAAATGTGTAGGCTGTTACTCCATCCTAGACATCCACCAAAATGTTTGTTTTGAGCATTTTGAGGGGGGGGGGGGGGGGGGGTTGGGAGCAAACAGGGGAATGGTCTTACTCTTAACATTCTGGTCAAACTGCTTTTCTAAAAATCGGAAATATAAAAATGTGTTTTCCCTGATAAGGTACTTTTCTAATATCCAACAAGAACATGCTACAAATAAGGCTATTGGGGGAAATCACCTTCTAAACACCCAAAACAAACCGCTTGTGCTAGAAACTTGAAATTTACCATGAAGGTTCTCATCCAGCGTAGGCTTCCAACAACATTTGTGGGGGTGGGGCAAGAAGAGCAAAATATTGCCAATTTGTGCCCTGCCTAAAAAACTTCCGAAATCCGACGGAGGTAATTTTTAGAATTTCAAATCAAATTGTAATAAATGGGTTTCAAAAGGCAAAAAGTTCCCCTGTCTGAAACCTTAAATTGAGGAATCTTTTACAAAATGGTTAAATAAATTTATTTACCAAAAAATAATTCTTAAAAAAAATAATTAAATTTTCTTCTTAATATTTTCCAATAACGAAGTATCCGACTTTCAATCTAGTATAAACATAAAGTGTTATTTAATATTACACTATACATTTATTAGATTTTATGAATTTTATTAAGTCAACAAAATCTGCACATATCAAATAAAAATTTTCTCTTTTCAATATTTTATGATTTTATTACAGGGTTGTTAGGAAACTTTGTTATTACACTGACAGCTTTAAATGACATTTATATAAACAACTCACTAAAGATTATATGCTGGATGTAGATTTAAAAACTGCTGACTTAACTGACAACACTTGAAATTAGTAATTAAGGTTAAATTTATAAATATAAGCATCTACATCTGATGTCCCTCAAAATGTTCATTATTATTCCCTTATAAGGATTTATGATAAATTGTGAAGACCCACAATTTTCTTTAGACCATGTTCAGATAAAATTTCCTTTTTTTTTAGGGATTTTTCCATTTGGATACCTTTAAAAGTCACCTTCATATTTATTTAGCATCCCCTCTCACATTTAATCTACGTAATGAGTTCATCTTTTATCTCAAATTACAAATGTTTAACTCTTTTATTATTTATATTTACCTTCCAATTTTCATTAGTGCTAAATTCATATTCATCTTTTTTTAAACATTTTTAAAATTTTACACACATATGGTCGAATCGTAAAAAAAAACAGTATGTGTAGTACAAACAGCAATAATGTTTAATCATATTTTATGCCATTTTTCTGTTTCAACTGACATTTTTGCATAAAAATTTGTATTTTTTTGAGGTCCCTATAGTATAGTTTTTGGTGTTGGAAAGAATTATGTAAAAAAAAACTACCTGGTTGTATCATTATAAAAGCCCATCAAATTGCAGGTGAAAATAAAGTATAATAAACATACGACGACTACATACAGAGAGAAAAAGAGACATACATATAAAATTGAAAATATGTAAAAGGATAATGGGACCGACTATCACGAAAAAAGAACTGAATTTACTAGTAAAGTTATAAGCTCCTTATAAACCCCTAAAATTCATAGCGAAAATTCCAAAAGGTACCTTATCAGTGAATTTATCCATACTTCAGGGAATTGTATTTTTAATTTATAATTTTAGCTCCAGGGATTTTGGTAGGATTTTAAGGCAAAGATAATCCAAAAGTGCGTATTGGTGGTCTACTATTCATGAGATTCATAGCAATTGTTATGAAAGTATATTCAATATAATTTTTTTAATATTTTAAGAATAATCTTTAAGAATTTGATTTCATTGATGATTGACAATCGTTTTGAATTTCAGTACCATTAATAATGCATTAAATAACAAAAAATAATTAACATTGCTTGGTAAATTTGCGAAAATGGTAAAAATGGAGAATACTCATTAAAATAGAAAAAAAATATGTTCAAATCGACATATATCTATTCCATTTCCTTCCCTGTGTTTAGTGTTTCACTCGTTCCCCGTTCCATATCATTTTGCTCCACTTTAATGTTTCAATTCCATTTCCATTCCACTCGTTCCCCGTTTGTTTGTAATTCGTTTCCTTAAATAGTTCAGTTTCAGTTCCCTTCGTTCTTTGTTCCATTCTATTTCATTCCCTGTGTTAAGTGTTTCAAATCTACCTGTTTCCCGTTCCATTACATTTCGTTTCCCACTGATAATGTTTCAATTTCACTCGCTATACAAGTTTCAGGTTTCTGTCTAAAGCGGCAATTAAGGACGGCACTTCTCCCCTTTTGAAGCACGCTCTAAAGGAAGATTCCAAAAAGTATATTATCAGTGAATTACCCCATACTGTAGGGAACACATATTTTAAATATCAGGTTTTCAGCCAAAACTGTTTGGGCAAGCCGTTAGGGGCAGACTTTTCCATATTTAAATTTTAGTAAAAGTTTACGGCGAGCATGCTCTATGTGAACAATCGTGTCGGAGGTGGTTTGTTTATCTTAAAAGTGGTGATTTTGATCTCGAAGACAAGGAACGGCTGCGGCAACTTAAAAAGTTTGAAGACGAAGAATTGGAAGCATTGTTCTATGTGGACGAATGCCAAATGCTTCAGAAGTTGTCAGAATCAGTGGGAGTGGATGAGTAGAAAATCAGCAAACTCCTAAAAGCCATGGGATTGATTCAAAAGCAAAGAAACTAGATGCCATACGAGTTGAAACCGCGTGAACTGGAAAGGCGATTTGTTGCTAGTGAACAGCTCCTTGAACGCCAGAATAGGAAGGGTTTTTTGCATCGCATTGTGACTGGCTATCAAAAATGGATCTATTACGACAGCTATCAACATCCTTTTTAAAGCCGAATATATATGGCATGAAGCTTTTGCTCTGTATTTGGTGGGACCAGCGCGGCATGATCTACTACGGGAATGCTTTCGGGCTCACCTCATGCGTTTGAGCAGGCACTGAAGCAAAACTGGTCGGCATACGAAGAAAGGCACGACAAAGTCATTTTGGAGCTTGACAACCCTCGGCCACATGTAGTAGGTCTTACTTGTAAGCAGGGTTTACTTGTATGTCTTACTTGGAAACGATGAAATGGGAAGTCCTATCCCATCCTACTTATTCTCCAGACATCGCTCCTTCCGACTACTACTTGTTCCGGTCAATGACACGTGGCCTGTCTTAGCAGAAGTTCCCTTCATAAAAACAATGCAAAAATATGTCGATGATTGGATTGCCTCAAAAGCCAAGTCATTCCTCCGAGCTGGGATCCAAAAATTGCCAGAAAGATGAGAAAAAGTTGTGGCCAGCGATGGGAAATGATTTGAATACATATTTGTAACCATTTTTGCACAATAAATCCATAAATTTCGAAGATCCAATATAATGTTCCAAATCTGGACCTAAATAGTGTTTTTATGACTTTAATTTAAAATGTATATATTTCCAGTAAAAATGTTTAAGGCCCAAATGCAATTTTCTTAAGAGACTTAGGCTTTGTTTTTTAATTTTAAAAATTTACAAATTTTCAGTAACAATTTTTAAGGCCCAAATGCAATTTTCTTAAGAGACTTAAGCTTTGTTTTTTAATTTTAAAAATTTACAATTTTCATTTCATATCGATACTTAGCTTAAGTCACTTAAGCCAATTGTAGTTGGGCCTTTAGGTATAATACCTTGAAATAGCGAAATTTAATAATGCGGATCATCTTTGCAAAATAGTGGATTTTGCTAAAAAAAAAAAAAATGTTATCAAATTCTTATCAAATTATTACACGCGAATTTATAGGGTCTCTGAATACCAATGTGATGTCAGATTTACAATTTAACAGGTAAAAAAAGTTATAGCCGGTCAAGCCAGATCATAAGATACCCTACAACACAGTACGATTTGGGTTATCTTCCAAAAAATGCGCAATAGATACACTCACCAAAAAAAGTCTGTAATGGCAACTTAAAATTCTGCTAATTTGAGCCCAGCGGTATTTTTTGCTAATCTTAGCAACACATGTCTGCTGACGTGTAGTACAATGAAATTAGTAGAAAAATTAGTAGCCGCTACTAAATTTTAGTAGACTTTTTGTTAAGTGGAATTTAAAATCTGTTTGCTAAAATCAGCAAAAAAAAATTACTAAATACTATTAATATTAGTACAAAGTTTTAGATTTATTTTTTTTATCGAGCATCAAAAATTTTGATTATATTTTTTAAAAGATGTTTTATCCAAATTAAAAAAAAAAAATCAAAGGCTTAAAAATCTTAAAAATTGTTAAAACATAAACGAATTTATCATTTTGTTTTAATTTGGTAATTTCTGTTTTGAAAAATATTTTAGTAAATTTTTTTTTTTACTTTTAAGGTTAAATTTAATTGTTTTTAGGGCTGATTCTAAAAACCCTTTTTAGTGCTATTTTAAGTGGATGTCCTCTTTTTAGACATGAGTCGGTATCTTTACTTCCGATACCTTTTTTAATCCTATGTAACATTTTAGGGCAATTTAAGTTTGTATGTATAAGTTTTAATTATTAGAAATAACATTTTTTTCAATATCGACTTTTTTAAAATTAGTAATTTTTTTTTGCTAATTTTAGCAAATCGGTTTTCAAAAATTTGTAAAATGATTTCTGAAATTAGAAACAAAAATTTGTAGATATTTTGTAAAAATTCTGTAATTTGTAAAATGTAAATAGCAAAAAGATTTGCTAAATAATAATTTTTATACTAAAAATCAGTACAAAAATAGTAAAGTGGGATTGAAAACCGTTTACAAATTTTTCTACTAGCTTTTTTTTCTGAGTGTATAGAGAAAAATTTAAATGAATGTTACTAAAAAGTTCACTTAGACAAATACCGGAAAGGTGGGTTTATATGTGGACTGGATCATATTGTGGTACGGTTTTCTTTAAATTTTGTGTGTCGAAATACTAGATAAGTCCACTTCAGATAGGACCATTCCAAGGGGACCAATTGCACCAATTTCTATAGATGTGGGCATTTGGCCAAGAATACCTCATGTGACAAATTTCATCTAAATAACATTATTTTTTATATAGTTTACCAACGAGTAGAACTAAATTTGGGATTTTCTTTTAGTACTTAAATTTTAGACTACAAACTATTGGCATTTTATGTCCACAGTTGGTCGCTTTAGTTATCCACATTGAGTGTATTGTGTTGATATACCGTAGAGCAAAAATTAAAATAAAAAATAAAAAAAACAAGCCAACAAATATTATATGGAGCTGCCAATTTAAGCAACAACTCACTTTGGTAATTCATACAACATACACCGTAATACATACAACAACATAGTTTGTGGAAAAAACAAAATGAATAAAAAACCTTGAACTTTAGAATAAAAATAAAGAAGAAAATGGCCTCACTAAGGGATGCTGCTGTTGAAAAATAAATACAGAGAAGAACAAACATCATCACACAATACTAAACCAGTACAATATATAGACCACAGTAGGAGGTAAAGAAATTAGAATTTTAAAGAAAGTAGGAAAAAGTAATGAAGAAAATAAGATCATTTAAGCAGAATCCAATCGGGAAGTTCAAAAGGTATAAAAAAATATCAGTAGATCGTTTGAGCCGGGAATTGAACTGAGAACCAATTGTTGTCAGGGTCAATAGCAACAGCTTAAGAGTAGATATTAAAGCTTTCTTATAATCTGGTTGCCCTACTGTTTTCAGTACCTACCCCAGTGTAATAATAATAATGGTATGTTGTTGATTTTGTAAAGAAATATGCTTGAATAGGCTTAAAAAGTCAATGTAAGAGTGTGGGTATTCTCATATTATGTACTTTTTATTTATATGTATGCGAGTGTAAATAAAAACTATTTTATAAATGTGTAAAAATGTTCATCTGCAGCAAAACATGTGTTAACATGTTGACAGTTCTTTTTTTCTTTCTTGCTGTTATTGTTGTTAAATGTTGATGGTTAACTTCGTACAACAAGCAATATGTGGTACATTAAAATTATTATATCCTTGGATTTAGTGGGACAGGTTGAGGGAGAACGATGGCTGATGTTTAGAATAATATTTTATTTAGAAAGTGTCGAATAAACTTTTTTTGTATTAAAGACATTAGCTGTTTTGTTTAGTTTATACAAAATGACAATATTTGTACGGAATAATATAAAATCCCTAAAGGAATTGAAAAGATTTTTGTTTAACTCTTTTAAAGAATTTTAGATATATAGGAATATCAGATATTCTATAAAGATATTGTGTTAAAGATATCTTGAATATATAAAGAAAATTTTTGATGCAAATTATTCAACATGAAAGTTAGTTATTTTAACTGAAATTGCCGTTTTTTTTTTATTCAGAAAAAAAATTTCAATGATTTTGATTAACCTACAAAAACTAAAATCGAGTTTTAATTAAAATATTTGTAAATACAATTAAAAATTTAATTAATATTGGACCAGCAAAATAAATTGTTATATCAATTATTTTTTTGTTTTTGTTAAAATTAATTGAAATTTTCAATAATTTTTTTTTATATCAATTAAATTTTTAATCAAAAATCTTCAAAATTTTCAATTCAAATTTGTATTATATCAATTATAACTTTAATTAAAGTTCTAACCAAAAATCATTTAAAATTGTAATTAAATTTATAATTCCAGCATCAAATCAATTAAAATTTAATAAAATTTTTGATTAAAATTCTAGTTTCAAATCACTTAAAACTATAATCAATTTCAAATTTTGATTAACCTACAAAAAGACTGCTTTTGGGTAACATTTGAAATATGTACACAGATAAAACTAAAATCGAGTTTCAATTAAAATATTTGTAAATAAAATTAAAAATTAAATTGAATTTGGAAAGAATTTGTTATATCAATTATTGTTTTTTTTTTTGCTAAAATTAATTGAAATTTTCAATTACTTTTTTTATATCAATTAAATTTTTAATCAAAAATTTTCATCATTTTCAATTAAAATTTGAATTATATCAATTATAACTTTAAATAAAGTTCTAACCAAAAATCAATTAAAATTTTTATCAAATTAATTAAAATTTTTTATTGAAATCCATTTTTAAATCAATTAAAATTTTAATCAATTTCAATGATTTTAATTAGCCACTGCTTTTGGGTAACATTTAAAATATGTACACAGAAAACATCAAAATCGAGTTTCAATTAAAATATTTGTAAAAACAATTAAAAATTTAATTGAATTTTGACCACCAAAAGAATTTTTAATATCAATTATTTTTTTTTTAATTGAAATTTTCAATTAATTTTTTAATCATATAAATTAAATTTTTAATCAAAAATTTTCAACGTTTTCAATTAAAGTTTTAATTATATCAATTATTCAAGTTCTAATTAAAAAGCAATTAAAATTTTGAATCAAATTTTTATTTAAAAAATTCCAGCATCAAATCAATTAAAATTTTTATATAATTTTTGATTAAAATTCCAGTTTGAAATCAATTAAAATTTTAATCAAACTATCAATATTTTTTTACATTTTATAACATTTAGAACATTTTACAATAATTATTAATTTTTTTGCTCTCTCGTTTTTAATTAATTTCCAATTCTCGTTTTCTTTTTTTGGAAAAAAATTTCGTGTAATACTGCACATCAGTAATATATTTTAGGAGCACCAGAATGTATTATAAATATAATGTTAATTATACGTACTGATGTTCTAACTATAGAACAAATATTTAAATTTTTATTGAATATTTAAGACATACGTTGTTTGATGGAAAGTTGGTATGAAAATCCTCTTATAGGTTAATCCAAAACATTTATATTATTTGGAAATTAAAATCTCCATAAATTCCATTTTTTTTTATTTTATAAACTTCCTTTTGACAATCATATTTAATTGTCTCTTTAAATAACAAAGAAGGCGAAACTAACTGAAAAACAAAACCTTCATTACTATCAGCACAACAACCATAGCAATTGACATTTTCAAGCTCATTGAAAATGTCATCGTTCACACTTTGAAAACTTTACCTTCACATAACCAACATATCTTGCCACCAACATTTGCAGATGATACAAAATATTCTAGTGCTTAAACCTTTCAAACAATAAGTTATGATGATGACGATGATGATGACAATGTTATGTTAAAGTTTATCTTTATGAAAACAAAACTATAAAAAACTTAAACCTCATGGTATTCGAAAATGTTTGTTGAATATTGTCAACCAAACTTCGATGATGTCTCTTTTACAATGAATGACATTGTTGGTTTTTTCTTTGGTTTCTTCATTTATTCTAAACAAACAAGTCTTTTCATATGATTTTTTTTGTTTTTTATTCTGGTAAATTGAAAAATTATCAAGTCATATTTTTGTGACAGTCATATAAATAGGGAAGGCAAAAATTATGGGAATTTATTTTAAGCTTTAGTGCATCTTAAAGGATTAGGGAAACTGGTTTTGAAATTAGGAAAAAATAAAATTACAATAATGGTGTCCCGCCTAAGGACTTTTAGTACTGCTGCAATAAGAAAAAAACTCATATCAAAGGCTATTTTTAGCTAAATTAAATTAATTAATTAAAAATAAATTCTAAAACCATATATCCACTTAACTCAAATATAATTGTACTAGTAATTTAGTTAAAAAAAAAGAATCTTTGCTTGTCTAATAGGTCAATAATTTAATTTAATTCACACAATATTTATAAATTCTATTCATCTCGACTACACTCAAAAAAAAAAAAAAAAAAGACATGAACTAAAAATGAATCCTAAATTTCCTTTAAAATATTGTAGATTAAAAATTTCCCTGAATTTAAATCAATGTTTATTAAAACTTAAAAAAATTTTCTTAAAATTAATAAAAAAAAAATTCCTATGTTGGGGTAAAAATGATAAGTAATATTTCTTGGTTTTAGGAAAAACCAAGTATATTAAATTCAAATTTATCAATTTTTAAGAAAAACATCTTAGTTTTAAGAAATTTGCAAACTAAAATATAATAAATCTAAGTTTAGTTCAAGAAAAAAATTTAGAACATAATTTACTACCATTTAGTTCAAAAAAATTGTATAACTTAAAATGAGAAAGTACTTGAACTTAATGTGTGTTCATTTTATTTTTTCTCGAGTAGTAAAATAAACTAAATTTTAGTCTATCACTTTCTAATATTTAAGAATTGTTTTCTAAAAATTAGTACAGACAATTAAAAACAAAAAGTAATACATCTTTTTGGTATGTAATAATAAAAATTTATTGGATATTAGAAACTGATTAACTATTTCTAAGGGAACTTTTAGTTCAGATAAATTTTAAAAAATTTTAATAATTTTTTTTCCAAGTAAAAGTTTTCTAATTTTTAAGAAAAAAAAAACCTTAGGTATAGGATTTTTTTCCTAAGTTTAAGCTAAAAATGCCATAAAAAAATTTATGACATTTTTCCATTTTCCACTAATCACAAGAAATGAAACTGTTATATTTTGTATTTTTGCAACAATTTCTTTAAATTAGTTTATTTAAGAAGACAAAAGACCCCCAGTGTTCCTTAGCTATACATGTCGTGTGTCACTTAGGGCGCCCTTTTTTTAATTCTCTCAAGAAGAACCATTAAATAACTAGGAAAAGGATCTAACTTAGTTGTTTACCTTTTTGCTAATGAAATTAAATAAAATATTTTAAATACATGAGTTTAGTATAATTCAATTTAATTTAAATATAAAAATGTATAGCAAAAAGCTTGTTAAAAGCAGTGTCCTCACAAAGCGGAGGTCCTCCGAAAATGGGAAAAAAATTAGACAATGAGTGTAAAGTACTTTAAGAATTTTTAACTTTATCATGGAAACAGTTTCATACTTATTGTAAAATTTTTTAACAAATTTAAAGATAATTTTCACTTAAAATGAGTGCTATTTAACTTAATGTTAGAAAATATTTTCTTATTTATAGGGAGTTTTTAGTAAAAAAAATATCTAATGAACTTAAATAAAATAAAATTTTTCTTAAAACCAAGAAAATATTTTCTAAATAACAGTAAAATTTAAGCTGATATATGAACTAATTATTAGAAGATTTTACTGTTTTAAAATAAAAATTTAGTTCTCAATAGTAAAATTTTTCTATAATTTAGAAATTTTTATAAAATTTTAAGTAAATTTTTTTTTATTTCAAGGAAAATTTTATTACATTTTGCTAAAAAAAAAAAGTGTCTTTGGCGCCGTTTTCATTTTAATTTTTCCTCCAAATAAGTTTATTTTTCTAAATTCTAGTTAATTTTTATTTTTTTTTGGTGTAGTATTCGTTCAAACATACATAAATATATGCAGACAAGAGTACTCGTATATTATTGTTATTTATACTGATCTCCATTGTATATCAATTAAATTCACACTTTTATAAACACATTCATTCTGTTTTTAGAATAGAATTAGCAGCACGCTTAAAAGAATGAAATCATCAACAAACAATTTTGTTTGGATAATGATAAAATAGTGGAAATTATGAAAATTTTGATTAAAAGAAAAGCAAACCTAAGAGACAAGGGCACTATATTTTTGCTAAAAAAACCTGGGTAATTACAAAAGTCACATGAATTTATCATATTTGGAAATTTTGTAATTTTAGTGATTATTTGGAAGAAATTACGTCACGAAATTCAAAAGAGAAGTGAATAAAAATATTTGCAGATTTTTAGAAATTTTCAAACAAACAACTTAACTGAAAATAGTTTGTAAGTTAAAATAACAGAAAATAACATTTTAAAGAAATCATATTTTATTTAAAATCAGTCTACTAACTTTTCATTTAATGGTTTTTATTATTTCTTTTTAAATGTTGTTAAAACAACTGACACATTAGTAAATAACAAATGATAAATCAGTTAAAAATAAAAGTTAAAATTTTAAAAAATAACTGATTATTAATTTATTTGAATTTGTTTCCGTTTTTTGTATTATTGTTTGTTTTATCTACAAAATGTATACTCACACAGTTTATAGACACATTTTGTGTGAATGAGCATATGTGTGTGTTAAAAAGTTCTTGTAATTTGAATTGAAAGAATTTTGTATAGAAAAAAGTAAATAAAAAACAAATTGGAATTTTTTGCAATAGAAAAAGAAAACAGAAAAAATCGGAAAATGTCAGTAAATCATTTTGAAATGTATAAAAAGTTAAAGTAAAAATACTTTTGTAAATTTTGCATATTATATTAAATTCAATATTATATTGAAGCTGATAATATTTAAATATTTTAATCCCAATTTTTATAATGCAGTATGATTTATGCACATTCCAGAACTTTTTTAAGGAATTAAACAGTTCATTCCTTAAAAAAGTTTTGGAATGTGCATAAATGATTGTGCATTATTAAAATTGGCATTAAAATATTAAAAAAAATGCCATAAAATTTTTAATTTTGTATATTTGATGCAGATACATGTAAATATTTACAATAGGAAATTATTGTAAAAAAAAAAAATATTTAGAAATTTTGAAGATGATATTTTTTTTTTTTCAAAACTACAGAATTGTTTAAATTATGTATATTTATAGAAATTCGAAAAATTATTTTAAAAATTTGTGCAGATCTTTAAAAATTTCACATGAAAGTAAAAATAAACGTAACCGCATATTTTCAATAATGCAGATCTTTTACAATTAAGTCAAATATTTGTAGATAAGACTTGGTGAATTTATGGGTATTAATTAAGTTGTGCATATGCATATTAAATTTATGCATATTTGTTGAAACTTATGTAAATTTGTCTCACTGCTTTTAAAATTTATGCAGATTCGTTAAAATTTAATAAATATTAGCAAATATGTTAAAATGCATATTTTTACTTTCTCTCAAATGTTTGCATATTTTTGCATTTTTGTAAAAGTTGCATTTCAAATTATTTTACATATTTGTTAAATTATGTCAACGAAAAAAAACTTGTTTAAATTTATTAAAATTAATTGTTTCTTTTTATCCAGTCAATTCTTTTAAATCCTTATAAACAAATTTAAAATTCAGTAGTTTATTCTTTAGTTTTTTTTTGTACATTCTCACTATATGTACACATTCAAATTGTGCATCATGAATACATTTCCACATCTATTTTTTGTTGCAAGCAATTTAATGTTTTGTAAAGAATGAAAAGTATAAAAAATGTAAAAATTTTTCCATTAATTTAAAAAACAAAAAAGTAGAAAAAAAATCCAAGCAAACCAACAGCAGCACAAATAGTAGTTTGTTGCATGTGGAAATGTTGTTGATGAAACTTACAAATAGTTTGAAATTGGAAAATTTATATTGTAAACATTTGATGGGTTCTTTGTGTGCAAGAGATAGAAAGAGAGTATGTGGCAAGGGAAGATGTAGTGTGAAAGTTCTGATGCGGTATGATGCTATAAAATAATGTTTAAATTACCTCCCTCTATGGTAGGAGGAAATAACTACAGAACAAAAAAAAAAAAAAAAAGTGTAAACGTGCATTACACTCTTGCAGCATATAGTTCATGTATGTGAATGAAGAAGCAACTTGGTATACGTTCGTGTTGCATACATTTTGTAAATACCCCAAAACAAATGTGTATAAATTGAAATATTCTAAAATTTATGATCAATAAACATAAACAAAAATACATAAATTTATAACGAGTTGTTGTAATTGAAATATTTACATAATAATGAACATTTTACAAGAAATATTTAAATTACTTTCAAAATTTTCATAAATAGTTTTAGAAAAATTTTATAAAATTATTTATATGAATTTCCTTGAAAGTTGCTTAAGGAAAATAGTTTTTAATGTTTCATTAAAATTAACATTAAAGCCCTTGGAACAGCATACATTCAAACATTTCAGTTTTGATAGTCAAATATGCTGTAAAATTACAAGTGTCCCAACTATTTAAATGGTTGCAGAACATTAATAAAATGTACTTGCGATATTTTATATTGTAGTCAGTAAACAAAATTATTACATAAAAGCGCAGATTCGAAATTTTTTACCATTTGCTAACAAAATTTTAAAATATATTTTAAACTAATTTAAGTTAAATTTTTAACGCACGATCACGAACCAAAAATTACAATCATACACGATAATTTCTTTTAATGGATTCTTTAGGAAGCAAATCCTTTAACAATATTTTTCTTTAAAATTAGAAAAATTAACTTGTTTGTTCTAAACTTAATATTAATATTGAAAATAAGTTAAACATTTTCCAACAAGAACTAAATTTGTCCTCGATTTAAGAAAAACTTACTCAAGTTTGTTTTTTATTTATCTGAAGAAATTTTTAGAAAAAAAAATCCTATACCTAAGGTTATTATTTCTCAAAAATAAGAAAACTTCTACTTGAAAAAAAAAAAATTTATTAAAATTTTTAAAATTTTCCTTATTACAGTTTTTTCCTTTTTATCCTTATTATAGTTTATTCGCCTGAACTAGTTTTTAGAAAACAATTCTTAAAAATTAGAAAGTGTAGTAGACTTAAAACTGAATTTAGAAATGACTTTCTAAAATTTAGTTAATTATACTACTGGCAAAAAAAAAAAAATATTAAATGAAATTAAGTTAAAATATTTTCTCATTTTAAGTTAGATAAACTTTTTGAACTAAATGGTAGTAAATTATGTTTTAAATTTTTTTCTTGAACTAAACTTAGTTTTATTATATTTTAGTTTGCAAATTTCTTAAAACTAAGATGTTTTTTTTAATTGATAAATTTTGATTTAATATACTTGTTTTTTTCCTAAAATCAGGAAATATTACTTAGTAATGATATGAACTATTTCTGAGTATATTAACTTTTTCGTTTTTAACCAAACATAGGAAGTTTTATACATTTTATGAAAGGTTTTATAAGTTTTAATAAAATTTGACTTAAATTGAGGGAAATTTTTAAAATATTTTAAAGGAAATTTTGGATTTATTTTTAGTTCATGTTTTATTTAAGACCTAATCGTATTATTTTAGCACTCTAATATAATTATTAACTGATTGTAGTTGTTTAAATTAAAAAATCTAATGTTAAAATCTTAAACTCATTCGAAATTCTTGCACCAACAAAATTAAAGAACTAATTGTATTTTAGTTCCAAAGTATATAAAATCTAATCATAGTTCTTTATTGTTAAAAAATCTAATCATAGTTTTTGTAATAACTAATTAAGAGAACATGTCGTAGTTGTTTTTGAACTAAAATCTATGAACTAATCAGAAATCTTAAATCTCTAATTCTTAAAATAAATCTTGTAATAACTAAAATTAGAAACTTATCGTCTAATTTTAGTTGCAATATAAATATGAACTAATGACAGTTCCTTAATCTAAAAAATGTAAACATAGTTCTTGTAATCTAATCTAATGATAGTTCATGTGGTAACTAATTTAAAGAACTAATCGTATTTATTTGTGTACCAGAATCTATGAACTAATCTAACATCTTTAATGTCAAAATCTTAAAATTAATTGCAGTTTTTGTAAATATAAATCTTATGAAGTAAACATGGTTTTAATTACACCAAAATCTATTAACAAATCGTAGTGCCATTAATATTAAAGTCAATCGAAGTTCTTGAATTTATGAATTTTAAAAAGTAGTCACACTTTAGTTTCTTAATGTAAAAAATTCAAATTTATCTCTTGTTTCAAAAAATAAATCATTCAAATCTTTAAATTCAAATTAGCCGCAGTTACTGCAATAACAAAATTAAAGTACCAATATAAATATGAACTAATCGTAGTTCATATATGAAAAATAACTAATTTAAAAAATTTCTCGTAGATTTTTTAATATCAAGTTCTAAGAACTAATCAAAACTCTTTAATGTCAAAATCTTACACTTATTCAAACTTTTGGTAATAATATAACGTAATGAACTAAAGATTAAAGATTTAAATCTTTAAAGTAATAGTAGTTCTTGTAATAAAGAACTAATCGTTTTATTTTAGTATTAATATAAATGTGAACTAATCATACTATTCGTCGACATTTTAGTACCGTATTATTTTAGTATTAATGTAAATATGAACTAATCATACTATTCGTAGGAATTTTAGTACCAAAATTTATGAACTAATCAAAAAAAGAACTAATCGTGTTATTTTAGTATAAATATAGATATGAACTAATCATACTTGTCGTAGGCATTTTTGTACCAAAACCTATGAACTAATCAAAAAAAAACTAATCGTATTATTTTAGTATAAATATAAATATGAACTTATCATACTATTCGTAGCCATTTTAGTACCAAAAACTATGAACTAATCATAGTTATGTAATATCAATTTCTAAAAACCAATCCTAGTTCTTTAAGAACTAATCGCATATTTTTAGCACCAAAATTTATAAACAAAAGGTAATTATTCTATAAACAAAATTTATAAGCTAATAGTTTTAGTAACAAAATCTTTGAACTAATCATAAATCTTTTAACAGCAAATTTCTTTAATTTTTGCCACAATCCCTTTTCAGTTGGCCACCTTTAATTTAATCTCCATACTGTTGCTTAAAGTTTAACTATATTAAAAACTTTTTTAAAAGTCATTATCATTACATATAAATATTTTACTTCTTTAAAACTTAAAAGACCGTATGTCAGTCGGTCGTCTACAACAACTACATAATTAAAACATTAATGAGTTTAGGTTTTTTTGTTTCTTGAAAAAAAAAACTTCAACTAAAATGATTACAACACTTAAGTTGAAAAAAAAAATCAGTACTTTAAATGTTTGCAACACGAATGTATGTTACTCGTATTTAGTTAACCTTAAGGTTTATATGGAAATTTCACTTTTATTAACATTTTAACACTGTTTGTTAGTAATTTTTGATTGTAATTAGACATGTAAACATTATAATAAATTACTGTTGTTACGTTAAAAGGGGGCAATAAGGTGTTTTGTGGTTTATTGTATAGAATTTGTAATATAGTCAATGAAATATAAATAGCAAGACATGTAATTAATAAAGATTAAATTAAAGTTTATTTAATTAAAAAAGTTTTTGATGTAGAGTTGAATGTTAAAACATTTAATTTGAAATATTTGGAATTAACTTCAAATTTATTCCCAAAAGGAAATTTTTATTTTATGTATATATATTTTATGGTTAAACTTTATATGAAAAAAATTGCACTTTATTTTGAATAAATTTCCTAAAAGGGAAATTTTTATTTTTAATTTTAAATGTTTTCAACTTTTAAGTAAAAATAAAAATTTCCCTTTTAGGAAATTTTTTATTTTTATTTTTTTTACATTAAAACAATCTGTTATAAAATTTTATATATATTTCCTAGGTATAGGGCTGATAATATAAATTTTCCCTAAGGGAAATTTTTGTTTTTAACACAAATCAGAAATAATTTACATTTTGAATTTTTCTTAAATCAATATGGAGTTATGGCATAAAAACAAAAAATTTCCCTTTAGGGAAATTTTAAGGGAAATTTTTTATTTCGGCTTTGTGCTATATTTTGTTGATTTAGTTTTATTTCTAGGAACATATTTTTTATAAATTAAGCTTATAACTAAAATATCCCTTAAGGGAATTTTTTTTTGAAACCAACAAAAAATTAGCAATTTTAATTATTTTAAAAACTGTAAATAAATTTGCAAAATAAAACCCAAAATTTCGTGGGACATTCTTTATTTTAATACTATGTTTATTTTACCAGCTTAGTGGAAAAATTCAAAAATTTTACCTAAATTGTTAATTTAGTTTATATTTTTAGGGTTTAAGGTTTAAATTGGTCTGAAACATGAACTTCCCCTAGGGGAAATTTTTGTTTGTGATATGAACCAGATAAATTTTGCATTTTTTATTTTCCTTAAGTCAAATTAGAAATTTCCCTTTTGGGAAATTTTAAGGGAAATTTTTAATTCTAATTTTATTCAATATTTAAGTAGCCTAGCTTCAGAATTATGTTTATATTTTATATACATTGAGCCTTGAACTAAAATATCTCATAAGCGAAATTTTTGTTTTTAACATAAATCAAAACACATAAATATTTTTTCCCTTTTTAAAGACTTTAAAAAACTAAGGACTGGTTAAAGTAAAATTAACTGTTTGGATTTATTTTTTTTAATTTCTAAAATGCTATTTATTCCACTCAATTCCAATTTATATATATGATTCTTGAAGTTTCCCCCATTTATTTAAAATCAGCCTTTGTTTATGATTATATTAAAATAATTCATTCAATTGCAAAAACATAATAAAAAAAAACAAATGAAAAAAATATTATTAAATTTCCTACTTTAAATGGAAAGTTTAGTTAAACTGTATGAAATACTAGAAACTCACGCTAAAATAATGAAAATAACATTAAAAAAAAAATGTACATAAAAATTATTACACGCATATACAACTAGTTAATTTTTTTTTTCATTTTTGGCGCGAAATTATGATGTGAAGCGTAACGGTCATTGGCTTTAGAAATAGTTATACAAAAAAAAAAACTACAATATAAAATAATACTAGACAATAGATACTGGAACTGCTACTCTATACTTCGACCACTTGTAGTAATAAAATGCTAGTTTTAACACTTGAACATTAGTTATAGTGTTGATATTTGCATGATAATAATATTAATACTACAACATAATAAAAATGACCGTTAGTTTATAAATACATTTATAAAAATACATTTAACACGATATTATAATCAAGATAGATAATAAATCCTTCAAAGATAAAACAAAAAAAATTACTTATACTTTATGAGGCAAAAAAATAAGAATTTGATACCCTACATGATTATTACCCAGTTTAAAGTTGCAAAAACTTTAAATCTGATTTAAATATTAAGTACCAAAAAATCAATGAGAAATCCATAAAAAGACCTGTGATGATACCATAATTTCAAGGACGGTATTAAACTGGAAGCTAAAAATTTAACATATAGTATATCCTGAGTTTAATACCGTCCTTGATAATATTACGTACTAAAGGACCTAAAATTGTAGCAATTAAGTACTAAAAATCCCCTTACTAAGCCGTAGTATTTACTTCAAAAGTACCTTTATTTTACCCCAAAATTTAGATCAAAAATTAAGTTGAAAGTATAACTAATTTTAAATACCAAGAATCTTAAAGTTTATACCTGTATTAAAATGCAAAATACCATTTATTAGACCTTAATATTTGGCACCAAAATAATTTTAGACAAAAATACCTACGATAGTACCAAATTTTTAGTACCACAGCTTTAGGCTTAAATCTCAAAATACTTGTAGTACTAAAATATGAAATATTGAGACCCAAGGTGAGGCAATAGGTAAGGTTAGATAGATATGGTAGCCTGGCAATCAGACTCACTTAGACTATAAAGTCCCTTGTGATACCACGGAAGCTAGTAAAAATTATATCACTAGCTTCCCCCGTCGAACCATCCTGATTGCCTCAAAAAGCCCCTAAGTCGGCCGATATCGATATCAGCCAAATCACCCAGGTCCTCAAAGAAATATGAGCCCAAATACAGTCCCCTCCTGAGAGCCAGGGCAGGACAAGTGCAGAGAAGGTGCTCCGCACGCTATAAAAAGTGCTGCCATTTCTGCAAGTGGCATCGTATGTCTGTTTTGTTTTAACATTCATAGTGAATAACAATGAATCAGTATTGGAATCATTTGGAACTCAACGAAGAAGTGGATGATTTTCTATCAAAATTGATCGTGAACGACGAGTCTTATTTTTAACTCATCGGCCATATATCGGTTCTGGGATACGGAAAATCCATGCATAATTCATAAGACACGATAACATCCCCTTATATTCACCGTGTGGTGTACACACTTAAAAAGTTTGTAAGTTAAAATAACTGAAAATATCATTTAAAAGAAATGATATTTCATTTAAAAACCGGTATACTTAATTTTCATTTAAATTAAATGCCATTTGTTATTTATTTTTAAATGTTGATTAATCAACTGACACATCCGTAAGAAACAAATTATATAATCAATTAAAATAAATGTCAAAATTTTACCTACCAATCCTTAAAAAATAAATGTTTTTTTTTCATTTATTTGAAATTATTTCCGTTTTTGTATTTTTTGTTTTTTTTTTTTAATATACTCGTACAATACAAAATGTATGTATGCATATGAAGCTATAAACACTTTTTATATGAATGTGTTTTTATATGTTTGTGTGTTTGTGAAGTTCTTGTAATTTGTATTGAAAAATTTTGTATATATATAACCAATTTAAATTAAAAAAAAAAAAATTTAAATTTTATGAAAATTTTTTTTTTGAAACTGTTGCGGACACAAGTTTCCGTTTTGTGGGTAAATTTTTATTAAATTTCAAACAAATGAAAAAAATAAATGAAACTGAAAAAATGGTAAATGATAATAAATCATTTCGAATAAATGTATAAAAAAGTTAATATAGATATTTCTTTGAAAAATAAATGTATGTTCCTTTATTTTTAAATGGAACGGAAAACTTTTTTATTAAACTACAAACAGTTAACTACAAAATATTCTGAGTGCAGTTACATTGGCAAAGTTGATTGGGCCTCATTTTTTCGAACCAGTGAACTACTATCGCCATACAGCCATGCTGACTGAATTTTTCTAAGCGGAAGCTGGCGATTTGGATTTGGAGGTCATGTGCTTCCAGCAGGATGGGAACACTTGTATTACTGCTCGCGACACAATGTGTATTTTAAAGGATGCCTTGGCTTGGCCAGCCAAGGCCTTGTTTCTGAATTTCTCGCATCGATAAAGTTTTCGTAAAATACATGTAAAATGCAACCTTTTTCTGTTTTCTATAGGGTGAGTTACAGGCAATTTAATATATATTAATCTAAAGAAGATAATAATGCGCTTTATTCATGTTATTTCCCTAACTAATAAAAAATTTTACAAAGTTTAATGTGTCCACAGCTTTAGAAACTAAAAGCTCTAAAAAAAATTCCAGTAAAAATGCAAACAACTTTATCAGCTATTAAGTCACCCTGTACAAAGTATTTCTCGATGCGAAAACTTCTCGCATCATATACAGAAACGGGGTGCAGATCTCCCTATTTGACTGTTTCGGGCTTCTTCCTCTGGCAATATTTGAAGTTGTTAATGTATGCAAAAAAGCTCCGCACCTTGAAGGAGCTACAGTATAATATTCGAGTCGAAATTGACAACGTGACACCACAAATGCTACGCAAAGTTATGCAAAATATAAGCAAAAGGAGCCAAAATTGCACCAACACCGACAGCGGCTATTTGTCGAATATAATTTTCCACAATTAATTGAAACAAAATTTTAAAGTGCAAATAAATATAATCAGTTAAAAATTTAATGAATTTCAACTTTAAACAAAAAGTTATAGCGAAAGAAAATCAGGTGATGGTTTAAGAATCTTAGGTAAGACCATGAATTTTAGTACTAAAAGTTGTAAGATTGTACTACTGAAAAATATAGTGTAGGACATTTTAGACTTGGTAATTTTTATGCCAACTGTTTTTGATTGCATTTGTTTCTTTCCAAAACGTTGTTGCTTTTTAACTCTCTTATTGTTGCGTGTTATAATTTTATTAATATTTTAAGCACGTAACGGTAGTTTAGTGTTTTCATATATCAAAAATGGGCAGTCAGACAGACAGACAGGTCTACAAGATTTCTTTATTTTCTTTATTTTTGCAACAAGGTATTATATGATTATCGTCATCATAATCATCATTAACATCATTGCACTTTATCAGCACATTTATAATTTCCCACAACAAAATTACTCTTCTGGATACGCCCCCACACTTAACATATTTATTTATACTTGAAATATTTAATCAAAATAATTTAAAATTCCCTGTCTTGTGTTGTTAATAATATCATTTATATTTTCGTCATTATTGCTTAAAATTATTACAAAAAAAAAATAATAATAATAATTCTTATGAAACATCTTTTCCAATTAATGTTTAACCAAAAATTTCTTTGTTTCTTGTCATTACAATCAACATCACTGTATATTAAAAATATTAATTAAATTTTCTAAGAAATTTAAAACTTTTGTTGTCTGTTAATAAAAATAAAGTACTAGCAATATTTTGGTGGAAAGATAACAAGAAAATTCTCACAGTTATTACAAAGAAATTTTATAATTATTTTAATTAAACATATTTACAATACCAATTACAAACATTTAATGAAAAATTCGTGAAAAATGCATTTTAAGTAGAATATCAATGATTTCTTTTAAAAATTTATGTACTGTAATTAAATGAAAAATTATGGAGCATTTTAAGAAATTGTATAGATTAATACGGAAGTTATACGATTTACAATTTTATATATCGCTGGAAAGCATATAAAATAAATAACAAAAAAAAAATAAATCTGTTAAAATACACTATTTTTACAAAATTTTATATGAGATTGTCAGGCAATTTTTTACGCTGAAAGTTTTTACTTTCTAAGGAATCTTTTGTGAAAAGCTCATTATATATTCCAAGTCCAATAGTGAAAATAAAAAGAAATATATTTTTCAACCCTCTTTTACAATTATTTAAAGGTTAAATTACATAAAAATACAGATTTTCTGTGATAATTAATATATTCATTTAAAATGATTTGTTAAAAAAATGGTTTTTCTGTTCTTATAGTTAATAGTTAAAGAAATGGAGAGTCGTTAATTTTTTACAGACTTTGTAGTTAAGTTTTCGAGGAAAAAAAACAACAAATATCATTAATTTTTACGGATTTTAAAGTCAATTTGTTGACAGTTAAAAAAATAAAGTAATGGAAAAATCATTAGTTTTTACAAATTTTGCAGTTAATTACTAGAGAGTTTAAAAAAATAAAGGAAATATCATTAATTTTTACGAATTTTGAAGTCAATTTAATGAAAAAAAAAAAACAAATATCATTAATTTTTACGGATTTTAAGGTCAATTTGTTGACATTTAAAAAAATTAAGTAATGGAAAAATCATTAGTTTTTACAAATTTTGCAGTTAATTAGTTGAGAGTTTAAAAAAAAGGAACTATTATTTGTTTTAACGGATTTGTGGTTAGTTTGTTAACAGTTAAAATAAATGCAAAATCATTTATTATTCACGGATATTGTTAGTTTATTTATTAAATGAAAAGTTATGTTGATTTAAATGAAAAGTTGGTAGACGTAGAGTGATTTTTCATTCATTTTAAATTACATTTTCAGTTAATTTAAACTACAAACTATTTTGAGTGCAATTTAAACTCACTTTTCTGTTATTTGGTAAAATAAGGTTTTTCGGTAATTTCGTTTATAAAATAGGATCATGTATTTATAAAACTAGGATCATGTTCCTTTCTGAAATTTTGACCACTACCCGACTAAAATTTTTTTAATAGTTTTATCACAATTGTTGTAAAATGTTGGTTCGGTAAATACGAATCCGTGAAAGGTTTAAAATATTCAAATTCTGAAGTCGTTTTTCCTACAGACAAATTCTAAGATTCTTAGGGAGATTCCTTATAAAAAAGTTTCATAATCTGGTGATATTTTTCCAATAGAAATACATTTTGAAATATGTTGAGTTTCAGAAATAGATTTAAAATAGAAAAGTTTAAGCAAATATTTTAAGAATTTGGCCCCCAATATATCAGACCATTTTTTCCACTGCCTGTTTCTAATCTTAAAGCTCCACAAACAACTTTATATAATTTGTCTAATTAGGCTATACAAATTGTGAACAACAAAAAAAAAAAAAAAAAATACAAAAACAATGTATAAAAATACTTAACAAATAGCTTTGAAATTTTATCACTTGTAAATTGTTAACAAAAAAAAAAAATAACACATAACAAAAATTGTATTTAATGTTTTACAGAGAAAGATGCTATTTTACGGAAGCGGAAGAGTAGATGTATTCATACAAAATACATTTGAAACGATTTGAGAAGTATAAACATGTCCATGAAACATGTTATACTCTATAGACAAAAGTAATACAAACATTTGAGGAGTTTTTTTTTTTTTTGTATAAAGACGAAAAAAAGACAACATAGACAGACTCGTGTACTTGTATAGATACTAAATCTGTAGAAGATGACTCATCCATCATTATTTGGTATGTAAGGTATGCTATGTGGAGCCTTATATGGAGTGTGTCATGCTTACAGTGGTGTATGTATGGTGTAATGAATGATAAGAATGTTTAGGTGGGGGTAAATTTTATATATTTTCCTTAAATGTAGACACATTTTAAGAATTATTTTGTCTTCTTTCAATTTTTCAGAATGTAAATATTTACAAAGTAACACAGCCACACATATAAAGAATCTTGAATAGCAAAAGAAAGAGGAAATTAAAACATCTTAATGTGTTGCTTAATAAGTTAAAGGAAACTTAAGGAAACTTAAGGAAATTTAAGTAATAGATTTTTAAGTATTTTATTAAATACATTTAAAGAAAAGTTATTGTAAACAGAATATACATATTCTATCGTATAAAAACTCAACTGAGAGAATAATTTGCATGACACAAAATAAACTAAAATCGAGTTTCAATTAAAATATTTGTAAATACAATTAAAAATTTAATTGAATTTGGACCAGCAAAAGAATTTGTTATATCAATTATTTTTTTTTTTTTTTGATAAAATAAATTTAAATTTTCACTTATTTTCTTATTCATTTCAATTAAAATATTTGTAAATACAATTAAAAATTTAATTGAATTTGGACCAGCAAAAGAATTTGTTATATCAATTATTTTTTTTTGTTAAAATAAATTGAAATTTTCAATTATGTTTTTAATCATATCAATTAAATTTTTAATCAAAAATTGTAATTATATTAATTATAACTTTAATTAAAGTTCTAACCAAAAATCAATTAAAATTTTAAACAAATTTTTAATTGAAATTCCAGCATCAAATCAATTAAATTTTTAATCAAATTTTTAATTGAAATTCCAGCATCAAATCAATTAAAAGTTTAATATTTTTTTTTTTTGAAATTCCAGATTCAAATCAATTAAAGTTTTAATGTAATTTTCAATAATATTATGTTAATGAATTTCCCTCAGAATATTCCGTTCTATGTTATAGAGTTTACTGTTTGTATTTTAATAAAGAAAGAAGTTTTCAAATCACCCAGGTCCTCAAAGAAACATGAGCCCAAGTTCAGTCCCCTTCTGCGAGCCAGGCAGGACAAGTGCACAGAAGGTGCTCCACAGACTCCTCCTCCTCTTCGTCACCACAGCTTCTGCAAAAGTCACTAGCCGCAACCCTCAACTAACTACGTGCCTTCCAATCAGAGAGTGTCCCGTCATGACGGAAACAAGTAGGGATATATCGGGCCTTGGCAGTGACAGCATACTGTGCGTGCGCTTCCTATCCAGATGGGGCCACATAATTTACTACCATCTACTGATATTTTTGTTGCATTTATTTTTTCCATTTGTTTGAAATTTAAGAAAAATTTACCCACAAATTTGCTACGTTTAGAATTATTTTGAATTTAAATTTTTGTTTGCTGTGTGTTAAAAAAATATTTCTTTAAATTGTTTATTTTTATAAAAATCAAGTTAGTTCGAATTAAAAAAACTTCATGAATTCGACACACACACACACACATGTATGGCCAATCACAAAAGATATATTTGTAGTGTGTGTGGGTACATTATATAGATTAAGATGTGTGGGTACATTCTATTGATTAAGATTTCCAAATCAAGGTTTCTTAATTTCTTTAAAATTTAAAAATATTTTCAAACATTTTTAAAAACAATTTTAAACCTTTTTGTCAATTTGTATTTAGTTGAGAATTTATTTAGCCACCTCGCACAGGGCCGAAAAAAACAAAACAAAATACAAAAAATCGAAACAGTTTAAACTAAATGAATAAACATTTCTTTCTACCAAATCTGTAGGTAACATTTAATTTTAACTGAAAAATCATTTGTTTTTGCTGATTTGTCAATTGTTGAAACAAGATTTAAAAATTTAAAACAAAAGATATTTTGTTAAATGTTTTTAAATGATAAAACCCTTCTTTATCTAAGCTGAAATATCCCATTTTATCACACTAGATGTATATATGTATCTAAGCTGAAATATCCCATTGTATCACACTAGATCTATTTATGTATCTAAGCTGAAATATCCCATTTTATCACACTAGATGTATTTATGTATCTAAGCTGAAATATCCCATTTTATCACACTAGATGTATATATGTATCTAAGCTGAAATATCCCATTTTATCACACTAGATGTATTTATGTATCTAAGCTGAAATATCCCACTTTATCACACTAGATGTATATATGTATCTAAGCTGAAATATCCCATTGTATCACACTAGATGTATTTATGTATCTAAGCTGAAATATCCCATTTTATCACACTAGATGTATATATGTATCTAAGCTGAAATATCCCATATTATCACACTAGATGTATATATGTATCTAAGCTGAAATATCCCATTTTATCACACTAGATGTATATATGTATCGTAGCTGAAATATCCCATTTTATCACACTAGATGTATATATGTATCTAAGCTGAAATATCCCATTTTATCACACTAGATGTATATATGTATCTAAGCTGAAATATCAAATTTTATCACACTAGATGTATATATGTATCTAAGCTGAAATATCCCATCTTATCACACTAGATGTATATATGTATCTAAGCTGAAATATCCCATTTTATTACACTAGATGTATATATGTATCTAAGCTGAAATATCCCATTTTATCACACTAGATGTATATATGTATCTAAGCTGAAATATCCCATTTTATCACACTAGATGTATATATGTATCGTAGCTGAAATATCCCATTTTATCACACTAGATGTATATATGTATCTAAGCTGAAATATCCCATTTTATCACACTAGATGTATATATGTATCTAAGCTGAAATATCCCATTTTATCAAACTAGATGTATATATGTATCTAAGCTGAAATATCCCATTTTATTACACTAGATGTATATATGTATCTAAGCTGAAATATCCCATTTTATCACACTAGATGTATATATGTATCTAAGCTGAAATATCCCATTTTATCACACTAGATGTATATATGAATCGTAGCTGAAATATCCCATTTTATCACACTAGATGTATATATGTATCTAAGCTGAAATATCCCATTTTATCACACTAGATGTATATATGTATCTAAGCTGAAATATCCCATTTTATCACACTAGATGTATATATGTATCGTAGCTGAAATATCCCATTTTATCACACTAGATGTATATATGTATCTAAGCTGAAATATCCCATTTTATCACACTAGATGTATATATGTATCTAAGCTGAAATATCCCATTTTATCACACTAGATGTATATATGTATCTAAGCTGAAATATCCCATTTTATCACACTAGATGTATATATGTATCTAAGCTGAAATATCCCACTTTATCACACTAGATGTATATATGTATCTAAGCTGAAAAATCCCATTGTATCACACTAGATGTATTTATGTATCTAAGCTGAAATATCCCACTTTATCACACTAGATGTATATATGTATCTAAGCTGAAAAATCCCATTGTATCACACTAGATGTATTTATGTATCTAAGCTGAAATATCCCATTTTATCACATTAGATGTATATATGTATCTAAGCTGAAATATCCCATTTTATCACACTAGATGTATTTATGTATCTAAGCTGAAATATCCCACTTTATCACACTAGATGTATATATGTATCTAAGCTGAAATAACCCATTTTATCACACTAGATGTATATATGTATCTAAGCTGAAATATCCCATTTTATCACACAAGATGTATATATGTATCTAAGCTGAAATATCCCTTTTTATCACACTAGATGTATATATTTATCGTAGCTGAAATATCCCATTTTATCACACTAGATGTATATATGTATCTAAGCTGAAATATCCCATTTTATCACACTAGATGTATATATGTATCTAAGCTGAAATATCCCATTTTATCACACTAGATGTATATATGTATCTAAGCTGAAATATCCCATTTTATCACACTAGATGTATATATGTATCTAAGCTGAAATATCCTATTTTATCACACTAGATGTATATATGTATCTAAGCTGAAATATCCCATTTTATCACACTAGATGTATATATGTATCTAAGCTGAAATATCTCGTATTATCACACTAGATGTATATATGTATCTAAGCTGAAATATCCGATATTATCACACTAGATGTATAAATGTATCTAAGCTGAAATATCCTATTTTATCACACTAGATGTATATATGTATCTAAGCTGAAATATCCCATTTTATCACACTAGATGTATATATGTATCTAAGCTGAAATATCCCATTTTATCACACTAGATGTATATATGTATCTAAGCTGAAATATCCCATTTTATCACACTAGATGTATATATGTATCTAAGCTGAAATATCCCATTTAATCCCACTAGATGTATATATGTATCTAAGCTGAAATATCCCATTTTATCACACTAGATGTACATATGTATCTAAGCTGAAATATCCCATTTTATCACACTAGATGTATATATGTATCTAAGCTGAAATATCCCATATTATCACACTAGATGTATAAATGTATCTAAGCTGAAATATCCTATTTTATCACACTAGATGTATATATGTATCTAAGCTGAAATATCCCATTTTATCACACTAGATGTATATATGTATCTAAGCTGAAATATCCCATTGTATCACACTAGATGTATTTATGTATCTAAGCTGAAATATCCCATATTATCACACTAGATGTATAAATGTATCTAAGCTGAAATATCCTATTTTATCACACTAGATGTATATATGTATCTAAGCTGAAATATCCCATTTTATCACACTAGATGTATTTATGTATCTAAGCTGAAATATCCCATATTATCACACTAGATGTATAAATGTATCTAAGCTGAAATATCCTATTTTATCACACTAGATGTATATATGTATCTAAGCTGAAATATCCCATTTTATCACACTAGATGTATATATGTATCTAAGCTGAAATATCCCATTGTATCACACTAGATGTATTTATGTATCTAAGCTGAAATATCCCATATTATCACACTAGATGTATAAATGTATCTAAGCTGAAATATCCTATTTTATCACACTAGATGTATATATGTATCTAAGCTGAAATATCCCATTTTATCACACTAGATGTATATATGTATCTAAGCTGAAATATCCCATTGTATCACACTAGATGTATTTATGTATCTAAGCTGAAATATCCCATATTATCACACTAGATGTATAAATGTATCTAAGCTGAAATATCCTATTTTATCACACTAGATGTATATATGTATCTAAGCTGAAATATCCCATTTTATCACACTAGATGTATTTATGTATCTAAGCTGAAATATCCCATATTATCACACTAGATGTATAAATGTATCTAAGCTGAAATATCCTATTTTATCACACTAGATGTATATATGTATCTAAGCTGAAATATCCCATTTTATCACACTAGATGTATATATGTATCTAAGCTGAAATATCCCATTGTATCACACTAGATGTATTTATGTATCTAAGCTGAAATATCCCATATTATCACACTAGATGTATAAATGTATCTAAGCTGAAATATCCTATTTTATCACACTAGATGTATTTATGTATCTAAGCTGAAATATCCCATTTTATCACACTAGATGTATATATGTATCTAAGCTGAAATATCCCATTGTATCACACTAGATGTATTTATGTATCTAAGCTGAAATATCCCATATTATCACACTAGATGTATTTATGTATCTAAGCTGAAATATCCCATTTTATCACACTAGATGTATATATGTATCTCAGCTGAAATATCCCATTTTATCACACTAGATGTATATATGTATCTAAGCTGAAATATCCCATTGTATCACACTAGATGTATTTATGTATCTAAGCTGAAATATCCCATTTTATCACACTAGATGTATATATGTATCTAGGCTGAAATATCCCATTTTATCACACTAGATGTATAAATGTATCTAAGCTGAAATATCCTATTTTATCACACTAGATGTATATATGTATCTAAGCTGAAATATCCCATTTTATCACACTAGATGTATATATGTATCTAAGCTGAAATATCCCATTTTATCACACTAGATGTGTATATGTATCTAAGCTGAAATATCCCATTTTATCACACTAGATGTATATATGTATCTAAGCTGAAATATCCCATTTTATCACAATAGATGTATATATGTATCTAAGCTGAAATATCCCATTGTATCACACTAGATGTATTTATGTATCTAAGCTGAAATATCCCATTTTATCACACTAGATGTATATATGTATCTAAGCTGAAATATCCCATTTTATCACAATAGATGTATATATGTATCTAAGCTGAAATATCCCACTTCATCACACTAGATGTATATATGTATCTAAGCTGAAATATCCCATTTTATCACAATAGATGTATATATGTATCTAAGCTGAAATATCCCACTTCATCACACTAGATGTATTTATGTATCTAAGCTGAAATATCCCATTTAATCACACTAGATGTATATATGTATCTAAGCTGAAATATCCCATTTTATCACAATAGATGTATATATGTATCTAAGCTGAAATATCCCATTTTATCACACTAGATGTATATATGTAGCTAAGCTGAAATATCCCATTTTATCACACTAGATGTATAAATGTATCGAAGCTGAAATATCCTATTTTATCACACTAGATGTATATATGTATCTAAGCTGAAATATCCCATTTTATCACACTAGATGTATATATGTATCTAAGCTGAAATATCCCATATTATCACACTAGATGTATAAATGTATCTATGCTGAAATATCCTATTTTATCACACTAGATGTATATATGTATCTAAGCTGAAATATCCCATTTTATCACACTAGATGTATTTATGTATCTAAGCTGAAATATCCCACTTTATCACACTAGATGTACATATGTATCTAAGCTGAAATATCCCATTTTATCACACTAGATGTATATATGTATCTAAGCTGAAATATCCCATTTTATCACACTAGATGTATATATGTATCTAAGCTGAAATATCCCATTGTATCACACTAGATGTATTTATGTATCTAAGCTGAAATATCCCATTTTATCACACTAGATGTATATATGTATCTAAGCTGAAATATCCCATTGTATCACACTAGATGTATTTATGTATCTAAGCTGAAATATCCCATTTTATCACATTAGATGTATATATGTATCTAAGCTGAAATATCCCATTTTACCACACTAGATGTATTTATGTATCTAAGCTGAAATATCCCACTTTATCACACTAGATGTATATATGTATCTAAGCTGAAATATCCCATTTTACCACACTAGATGTATTTATGTATCTAAGCTGAAATATCCCATTTTATCACACTAGATGTATATATGTATCTAAGCTGAAATATCCCACTTTATCACACTAGATGTATATATGTATCTAAGCTGAAATATCCCATTGTATCACACTAGATGTATATATGTATCTAAGCTGAAATATCACATTTTATCACACTAGATGTATATATGTATCTAAGCTGAAATATCCCATTTTATCACACTAGATGTATATATGTATCTAAGCTGAAATATCCCATTTTATCACACTAGATGTATATATGTATCGTAGCTGAAATATCCCATTTTATCACACTAGATGTATATATGTATCTAAGCTGAAATATCCCATTTTATCACACTAGATGTATATATGTATCTAAGCTGAAATATCCCATTTTATCACACTAGATGTATATATGTATCTAAGCTGAAATATCCCATTTTATCACACTAGATGTATATATGTATCTAAGCTGAAATATTCCATCTTATCACACTAGATGTATATATGTATCTAAGCTGAAATATCCCATTTTATCACACTAGATGTATATATGTATCTAAGCTGAAATATCCCATTTTATCACACTAGATGTATATATGTATCTAAGCTGAAATATCCCATTTTATCACACTAGATGTATATATGTATCTAAGCTGAAATATCCCATATTATCACACTAGATGTATATATGTATCTAAGCTGAAATATCCTACTTTATCACACTAGATGTATATATGTATCTAAGCTGAAATATCCCATATTATCACACTAGATGTATAAATGTATCTAAGCTGAAATATCCCATTTTATCACACTAGATGTATAAATGTATCTAAGCTGAAATATCCCATTTTATCACACTAGATGTATTTATGTATCTAAGCTGAAATATCCCATATTATCACACTAGATGTATAAATGTATCTAAGCTGAAATATCCTATTTTATCACACTAGATGTATATATGTATCTAAGCTGAAATATCCCATTTTATCACACTAGATGTATATATGTATCTAAGCTGAAATATCCCATTGTATCACACTAGATGTATTTATGTATCTGAGCTGAAATATCCCATATTATCACACTAGATGTATAAATGTATCTAAGCTGAAATATCCTATTTTATCACACTAGATGTATTTATGTATCTAAGCTGAAATATCCCATTTTATCACACTAGATGTATATATGTATCTAAGCTGAAATATCCCATTGTATCACACTAGATGTATTTATGTATCTAAGCTGAAATATCCCATATTATCACACTAGATGTATAAATGTATATAAGCTGAAATATCCTATTTTATCACACTAGATGTATTTATGTATCTAAGCTGAAATATCCCATTTTATCACACTAGATGTATATATGTATCTAAGCTGAAATATCCCATTGTATCACACTAGATGTATTTATGTATCTAAGCTGAAATATCCCATTTAATCACACTAGATGTATATATGTATCTAAGCTGAAATATCCTATTTTATCACACTAGATGTATATATGTATCTAAGCTGAAAAATCCCATTGTATCACACTAGATGTATTTATGTATCTAAGCTGAAATATCCCATTTTATCACATTAGATGTATATATGTATCTAAGCTGAAATATCCCATTTTATCACACTAGATGTATTTATGTATCTAAGCTGAAATATCCCATTTTATCACACTAGATGTATATATGTATCTAAGCTGAAATATCCCATTGTATCACACTAGATGTATTTATGTATCTAAGCTGAAATATCCCATTTTATCACACTAGATGTATATATGTATCTAAGCTGAAATATCCCATTTTATCACACTAGATGAATATATGTATCTAAGCTGAAATATCCCATTTTATCACACTAGATGTATATACGTATCTAAGCTGAAATATCCCATTTTATCACACTAGATGTATATATGTATCTAAGCTGAAATATCCCATTTTATCACACTAGATGTATATATGTATCTAAGCTGAAATATCCCATTTTATCACACTAGATGTATATATGTATCTAAGCTGAAATATCCCATCTTATCACACTAGATGTATATATGTATCTAAGCTGAAATATCCCATTTTATCACACTAGATGTATATATGTATCTAAGCTGAAATATCCCATTTTATCACACTAGATGTATATATGTATCTAAGCTGAAATATCCCATCTTATCACACTAGATGTATATATGTATCTAAGCTGAAATATCCCATTTTATCACACTAGATGTATATATGTATCTAAGCTGAAATATCCCATTTTATCACACTACATGTATAAATGTATCTAAGCTGAAATATCCTATTTTATCACACTAGATGTATATATGTATCTAAGCTGAAATATCCTATTTTATCACACTAGATGTATATATGTATCTAAGCTGAAATATCCCATTTTATCACACTACATGTATAAATGTATCTAAGCTGAAATATCCTATTTTATCACACTAGATGTATATATGTATCTAAGCTGAAATATCCTATTTTATCACACTAGATGTATATATGTATCTAAGCTGAAATATCCCACTTTATCACACTAGATGTATATATGTATCTAAGCTGAAATATCCCATTGTATCACACTAGATGTATTTATGTATCTAAGCTGAAATATCCCACTTTATCACACTAGATGTATATATGTTTCTAAGCTGAAAAATCCCATTGTATCACACTAGATGTATTTATGTATCTAAGCTGAAATATCCCATTTTATCACATTAGATGTATATATGTATCTAAGCTGAAATATCCCACTTTATCACACTAGATGTATATATGTATCTAAGCTGAAATATCCCATTGTATCACACTAGATGTATTTATGTATCTAAGCTGAAATATCCTATTTTATCACACTAGATGTATATATGTATCTAAGCTAAAATATCCCACTTTATCACACTAGATGTATATATGTATCTAAGCTGAAATATCCCACTTTATCACACTAGATGTATATATGTATCTAAGCTGAAATATCCCATTGTATCACACTAGATGTATTTATGTATCTAAGGTGAAATATCCCACTTTATCACACTAGATGTATATATGTTTCTAAGCTGAAAAATCCCATTGTATCACACTAGATGTATTTATGTATCTAAGCTGAAATATCCCATTTTATCACATTAGATGTATATATGTATCTAAGCTGAAATATCCCACTTTATCACACTAGATGTATATATGTTTCTAAGCTGAAAAATCCCATTGTATCACACTAGATGTATTTATGTATCTAAGCTGAAATATCCTATTTTATCACACTAGATGTATATATGTATCTAAGCTGAAATATCCCACTTTATCACACTAGATGTATATATGTATCTAAGCTGAAATATCCCATTGTATCACACTAGATGTATTTATGTATCTAAGCTGAAATATCCCACTTTATCACACTAGATGTATATATGTATCTAAGCTGAAATATCCCATTTTATCACACTAGATGTATATATGTATCTAAGCTGAAATATCCCATTTTATCACACAAGATGTATATATGTATCTAAGCTGAAATATCCCATTTTATCACACTAGATGTATATATGTATCGTAGCTGAAATATCCCATTTTATCACACTAGATGTATATATGTATCTAAGCTGAGATATCCCATTTTATCACACTAGATGTATATATGTATCTAAGCTGAAATATCCCATTTTATCACACTAGATGTATATATGTATCTAAGCTGAAATATCCCATTTTATCACACTAGATGTATATATGTATCTAAGCTGAAATATCCCATTTTATCACACTAGATGTATATATGTATCTAAGCTGAAATATCCCATTTTATCACACTAGATGTATATATGTATCTAAGCTGAAATATCCGATATTATCACACTAGATGTATAAATGTATCTAAGCTGAAATATCCTATTTTATCACACTAGATGTATAAATGTATCTAAGCTGAAATATCCTATTTTATCACACTAGATGTATATATGTATCTAAGCTGAAATATCCCATTTTATCACACTAGATGTATTTATGTATCTAAGCTGAAATATCCCATATTATCACACTAGATGTATAAATGTATCTAAGCTGAAATATCCCATTGTATCACACTAGATGTATTTATGTATCTAAGCTGAAATATCCCACTTTATCACACTAGATGTATATATGTATCTAAGCTGAAAAATCCCATTGTATCACACTAGATGTATTTATGTATCTAAGCTGAAATATCCCATTGTATCACACTAGATGTATTTATGTATCTAAGCTGAAATATCCCATATTATCACACTAGATGTATAAATGTATCTAAGCTGAAATATCCTATTTTATCACACTAGATGTATATATGTATCTAAGCTGAAATATCCTATTTTATCACACTAGATGTATATATGTATCTAAGCTGAAATATCGCATTGTATCACACTAGATGTATTTATGTATCTAAGCTGAAATATCCCATATTATCACACTAGATGTATAAATGTATCTAAGCTGAAATATCCTATTTTATCACACTAGATGTATATATGTATCTAAGCTGAAATATCCCATTTTATCACACTAGATGTATTTATGTATCTAAGCTGAAATATCCCATATTATCACACTAGATGTATAAATGTATCTAAGCTGAAATATCCTATTTTATCACACTAGATGTATATATGTATCTAAGCTGAAATATCCCATTTTATCACACTAGATGTATATATGTATCTAAGCTGAAATATCCCATTGTATCACACTAGATGTATTTATGTATCTAAGCTGAAATATCCCATATTATCACACTAGATGTATAAATGTATCTAAGCTGAAATATCCTATTTTATCACACTAGATGTATTTATGTATCTAAGCTGAAATATCCCATTTTATCACACTAGATGTATATATGTATCTAAGCTGAAATATCCCATTGTATCACACTAGATGTATTTATGTATCTAAGCTGAAATATCCCATTTTATCACCCTAGATGTATATATGTATCTAAGCTGAAATATCCCATTTTATCACACTAGATGTATATATGTATCTAAGCTGAAATATCCCATTTTATCACACTAGATGTATATATGTATCTAAGCTGAAATATCCCATTTAATCACACTAGATGTATATATGTATCTAAGCTGAAATATCCCATTTTATCACACTAGATGTACATATGTATCTAAGCTGAAATATCCCATTTTATCACACTAGATGTATATATGTATCTAAGCTGAAATATCCCATTTTATCACACTAGATGTATATATGTATCTAAGCTGAAATATCCCATTGTATCACACTAGATGTATTTATGTATCTAAGCTGAAATATCCCATATTATCACACTAGATGTATAAATGTATCTAAGCTGAAATATCCTATTTTATCACACTAGATGTATATATGTATCTAAGCTGAAATATCCCATTTTATCACACTAGATGTATATATGTATCTAAGCTGAAATATCCCATTGTATCACACTAGATGTATTTATGTATCTAAGCTGAAATATCCCATATTATCACACTAGATGTATAAATGTATCTAAGCTGAAATATCCTATTTTATCACACTAGATGTATTTATGTATCTAAGCTGAAATATCCCATTTTATCACACTAGATGTATATATGTATCTAAGCTGAAATATCCCATTGTATCACACTAGATGTATTTATGTATCTAAGCTGAAATATCCCATATTATCACACTAGATGTATAAACGTATCTAAGCTGAAATATCCTATTTTATCACACTAGATGTATATATGTATCTAAGCTGAAATATCCCATTTTATCACACTGGATGTATTTATGTATCTAAGCTGAAATATCCCATTTTATCACACTAGATGTATATATGTATCTAAGCTAAAATATCCCATTGTATCACACTAGATGTATTTATGTATCTAAGCTGAAATATCCCATATTATCACACTAGATGTATAAACGTATCTAAGCTGAAATATCCCATTTTATCACAATAGATGTATATATGTATCTAAGCTGAAATATCCCATTGTATCACACTAGATGTATTTATGTATCTAAGCTGAAATATCCCATTTTATCACACTAGATGTATATATGCATCTAAGCTGAAATATCCCATTGTATCACACTATATGTATTTATGTATCTAAGCTGAAATATCCCACTTTATCACACTAGATGTATATATGTATCTAAGCTGAAATATCCCATTGTATCACACTAGATGTATTTATGTATCTAAGCTGAAATATCCCATTTAATCACACTAGATGTATATATGTATCTAAGCTGAAATATCCCATTTTATCACAATAGATATGTATCTAAGCTGAAATATCCCATATTATCACACTAGATGTATAAATGTATCTAAGCTGAAATATCCTATTTTATCACACTTGATGTATATATGTATCTAAGCTGAAATATCCCATTTTATCACACTAGATGTATATATGTATCTAAGCTGAAATATCCCATTTTATCACACTAGATGTATATATGTATCTAAGCTGAAATATCCCATTTTATCACACTAGATGTATATATGTATCTAAGCTGAAATATCCCATTTAATCACACTAGATGTATATATGTATCTAAGCTGAAATATCCCATTTTATCACACTAGATGTACATATGTATCTAAGCTGAAATATCCCATTTTATCACACTAGATGTATATATGTATCTAAGCTGAAATATCCCATTTTATCACACTAGATGTATATATGTATCTAAGCTGAAATATCCCATTGTATCACACTAGATGTATTTATGTATCTAAGCTGAAATATCCCATATTATCACACTAGATGTATAAATGTATCTAAGCTGAAATATCCTATTTTATCACACTAGATGTATATATGTATCTAAGCTGAAATATCCCATTTTATCACACTAGATGTGTTTATGTATCTAAGCTGAAATATCCCATTTTATCACACTAGATGTATATATGTATCTAAGCTGAAATATCCCATTTTATCACACTAGATGTACATATGTATCTAAGCTGAAATATCCCATTTTATCACACTAGATGTATATATGTATCTAAGCTGAAATATCCCATATTATCACACTAGATGTATAAATGTATCTAAGCTGAAATATTCTATTTTATCACACTAGATGTATATATGTATCTAAGCTGAAATATCCCATATTATCACACTAGATGTATAAATGTATCTAAGCTAAAATATCCCATTTTATCACACTAGATGTATTTATGTATCTAAGCTGAAATATCCCATATTATCACACTAGATGTATATATGTATCTAAGCTGAAATATCCCATTTTATCACACTAGATGTATAAATGTATCTAAGCTAAAATATCCCATATTATCACACTAGATGTATAAATGTATCTAAGCTGAAATATCCTATTTTATCACACTAGATGTATATATATGTATCTAAGCTGAAATATCCCATATTATCACACTAGATGTATAAATGTATCTAAGCTGAAATATCCCATTTTATCACACTAGATGTATAAATGTATCTAAGCTGAAATATCCTATTTTATCACACTAGATGTATATATGTATCTAAGCTGAAATATCCCATATTATCACACTAGATGTATATATGTATCTAAGCTGAAATATCCCATTTTATCACACTAGATGTATATATGTATCTAGGCTGAAATATCCCATTTTATCACACTAGATGTATATATGTATCTAAGCTGAAATATCCCATTTTATCACACTAGATGTATATATGTATCTAAGCTGAAATATCCCATTTTATCACACTAGATGTATATATGTATCTAAGCTGAAATATCCTATTTTATCACACTAGATGTATATATGTATCTAAGCTGAAATATCCCATTTAATCACACTAGATGTATATATGTATCTAAGCTGAAATATCCTATTTTATCACACTAGATGTATATATGTATCTAAGCTTAAATACCCTATTTTATCACACTAGATGTATATATGTATCTAAGCTGAAATATCCCATTTAATCACACTAGATGTATATATGTATCTAAGCTGAAATATCCTATTTTATCACACTAGATGTATATATGTATCTAAGCTGAAATATCCTATTTTATCACACTAGATGTATATATGTATCTAAGCTTAAATATCCCATTTTATCACACTAGATGTATATATGTATCTAAGCTGAAATATCCCATTTTATCACACTAGATGTATATATGTATCTAAGCTGAAATATCCCATTTTATCACACTAGATGTATATATGTATCTAAGCTGAAATATCCCATTTTATCACACTAGATGTATATATGTATCTAAGCTGAAATATCCCATTTTATCACACTAGATGTATATATGTATCTAAGCTGAAATATCCCATTTTATCACACTAGATGGATATATGTATCTAAGCTGAAATATCCCATTTTATCACACTAGATGTATATATGTATCTAAGCTGAAATATCCCATTTAATCACACTAGATGTATATATGTATCTAAGCTGAAATATCCCATTTTATCACACTAGATGTATATATGTATCTAAGCTGAAATATCCCATTTTATCACACTAGATGTATATATGTATCTAAGCTGAAATATCCCATTGTATCACACTAGATGTATTTATGTATCTAAGCTTAAATATCCCATTTTATCGCACTAGATGTATATATGTATCTAAGCTGAAATATCCCATTTTATCACACTAGATGTATTTATGTATCTAAGCTGAAATATGCCATTTTATCACACTAGATGTATATATGTATCTAAGCTGAAATATCCCATTTTATCACACTAGATGTATATATGTATCTAAGCTGAAATATCCCATTTCATCACACTAGATGTATATATGTATCTAAGCTGAAATATCCCATTTTATCACACTAGATGTATATATGTATCTAAGCTGAAATATCCCATTTTATCACACTAGATGTATTTATGTATCTAAGCTGAAATATCCCATTTTATCACACTAGATGTATTTATGTATCTAAGCTGAAATATCCCACTTTATCACACTAGATGTATATATGTATCTAAGCTGAAATATCCCATTGTATCACACTAGATGTATTTATGTATCTAAGCTGGAATATCCCATTTAATCACACTAGATGTATATATGTATCTAAGCTGAAATATCCCATTTTATCACACTAGATGTACATATGTATCTAAGCTGAAATATCCTATTTTATCACACTAGATGTATATATGTATCTAAGCTGAAATATCCCATTTTATCACACTAGATGTATATATGTATCTAAGCTGAAATATCTCGTATTATCACACTAGATGTATATATGTATCTAAGCTGAAATATCCCATATTATCACACTAGATGTATAAATGTATCTAAGCTGAAATATCCTACTTTATCACACTAGATGTATATATGTATCTAAGCTGAAATACCCCATTTTATCACACTAGATGTATATATGTATCTAAGCTGAAATATCCCATTTTATCACACTAGATGTATATATGTATCTAAGCTGAAATATCCCATATTATCACACTAGATGTATATATGTATCTAAGCTGAAATATCCTACTTTATCACACTAGATGTATATATGTATCTAAGCTGAAATATCCCATATTATCACACTAGATGTATAAATGTATCTAAGCTGAAATATCCTACTTTATCACACTAGATGTATATATGTATCTAAGCTGAAATATCCCATTTTATCACACTAGATGTATATATGTATCTAAGCTGAAATATCCCATATTATCACACTAGATGTATATATGTATCTAAGCTGAAATATCCTACTTTATCACACTAGATGTATATATGTATCTAAGCTGAAATACCCCATTTTATCACACTAGATGTATATATGTATCTAAGCTGAAATATCCCATTTAATCACACTAGATGTATATATGTATCTAAGCTGAAATATCCCATTGTATCACACTAGATGTATATATGTATCTAAGCTGAAATATCCCATTTTATCACACTAGATGTATTTATGTATCTAAGCTTAAATATCCCATTTTATCGCACTAGATGTATATATGTATCTAAGCTGAAATATCCCATTTTATCACACTAGATGTATATATGTATCTAAGCTGAAATATCCCATTTTATCACACTAGATGTATTTATGTATCTAAGCTGAAATATCCCATTTTATCACACTAGATGTATATATGTATCTAAGCTGAAATACCCCATTTTATCACACTAGATGTATATATGTATCTAAGCTGAAATATCCCATTTTATCACACTAGATGTATTTATGTATCTAAGCTGAAATATCCCATTTTATCACACTAGATGTATATATGTATCTAAGCTTAAATATCCCATTTTATCACACTAGATGGATATATGTATCTAAGCTGAAATATCCCATTTTATCACACTAGATGGATATATGTATCTAAGCTGAAATATCCCATTTTATCACACTAGATGGATATATGTATCTAAGCTGAAATATTCCATTTTATCACACTAGATGTATATATGTATCTAAGCTGAAATATCCCATTTTATCACACTAGATGTATTTATGTATCTAAGCTGAAATATCCCATTTTATCACACTAGATGTATATATGTATCTAAGCTGAAATATCCCATTTTATCACACTAGATGTATTTATGTATCTAAGCTGAAATATCCCACTTTATCACACTAGATGTATATATGTATCTAAGCTGAAATATCCCATTGTATCACACTAGATGTATTTATGTATCTAAGCTGAAATATCCCATTTAATCACACTAGATGTATATATGTATCTAAGCTGAAATATCCCATTTTATCACACTAGATGTATATATGTATCTAAGCTGAAATATCCCATTTTATCACACTAGATGTATATATGTATCTAAGCTGAAATATATCATTTTATAACACTAGATGTATATATGTATCTAAGCTGAAATATTCCATTTTATCACACTAGATGTATTTATGTATCTAAGCTGAAATATCCCAATTTATCACACTAGATGTACATATGTATCTAAGCTGAAATATCCTATTTTATCACACTAGATGTATATATGTATCTAAGCTGAAATATCCTATTTTATCACACTAGATGTATTTATGTATCTAAGCTGAAATATCCCATTTTATCACACTAGATGTATAAATGTATCTAAGCTGAAATATCCCATTTTATCACACTAGATGTACATATGTATCTAAGCTGAAATATCCCATTTTATCACACTAGATGTATATATGTATCTAAGCTTAAATATCCCATTTTATCACACTAGATGTATATATGTATCTAAGCTGAAATATCCCATTTTATCACACTAGATGTATTTATGTATCTAAGCTGAAGTATCCCACTTTATCACACTAGATGTATATATGTATCTAAGCTGAAATATCCCATTTAATCACATTAGATGTATATATGTATCTAAGCTGAAATATCCCATATTATCACACTAGATGTACATATATATCTAAGCTGAAATATCCTATTTTATCACACTAGATGTATATATGTATCTAAGCTGAAATATCCCATTTTATCACACTAGATGTATATATGTATCTAAGCTGAAATATCCCATTGTATCACACTAGATGTATTTATGTATCTAAGCTGAAATATCCCATTTAATCACATTAGATGTATATATGTATCTAAGCTGAAATATCCCATATTATCACACTAGATGTACATATGTATATAAGCTGTATTATCCTATTTTATCACACTAGATGTATATATGTATCTAAGCTGAAATATCCCATTTTATCACACTAGATGTATATATGTATCTAAGCTGACATATCCCATTTTATCACACTAGATGTATATATGTATCTAAGCTGAAATATCCCATTGTATCACACTAGATGTATTTATGTATCTAAGCTGAAATATCCCATTTTATCACACTAGATGTATATATGTATCTAAGCTGAAACATCCCATTTTATCACACTAGATGTATATATGTATCTAAGCTGAAATATCTCATTTTATCACACTAGATGTATATATGTATCTAAGCTGAAATATCCCATTTTATCACACTAGATGTATATATGTATCTAAGCTGAAATATCCCATTTTATCACACTAGATGTATATATGTATCTAAGCTGAAATATCCCATTTTATCACACTAGATGTATATATGTATCTAAGCTGAAATATCCCATTTTATCACACTAGATGTATATATGTATCTAAGCTGAAATATCTCGTATTATCACACTAGATGTATATATGTATCTAAGCTGAAATATCCCATATTATCACACTAGATGTATAAATGTATCTAAGCTGAAATACCCCATTTTGTCACACTAGATGTATATATGTATCTAAGCTGAAATACCCCATTTTATCACACTAGATGTATATATGTATCTAAGCTGAAATATCCCATTTTATCACACTAGATGTATATATGTATCTAAGCTGAAATATCCCATATTATCACACTAGATGTATAAATGTATCTAAGCTGAAATATCCTACTTTATCACACTAGATGTATATATGTATCTAAGCTGAAATACCCCATTTTATCACACTAGATGTATATATGTATCTAAGCTGAAATATCCCATTTTATCACACTAGATGTATATATGTATCTAAGCTGAAATATCCCATATTATCACACTAGATGTATATATGTATCTAAGCTGAAATATCCTACTTTATCACACTAGATGTATATATGTATCTAAGCTGAAATATCCCATATTATCACACTAGATGTATAAATGTATCTAAGCTGAAATATCCTACTTTATCACACTAGATGTATATATGTATCTAAGCTGAAATATCCCATATTATCACACTAGATGTATAAATGTATCTAAGCTGAAATATCCTACTTTATCACACTAGATGTATATATGTATCTAAGCTGAAATACCCCATTTTATCACACTAGATGTATATATGTATCTAAGCTGAAATATCCCATTTTATCACACTAGATGTATATATGTATCTAAGCTGAAATATCCCATATTATCACACTAGATGTATATATGTATCTAAGCTGAAATATCCTATTTGATCACACTAGATGTATTTATGTATCTAAGCTGAAATATCCTATTTTATCACACTAGATGTATATATGTATCTAAGCTGAAATATCCCATTTTATTACACTAGATGTATATATGTATCTAAGCTGAAATATACCATTTTATCACACTAGATGCATTTATGTATCTAAGCTGAAATATCCCATTTTATCACACTAGATGTATATATGTATCTAAGCTGAAATATCCCATCTTATCACACTAGATGTATATATGTATCTAAGCTGAAATATCCTATTTTATCACACTAGATGTATATATGTATCTAAGCTGAAATATCCCATTTTATCACACTAGATGTATATATGTATCTAAGCTGAAATACCCCATTTTATCACACTAGATGTATATATGTATCTAAGCTGAAATATCCCATTTTATCACACTAGATGTATATATGTATCTAAGCTGAAATATCCCATTTTATCACACTAGATGTATATATGTATCTAAGCTGAAATACCCCATTTTATCACACTAGATGTATATATGTATCTAAGCTGAAATATCCCATTTTATCACACTAGATGTATATATGTATCTAAGCTGAAATATCCCATATTATCACACTAGATGTGTATATGTATCTAAGCTGAAATATCCCATATTATCACACTAGATGTATATATGTATCTAAGCTGAAATATCCCATTTTATCACACTAGATTTATATATGTATCTAAGCTGAAATATCCCATATTATCACACTAGATGTGTATATGTATCTAAGCTGAAATATCCCATTTTATCACACTAGATGTATATATGTATCTAAGCTGAAATATCCCATTTTATCACACTAGATGTATATATGTATCTAAGCTGAAATATCCCATTTTATCACACTAGATGTATATATGTATCTAAGCTGAAATATCCCATTGTATCACACTAGATGTATTTATGTATCTAAGCTTAAATATCCCATTTTATCGCACTAGATGTATATATGTGTCTAAGCTGAAATATCCCATATTATCACACTAGATGTATAAATGTATCTAAGCTGAAATATCCCATTTTATCACACTAGATGTACATATGTATCTAAGCTGAAATATCCCATTTTATCACACTAGATGTATATATGTATCTAAGCTGAAATATCCCATTTTATCACACTAGATGTATATATGTATCTAAGCTGAAATATCCCATTGTATCACACTAGATGTATTTATGTATCTAAGCTTAAATATCCCATTTTATCACACTAGATGTATTTATGTATCTAAGCTTAAATATCCCATTTTATCGCACTAGATGTATATATGTGTCTAAGCTGAAATATCCTATTTTATCACACTAGATGTATATATGTATCTAAGCTGAAATATCCCATTTTATCACACTAGATGTATATATGTATCTAAGCTGAAATATCTCGTATTATCACACTAGATGTATATATGTATCTAAGCTGAAATATACCATTTTATCACACAAGATGTATAAATGTATCTAAGCTGAAATATCCTACTTTATCACACTAGATGTATATATGTATCTAAGCTGAAATACCCCATTTTATCACACTAGATGTATATATGTATCTAAGCTGAAATATCCCATTTTATCACACTAGATGTATATATGTATCTAAGCTGAAATATCCCATTTTATCACACCAGATGTATATATGTATCTAAGCTGAAATATCTCGTATTATCACACTAGATGTATATATGTATCTAAGCTGAAATATCCCATATTATCACACTAGATGTATAAATGTATCTAAGCTGAAATATCCTACTTTATCACACTAGATGTATATATGTATCTAAGCTGAAATATCCCATTTTATCACACTAGATGTATATATGTATCTAAGCTGAAATATCCCATTTTATCACACTAGATGTATATATGTATCTAAGCTGAAATATCCCATTTTATCAGACTAGATGTATATATGTATCTAAGCTGAAATATCCCATTGTATCACACTAGATGTATTTATGTATCTAAGCTTAAATATCCCATTTAATCGCACTAGATGTATATATGTATCTAAGCTGAAATATCCCATTTTATCACACTAGATGTATTTATGTATCTAAGCTGAAATATCCCATTTTATCATACTAGATGTATATATGTATCTAAGCTGAAATATCCCATTTCATCACACTAGATGTATATATGTATCTAAGCTGAAATATCCCATTTAATCACACTAGATGTATATATGTATCTAAGCTGAAATATCCCATTTTATCACACTAGATGTACATATGTATCTAAGCTGAAATATCCCATATTATCACACTAGATGTATAAATGTATCTAAGCTGAAATATCCTATTTTATCACACTAGATGTATATATGTATCTAAGCTGAAATATCCTATTTTATCACACTAGATGTATTTATGTATCTAAGCTGAAATATCCCATTTTATCACACTAGATGTATTTATGTATCTAAGCTGAAATATCCCATTTTATCATTCTAGATGTATATTGTATCTAAGCTGAAATATCCCATTTTATCACACTAGATGTATATATGTATCTAAGCTGAAATACCCCATTTTATCACACTAGATGTATATATGTATCTAAGCTGAAATATCCCATTTTATCACACTAGATGTATTTGTGTATCTAAGCTGAAATATCCCATTTTATCACACTAGATGTATATATGTTCTAAGCTGAAATATCCCATTTTATCACACTAGATGGATATATGTATCTAAGCTGAAATATCCCACTTTATCACACTAGATGTATATATGTATCTAAGCTGAAATACCCCATTTTATCACACTAGATGTATATATGTATCTAAGCTGAAATATCCCATTTTATCACACTAGATGTATTTATGTATCTAAGCTGAAATATCCCATTGTATCACACTAGATGTATATATGTTCTAAGCTGAAATATCCCATTTTATCACACTAGATGTATATATGTTCTAAGCTGAAATATCCCATTTTACCACACTAGATGGATATATGTATCTAAGCTGAAATATCCCATTTTATCACACTAGATGTATTTATGTATCTAAGCTGAAATATCCCATTTTATCACACTAGATGTATATATGTATCTAAGCTGAAATATCCCATTTTATCACACTAGATGTATTTATGTATCTAAGCTGAAATATCCCACTTTATCACACTAGATGTATATATGTATCTAAGCTGAAATATCCCATTGTATCACACTAGATGTATTTATGTATCTAAGCTGAAATATCCCACTTTATCACACTAGATGTATATATGTATCTAAGCTGAAATATCCCATATTATCACACTAGATGTATAAATGTATCTAAGCTGAAATATCCCATTTTATCACACTAGATGTACATATGTATCTAAGCTGAAATATCCCATTTTATCACACTAGATGTATATATGTATCTAAGCTTAAATATCCCATTTTATCACACTAGATGTATTTATGTATCTAAGCTGAAGTATCCCACTTTATCACACTAGATGTATATATGTATCTTAGCTGAAATATCCCATTTTATCACACTAGATGCATATATGTATCTAAGCTGAAATATCTCGTATTATCACACTAGATGTATATATGTATCTAAGCTGAAATATCCCATTTAATCACATTAGATGTATATATGTATCTAAGCTGAAATATCCCATATTATCACACTAGATGTACATATATATCTAAGCTGAAATATCCTATTTTATCACACTAGATGTATATATGTATCTAAGCTGAAATATCCCATTTTATCACACTAGATGTATATATGTATCTAAGCTGAAATATCCCATTGTATCACACTAGATGTATTTATGTATCTAAGCTGAAATATCCCATTTAATCACATTAGATGTATATATGTATCTAAGCTGAAATATCCCATATTATCACACTAGATGTACATATGTATCTAAGCTGAAATATCCTATTTTATCACACTAGATGTATATATGTATCTAAGCTGAAATATCCCATTTTATCACACTAGATGTATATATGTATCTAAGCTGAAATATCCCATTGTATCACACTAGATGTATATATGTATCTAAGCTGAAATATCCCATTTTATCACACTAGATGTATATATGTATCTAAGCTGAAATATCCCATTTTATCACACTAGATGTATATATGTATCTAAGCTGAAATATCCCATTTTATCACACTAGATGTATATATGTATCTAAGCTGAAATATCCCATTTTATCACACTAGATGTATATATGTATCTAAGCTGAAATATCCCATTTTATCACACTAGATGTATATATGTATCTAAGCTGAAATATCCCATTTTATCACACTAGATGTATATATGTATCTAAGCTGAAATATCCTATTTTATCACACTAGATGTATATATGTATCTAAGCTGAAATATCCCATTTAATCACACTAGATGTATATATGTATCTAAGCTGAAATATCCTATTTTATCACACTAGATGTATATATGTATCTAAGCTTAAATACCCTATTTTATCACACTAGATGTATATATGTATCTAAGCTGAAATATCCCATTTAATCACACTAGATGTATATGTGTATCTAAGCTGAAATATCCTATTTTATCACACTAGATGTATATATGTATCTAAGCTGAAATATCCTATTTTATCACACTAGATGTATATATGTATCTAAGCTTAAATATCCCATTTTATCACACTAGATGTATATATGTATCTAAGCTTAAATATCCCATTTATCACACTAGATGTATATATGTATCTAAGCTGAAATATCCCATTTTATCACACTAGATGTATATATGTATCTAAGCTGAAATATCCCATTTATCACACTAGATGTATATATGTATCTAAGCTGAAATATCCCATTTTATCACACTAGATGTATATATGTATCTAAGCTGAAATATCCCATTTTATCACACTAGATGTATATATGTATCTAAGCTGAAATATCCCATTTTATCACACTAGATGTATATATGTATCTAAGCTGAAATATCCCATTTTATCACACTAGATGTATATATGTATCTAAGCTTAAATATCCCATTTTATCACACTAGATGTATATATGTATCTAAGCTGAAATATCCCATTTTATCACACTAGATGTATATATGTATCTAAGCTGAAATATCCCATTTTATCACACTAGATGTATATATGTATCTAAGCTGAAATATCCCATTTTATCACACTAGATGTATATATGTATCTAAGCTGAAATATCCCATTTTATCACACTAGATGTATATATGTATCTAAGCTGAAATATCCCATTTTATCACACTAGATGTATATATGTATCTAAGCTGAAATATCCCATTTTATCACACTAGATGTATATATGTATCTAAGCTTAAATATCCCATTTTATCACACTAGATGTATATATGTATCTAAGCTTAAATATCCCATTTTATCACACTAGATGTATATATGTATCTAAGCTGAAATATCCCATTTTATCACACTAGATGTATATATGTATCTAAGCTGAAATATCCCATTTTATCACACTAGATGTATATATGTATCTAAGCTGAAATATCCCATTTTATCACACTAGATGGATATATGTATCTAAGCTGAAATATCCCATTTTATCACACTAGATGTATATATGTATCTAAGCTGAAATATCCCATTTAATCACACTAGATGTATATATGTATCTAAGCTGAAATATCCCATTTTATCACACTAGATGTATATATGTATCTAAGCTGAAATATCCCATTTTATCACACTAGATGTATATATGTATCTAAGCTGAAATATCCCATTGTATCACACTAGATGTATTTATGTATCTAAGCTTAAATATCCCATTTTATCGCACTAGATGTATATATGTATCTAAGCTGAAATATCCCATTTTATCACACTAGATGTATTTATGTATCTAAGCTGAAATATGCCATTTTATCACACTAGATGTATATATGTATCTAAGCTGAAATATCCCATTTCATCACACTAGATGTATATATGTATCTAAGCTGAAATATCCCATTTTATCACACTAGATGTATATATGTATCTAAGCTGAAATATCCCATTTTATCACACTAGATGTATTTATGTATCTAAGCTGAAATATCCCATTTTATCACACTAGATGTATTTATGTATCTAAGCTGAAATATCCCACTTTATCACACTAGATGTATATATGTATCTAAGCTGAAATATCCCATTTTATCACACTAGATGTATATATGTATCTAAGCTGAAATATCCCATTTTATCACACTAGATGTATATATGTATCTAAGCTGAAATATCCCATATTATCACACTAGATGTGTATATGTATCTAAGCTGAAATATCCCATTTTATCACACTAGATGTATATATGTATCTAAGCTGAAATATCCCATTTTATCACACTAGGTGTATATATGTATCTAAGCTGAAATATCCCATTTTATCACACTAGATGTATATATGTATCTAAGCTGAAATATCCCATTGTATCACACTAGATGTATTTATGTATCTAAGCTTAAATATCCCATTTTATCGCACTAGATGCATATATGTGTCTAAGCTGAAATATCCCATATTATCACACTAGATGTATAAATGTATCTAAGCTGAAATATCCCATTTTATCACACTAGATGTACATATGTATCTAAGCTGAAATATCCCATTTTACACTAGATGTATTTATGTATCTAAGCTGAAATATCCCATTTTATCGCACTAGATGTATATATGTGTCTAAGCTGAAATATCCCATATTATCACACTAGATGTATATATGTATCTAAGCTGAAATATCCCATTTTATCACACTAGATGGATATATGTATCTAAGCTGAAATATCCTATTTTATCACACTAGATGTATATATGTATCTAAGCTGAAATATCCCTTTTTATCACACTAGATGTATATATGTATCTAAGCTGAAATATCTCGTATTATCACACTAGATGTATATATGTATCTAAGCTGAAATATCCCATATTATCACACTAGATGTATAAATGTATCTAAGCTGAAATACCCCATTTTATCACACTAGATGTATATATGTATCTAAGCTGAAATATCCCATTTTATCACACTAGATGTATATATGTATCTAAGCTGAAATATCCCATTTTATCACACTAGATGTATATATGTATCTAAGCTGAAATATCTCGTATTATCACACTAGATGTATATATGTATCTAAGCTGAAATATCCCATATTATCACACTAGATGTATAAATGTATCTAAGCTGAAATATCCTACTTTATCACACTAGATGTATATATGTATCTAAGCTGAAATATCCCATTTTATCACACTAGATGTATATATGTATCTAAGCTGAAATATCCCATTTTATCACACTAGATGTATATATGTATCTAAGCTGAAATATCCCATATTATCACACTAGATGTATATATGTATCTAAGCTGAAATATCCTACTTTATCACACTAGATGTATATATGTATCTAAGCTGAAATATCCCATATTATCACACTAGATGTATAAATGTATCTAAGCTGAAATATCCCATATTATCACACTAGATGTATATATGTATCTAAGCTGAAATATCCTACTTTATCACACTAGATGTATATATGTATCTAAGCTGAAATATCCCATTTCATCACACTAGATGTATATATGTATCTAAGCTGAAATATCCCATTTAATCACACTAGATGTATATATGTATCTAAGCTGAAATATCCCATTTTATCACACTAGATGTACATATGTATCTAAGCTGAAATATCCCATATTATCACACTAGATGTATAAATGTATCTAAGCTGAAATATCCCATTTTATCACACTAGATGTACATATGTATCTAAGCTGAAATATCCTATTTTATCACACTAGATGTATATATGTATCTAAGCTGAAATATCCTATTTTATCACACTAGATGTATTTATGTATCTAAGCTGAAATATCCCATTTTATCACACTAGATGTATTTATGTATCTAAGCTGAAATATCCCATTTTATCATACTAGATGTATATATGTATCTAAGCTGAAATATCCCATTTTATCACACTAGATGTATATATGTATCTAAGCTGAAATACCCCATTTTATCACACTAGATGTATATATGTATCTAAGCTGAAATATCCCATTTTATCACACTAGATGTATTTATGTATCTAAGCTGAAATATCCCACTTTATCACACTAGATGTATATATGTATCTAAGCTGAAATATCCCATTTTATCACACTAGATGTATTTATGTATCTAAGCTGAAATATCCTATTTTATCACACTAGATGTATATATGTATCTAAGCTGAAATATCCCATTTTATCACACTAGATGTATATATGTATCTAAGCTGAAATATCCCATTTTATCACACTAGATGTATATATGTATCTAAGCTGAAATATCCCATTTTATCACACTAGATGTATATATGTATCTAAGCTGAAATATCCCATTGTATCACACTAGATGTATTTATGTATCTAAGCTGAACTATCCCATTTAATCACACTAGATGTATATATGTATCTAAGCTAAAATATACCATTTTATCACACTAGATGTATATATGTATCTAAGCTGAAATATCCCATTGTATCACACTAGATGTATTTATGTATCTAAGCTGAAATATCCCATTGTATCACACTAGATGTATTTATGTATCTAAGCTGAAATATCCTATTTTATCACACTAGATGTATATATGTATCTAAGCTGAAATATCCCATTTTATCACACTAGATGTATATATGTATCTAAGCTGAAATATCCCATTTTATCACACTAGATGTATTTATGTATCTAAGCTGAAATATCCCAATTTATCACACTAGATGTATATATGTATCTAAGCTGAAATATCCCATTGTATCACACTAGATGTGTTTATGTATCTAAGCTGAAATATCCCAATTTATCACACTAGATGTATATAGGTATCTAAGCTGAAATATCCCATTGTATCACACTAGATGTATTTATGTATCTAAGCTTAAATATCCAATTTTATCACACTAGATGTATATATGTATCTAAGCTGAAATATCCCATTTTATCACACTAGATGTATTTATGTATCTAAGCTGAAGTATCCCACTTTATCACACTAGATGTATATATGTATCTTAGCTGAAATATCCCATTTTATCACACTAGATGCATATATGTATCTAAGCTGAAATATCTCGTATTATCACACTAGATGTATATATGTATCTAAGCTGAAATATGCCATTTTATCACACTAGATGTATATATGTATCTAAGCTGAAATATCCCATTTTATCACACTAGATGTATATATGTATCTAAGCTGAAATATCCCATTTTATCACACTAGATGTATTTATGTATCTAAGCTGAAATATCCCATTTTATCACACTAGATGTATATATGTATCTAAGCTGAAATATCCCATTTTATCACACTAGATGTATTTATGTATCTAAGCTGAAGTATCCCACTTTATCACACTAGATGTATATATGTATCTTAGCTGAAATATCCCATTTTATCACACTAGATGCATATATGTATCTAAGCTGAAATATCTCATATTATCACACTAGATGTATATATGTATCTAAGCTGAAATATCCCATTTTATCACACTAGATGTATATATGTATCTAAGCTGAAATATCCCATTTTATCACACTAGATGTATTTATGTATCTAAGTTGAAATATCCCATTTTATCACACTAGATGTATATATGTATCTAAGCTGAAATATCCCATTTTATCACACTAGATGTATTTATGTATCTAAGCTGAAATATCCCATTTGATCACACTAGATGTATATATGTATTTTAAGCTGAAATATCCCATTTTATCACACTAGATGTACATATGTATCTAAGCTGAAATATCCTATTTGATCACACTAGATGTACATATGTATCTAAGCTGAAATATCCTATTTTATCACACTAGATTTATATATGTATCTGAGCAGAAATATCCCATTTTATCACAATAGATGTATATATGTATCTAAGCTGAAATATCTTGTATAATCACACTAGATGTATATATGTATCTAAGCTGAAATATCCCATATTATCACACTAGGTGTATAAATGTATCTAAGCTGAAATATCCTATTTTATCACACTAGATGTATATATGTATCTAAGCTGAAATATCCCATTTTATCACACTAGATGTATATATGTATCTAAGCTGAAATATCCCATTTTATCACACTAGATGTATATATGTATCTAAGCTGAAATATCCCATTTTATCACACTAGATGTATATATGTATCTAAGCTGAAATATCCCATTTTATCACACTAGATGTATATATGTATCTAAGCTTAAATATCCCATTTTATCACACTAGATGTATATATGTATCTAAGCTGAAATATCCCATTTATCACACTAGATGTATATATGTATCTAAGCTGAAATATCCCATTTATCACACTAGATGTACAAATGTATCTAAGCTGAAATATCCCATTTTATCACACTAGATGTATATATGTATCTAAGCTGAAATATCCCATTTTATCACAATAGATGTATATATGTATCTAAGCTGAAATATCTCGTATTATCACACTAGATGTATATATGTATCTAAGCTGAAATATCCCATATTATCACACTAGGTGTATAAATGTATCTAAGCTGAAATATCCTATTTTTTCACACTAGATGTATATATGTATCTAAGCTGAAATATCCCATTTTATCACACTAGATGTATATATGTATCTAAGCTGAAATATCCCATTTTATCACACTAGATGTATATATGTATCTAAGCTGAAATATCCCATTTTATCACACTAGATGTATATATGTATCTAAGCTGAAATATCCCATTTTATCACACTAGATGTATATATGTATCTAAGCTGAAATATCCCATTTTATCACACTAGATGTATTTATGTATCTAAGCTGAAATATCCCATTTATCACACTAGATGTACATATGTATCTAAGCTGAAATATCCCATTTTATCACACTAGATATATATATGTATCTAAGCTGAAATATCTCGTAATATCACACTAGATGTATATATGTATCTAAGCTGAAATATCCCATTTTATCACACTAGATGTACATATGTATCTAAGCTGAAATATCCTATTTTATCACACTAGATGTATATATGTATCAAAGCTGAAATATCCCATTTTATCACACTAGATCTATAAATGTATCTAAGCTGAAATATCCTATTTCATCACACTAGATGTATATATATATCTAAGCTGAAATATCACATTTTATCACACTAGATGTATATATGTGTCTAAGCTGAAATATCCCATTTTATCACACTAGATGTATATATGTATCTAAGCTGAAATATCCCATTTTATTACACTAGATGTATATATGTATCTAAGCTGAAATATCCCATTTATCACACTAGATGTATATATGTATCTAAGCTGAAATATCCCATTTTATCACACTAGATGTATATATGTATCTAAGCTGAAATATCCCATTTTATCACACTAGATGTATATATGTATCTAAGCTGAAATATCCCATTTTATCACACTAGATGTATATTTGTATCTAAGCTGAAATATCCCATTTTATCACACTAGATGTATTTATGTATCTAAGCTGAAATATCCACTTTATCACACTAGATGTATATATGTATCTAAGCTGAAATATCCCATTGTATCACACTAGATGTATTTATGTATCTAAGCTGAAATATCCCACTTTATCACACTAGATGTATATATGTATCTAAGCTGAAATATCCCATTTTATCACACTAGATGTATTTATGTATCTAAGCTGAAATATCCCACTTTATCACACTAGATGTATATATGTATCTAAGCTGAAATATCCCATTGTATCACACTAGATGTATTTATGTATCTAAGCTGAAATATCCCATTTTATCACACTAGATGTATATATGTATCTAAGCTGAAATATCCCATTTTATCACACTAGATGTATATATGTATCTAAGCTGAAATATCCCATTTATCACACTAGATGTACATATGTATCTAAGCTGAAATATCCTATTTTTCACACTAGATGTATATATGTAATCTAAGCTGAAATATCCCATTTTATCACACTAGATGTATATATGTATCTTAGCTGAAATATCCCATTTTATTTACACTAGATGTATATATGTATCTAAGCTGAAATATCCCATTTATCACACTAGATGTATATATGTATCTAAGCTGAAATATCCCATTTTATCACACTAGATGTATATATGTATCTAAGCTGAAATATCCCATTTATCACACTAGATGTATATATGTATCTAAGCTGAAATATCCCATTTTATCACACTAGATGTATATATGTATTTTAAGCTGAAATATCCCATTTTATCACACTAGATGTACATATGTATCTAAGCTGAAATATCCTATTTGATCACACTAGATGTACATATGTATCTAAGCTGAAATATCCTATTTTATCACACTAGATTTATATATGTATCTGAGCAGAAATATCCCATTTTATCACAATAGATGTATATATGTATCTAAGCTGAAATATCTTGTATATCACACTAGATGTATATATGTATCTAAGCTGAAATATCCCATATTATCACACTAGGTGTATAAATGTATCTAAGCTGAAATATCCTATTTTATCACACTAGATGTATATATGTATCTAAGCTGAAATATCCCATTTTATCACACTAGATGTATATATGTATCTAAGCTGAAATATCCATTTTATCACACTAGATGTATATATGTATCTAAGCTGAAATATCCCATTTTATCACACTAGATGTATATATGTATCTAAGCTGAAATATCCCATTTTATCACACTAGATGTATATATGTATCTAAGCTTAAATATCTAAGCTGTATCTAAGCTGAAATATCCCATTTATCACACTAGATGTACAAATGTATCTAAGCTGAAATATCCCATTTTATCACACTAGATGTATATATGTATCTAAGCTGAAATATCCCATTTTATCACAATAGATGTATATATGTATCTAAGCTGAAATATCTCGTATTATCACACTAGATGTATATATGTATCTAAGCTGAAATATCCCATATTATCACACTAGGTGTATAAATGTATCTAAGCTGAAATATCCTATTTTTTCACACTAGATGTATATATGTATCTAAGCTGAAATATCCCATTTTATCACACTAGATGTATATATGTATCTAAGCTGAAATATCCCATTTTATCACACTAGATGTATATATGTATCTAAGCTGAAATATCCATTTTATCACACTAGATGTATATATGTATCTAAGCTGAAATATCCCATTTTATCACACTAGATGTATATATGTATCTAAGCTGAAATATCCCATTTTATCACACTAGATGTATTTATGTATCTAAGCTGAAATATCCCATTTATCACACTAGATGTACATATGTATCTAAGCTGAAATATCCCATTTATCACACTAGATATATATATGTATCTAAGCTGAAATATCTCGTAATATCACACTAGATGTATATATGTATCTAAGCTGAAATATCCCATTTTATCACACTAGATGTACATATGTATCTAAGCTGAAATATCCTATTTTATCACACTAGATGTATATATGTATCAAAGCTGAAATATCCCATTTTATCACACTAGATCTATAAATGTATCTAAGCTGAAATATCCTATTTCATCACACTAGATGTATATATATATCTAAGCTGAAATATCACATTTTATCACACTAGATGTATATATGTGTCTAAGCTGAAATATCCCATTTTATCACACTAGATGTATATATGTATCTAAGCTGAAATATCCCATTTTATTACACTAGATGTATATATGTATCTAAGCTGAAATATCCCATTTATCACACTAGATGTATATATGTATCTAAGCTGAAATATCCCATTTTATCACACTAGATGTATATATGTATCTAAGCTGAAATATCCCATTTTATCACACTAGATGTATATATGTATCTAAGCTGAAATATCCCATTTTATCACACTAGATGTATATTTGTATCTAAGCTGAAATATCCCATTTTATCACACTAGATGTATTTATGTATCTAAGCTGAAATATCCCACTTTATCACACTAGATGTATATATGTATCTAAGCTGAAATATCCCATTGTATCACACTAGATGTATTTATGTATCTAAGCTGAAATATCCCACTTTATCACACTAGATGTATATATGTATCTAAGCTGAAATATCCATTTTATCACACTAGATGTATTTATGTATCTAAGCTGAAATATCCCACTTTATCACACTAGATGTATATATGTATCTAAGCTGAAATATCCATTGTATCACACTAGATGTATTTATGTATCTAAGCTGAAATATCCCATTTTATCACACTAGATGTATATATGTATCTAAGCTGAAATATCCCATTTTATCACACTAGATGTATATATGTATCTAAGCTGAAATATCCCATTTATCACACTAGATGTACATATGTATCTAAGCTGAAATATCCTATTTTTCACACTAGATGTATATATGTATCTAAGCTGAAATATCCCATTTTATCACACTAGATGTATATATGTATCTTAGCTGAAATATCCCATTTTATTACACTAGATGTATATATGTATCTAAGCTGAAATATCCCATTTTATCACACTAGATGTATATATGTATCTAAGCTGAAATATCCCATTTTATCACACTAGATGTATATATGTATCTAAGCTGAAATATCCCATTTATCACACTAGATGTATATATGTATCTAAGCTGAAATATCCCATTTTATCACACTAGATGTATATATGTATCTTAGCTGAAATATCCCACCTTATCACACTAGATGTATATATGTATCTAAGCTGAAATATCCCATTTTATCACACTAGATGTATATATGTATCTAAGCTGAAATATCCCATTTTATCACACTAGATGTATATATGTATCTAAGCTGAAATATCCATTTATCACACTAGATGTATATATGTATCTAAGCTGAAATATCCCATTTTATCACACTAGATGTATATATGTATCTAAGCTGAAATATCCTATATTATCACACTAGATGTATTTATGTATCTAAGCTGAAATATCCCATTTTATCACACTAGATGTATTTATGTATCTAAGCTGAAATATCCCATTTTATCACACTAGATGTATTTATGTATCTAAGCTGAAATATCCCATTTTATCACACTAGATGTATTTATGTATCTAAGCTGAAATATCCCATTTTATCACACTAGATGTATTTATGTATCTAAGCTGAAATATCCCATTTTATCACACTAGATGTATATATGTATCTAAGCTGAAATATCCCATTTTATCACACTAGATGTATTTATGTATCTAAGCTGAATATCCCACTTTATCACACTAGATGTATATATGTATCTAAGCTGAAATATCCCATTGTATCACACTAGATGTATTTATGTATCTAAGCTGTAATATCCCATTTAATCACACTAGATGTATATATGTATCTAAGCTGAAATATCCCATTTTATCACACTAGATGTATTTATGTATCTAAGCTGAAATATCCCATTTAATCACACTAGATGTATTTATGTATCTAAGCTGTAATATCCCATTTAATCACACTAGATGTATATATGTATCTAAGTTGAAATATCCCATTTTATCACACTAGATGTATTTATGTATCTAAGCTGTAATATCCCATTTAATCACACTAGATGTATATATGTATCTAAGTTGAAATATCCCATTGTATCACACTAGATGTATTTATGTATCTAAGCTGTAATATCCCATTTAATCACACTAGATGTATATATGTATCTAAGTTGAAATATCCCATTTTATCACACTAGATGTATATATGTATCTAAGCTGAAATATCCCATTTTATCACACTAGATGTATATATGTATCTAAGCTGAAATATCCCAATTTATCACACTAGATGTATAAATGTATCTAAGCTGAAATATCCCATTGTATCACACTAGATGTATTTCTGTATCTAAGCTTAAATATCCATTTTATCACACTAGATGTATATATGTATCTAAGCTGAAATATCCCATTTATCACACTAGATGTATTTATGTATCTAAGCTGAAATATCCCACTTTATCACACTAGATGTATATATGTATCTAAGCTGAAATATCCTATTTTATCACACTAGATGTATATATGTATCTAAGCTGAAATATCCCATATTATCGCACTAGATGTATATATGTATCTAAGCTGAAATATCCTATTTTATCACACCAGATGTATATATGTATCTAAGCTAAAATATCCCATTTTATCACACTAGATGTATATATGTATCTAAGCTGAAATATCCCATTTTATCACACTAGATGTATATATGTATCTAAGCTGAAATATCCCATATTATCACACTAGATGTATATATGTATCTAAGCTGAAATATCCCATTTTATCACACTAGATGTATATATGTATCTAAGCTGAAATATCCATATTATCACACTAGATGTATATATGTATCTAAGCTGAAATATCCCATTGTATCACACTAGATGTATATATGTATCTAAGCTGAAATGTCCCATATTATCACACTAGATGTATATATGTATCTAAGCTTAAATATCCCATTGTATCACACTAGATGTATATATGTATCTAAGCTGAAATATCCCATTGTATCACACTAGATGTATATATGTATCTAAGCTGAAATATCCCATTGTATCACACTAGATGTATATATGTATCTAAGCTGAAATATCCCATTTTATCACACTAGATGTATATATGTATCTAAGCTGAAATATCCTATATTATCACACTAGATGTATTTATGTATCTAAGCTGAAATATCCCACTTTATCACACTAGATGTATATATGTATCTAAGCTGAAATATCCATTTTATCACACTAGATGTATTTATGTATCTAAGCTGAAATATCCCACTTTATCACACTAGATGTATATATGTATCTAAGCTGAAATATCCTATTTTCTCACACTAGATGTATTTATGTATCAAAGCTGAAATATCCCATTTTATCACACTAGATGTATATATGTATCTAAGCTGAAATATCCTATATTATCACACTAGATGTATTTATGTATCTAAGCTGAAATATCCCATTTTATCACACTAGATGTATATATGTATCTAAGCTGAAATATCCCATTTTATCACACTAGATGTATTTATGTATCTAAGCTGAAATATCCCATTTTATCACACTAGATGTATATAATGTATCTAAGCTGAAATATCCCATTTTATCACACTAGATGTATATATGTATCTAAGCTGAAATATCCCATTTTATCACACTAGATGTATATATGTATCTAAGCTGAAATATCCTATATTATCACACTAGATGTATTTATGTATCTAAGCTGAAATATCCCATTTTATCACACTAGATGTATTTATGTATCTAAGCTGAAATATCCCATTTATCACACTAGATGTATATATGTATCTAAGCTGAAATATCCCATTTTATCACACTAGATGTATTTATGTATCTAAGCTGAAATATCCCATTTATCACACTAGATGTATATATGTATCTAAGCTGAAATATCCCATTTTATCACACTAGATGTATATATGTATCTAGCTGAAATACCCCATTTTATCACACTAGATGTATATATGTATCTAAGCTGAAATATCCTATATTATCACACTAGATGTATTTATGTATCTAAGCTGAAATATCCCATTTTATCACACTAGATGTATATATGTATCTAAGCTGAAATATCCCATTTTATCACACTAGATGTATTTATGTATCTAAGCTGAAATATCCCATTTTATCACACTAGATGTATATATGTATCTAAGCTGAAATATCCCATTTTATCACACTAGATGTATATATGTATCTAGCTGAAAATACCCATTTTATCACACTAGATGTATATATGTATCTAAGCTGAAATATCCTATATTATCACACTAGAATGTATTTATGTATCTAAGCTGAAATATCCATTTTATCACACTAGATGTATATATGTATCTAAGCTGAAATATCCCATTTTATCACACTAGATGTATTTATGTATCTAAGCTGAAATATCCATTTTATCACACTAGATGTATATATGTATCTAAGCTGAAATATCCCATTTTATCACACTAGATGTATATATGTATCTAAGCTGAAATATCCCATTTTATCACACTAGATGTATATATGTATCTAAGCTGAAATATCCCATTTTATCACACTAGATGTATATAGGTATCTAAGCTGAAATATCCCATTCTATCACACTAGATGTATATATGTATCTAAGCTGAAATACCCCATTTTATCACACTAGATGTATATATGTATCTAAGCTTAAATATCCCATTTTATCACACTAGATGTATATATGTATCTAAGCTGAAATATCCTATATTATCACACTAGATGTATTTATGTATCTAAGCTGAAATATCCCATTTTATCACACTAGATGTATTTATGTATCTAAGCTGAAATATCCCATTTTATCACACTAGATGTATATATGTATCTAAGCTGAAATATCCCATTTTATCACACTAGATGTATTTATGTATCTAAACTGAAATATCCCACTTTATCACACTAGATGTATATATGTATCTAAGCTGAAATATCCCATTGTATCACACTAGATGTATTTATGTATCTAAGCTGAAATATCCCATTTAATCACACTAGATGTATATATGTATCTAAGCTGAAATATCCCATTTTATCACACTAGATGTATTTATGTATCTAAGCTGAATATCCCATTTAATCACACTAGATGTATATATGTATCTAAGCTGAAATACCCCATTTTATCACACTAGATGTATATATGTATCTAAGCTTAAATATCCCATTTTATCACACTAGATGTATATATGTATCTAAGCTGAAATATCCTATATTATCACACTAGATGTATTTATGTATCTAAGCTGAAATATCCCATTTTATCACACTAGATGTATTTATGTATCTAAGCTGAAATATCCCATTTTATCACACTAGATGTATATATGTATCTAAGCTGAAATATCCCATTTATCACACTAGATGTATTTATGTATCTAAACTGAAATATCCCACTTATCAC